>CM077665.1:7605000-8027500 GCA_039707655.1 Elymus sibiricus
AAAGAGATATCACAAAGCCACATCCGGCTAACCATAGAACTAGATGCCTAGCCACCTTTTTTTTTCCGATAAAGGGCGCTTTTATTATCTCAAAATGTAGCGGATACAAAGCATTATGAGTAACACCCAACCTCTGCATAGCTAGGATGCACACAGTCAAACCTTAAAGTCTGCCAAAAAACAGATAAATAAATAAAACAAAACCGACATATCGGCAACAGTAGAGTTCTATAGGCCGGTACTATGCCTATGTCGAAAGGTGGTGGTCAGTGTATGCAGAGGTTATGCTGCCACCCATGTTGGGAAAAAACCTCCGTAGCCACCTGCTCCAATCGCGTACACCCCGCCTTGAACAACGATTGATACTCCGCTCGTTGTAGCGAAGACCACGTACGAAGAAATTGCGTACATCGGAAAATAACCTGCTGAGGAGAAGCATTTTTTTCATTAAAACCATATCATTTCTACATAGCCAAAGCGACCAACTTAAGGCATACGCTCCCACTCTTATCAGCGTTCTAAACCTATTTGGGATACCGTCCAACCAGTGGCAACACTTGTGGGCAGGTATAAATTTGATGCTATTTGGATGACTGACCACGTATAACGTGCAAACTTGCATTGGAAAAAGAGGTGCTTGATTCCCTCGTCATGAGTACAAAAACAACACTTCTTACTCCCTTGCCAGTTGCGTCGTGCGAGGTTATCTTTGGTTAGCACAACTCCCCTACGAAGATACCACATGAAGATTTTAATTTTTAGTGGGATCTTTGACTTCCAGATCTTTTTGTTATTACTAACACGTACCTCAGATGCGTGAGCGCACAGTACATAGAGTCCACTTTGAAAGACCCTGGTGTAGTATGGTTCTAGTAAAACACATCCCGACCTTGTGTCAGGTTAATCAAATTCAATCAGGACAAAAGATTATGCCATGACACAAGACGGAGGCCAATCAAATCCCGCCTAAACGAAAGATTCGGCGGAGATGAACTGAGAACATGCACAATATATTATTCTTATCATGAGCAATGACATACAAGGCTGGATATTGTTTTCGAAGGCTTGCATTGCCTAGCCATATGTCTTTCCAAAAATGAATCTCCGACCCATTCTTTATCGCAAAAGACGCAAAGCAAAAAAGATGCTTCTTTGCCGCCATTAGGCCAACCCAAAAGTGTGAGTCTCCAGGTTTCCAATATGCCCCAGAGACTGCCTTTTGGCCTAGATACTTGTTGCGCATCATGGTTTGCCAAACATCATCCCCAATAAGAAGTTTGAACAACCATTTACTAAATAGGGCCTCATTCTTGACCTTCAGGTCATGAATTCCAAGGCCACCTAGATCTTTCGGCCTACAAACCACGCTCAATTTGGCTAGTCTGTATTTTTCTTTTCATCATCTCCTTACTAAAAGAATCTGGATCTAAAATAGTCCAGTCTTTGTTGGACAGCCTTTGGGGGTTGGAAAAAACAAAGCATATAGAGAAACATATTTGTGAGGACAGAGTTAATCAGAACCAAACGTCCTCTAACTGAAAGCAGCTTGCCTTTCCAACTGCTCAACCGTTTCTCTAGACGCTCCTCTACATACTTCCACTCTGCAATCGTGAGACGCCGGTAATGAATCGGAATTCCTAGATACTTAATCGGCAATTGGCCATGTGCACAACTAAACAGGTCAGCATAACGTGTCGTCGCCTCAACGGCTTCTCTGAAGCAGAAAATTTAACTTTTATGGAAGTTAATTTTGAGACCCGACATTTTCTCAAACCCTGAAAGCAAGAGTTTTAGGTTTCGAGCCTTGTAAAGGTCATGTTCCATAAAATTAATTGTGTCATCAACATATTACAGAATAGAGAGGCCACCATCCACAAGACGTGGCACTACTCCTTCAATCTGACTGTCCTGCTTTGCGCGCTCAATCAGAATAGCCAACATGTCAGCAACAATGTTAAATAGCATTGGGGACATGGGGTCACCCTGCCGCAACCCTTTTTTTGTCTGAAAGTAATGGCCTACTTCATCATTGATTTTGATGGCCACACTACCTCCGGTTACAAAATTATGGATCCACTGGTACCATTTATCTGAGAAGCCTTTCACTTGTAAGGCATGTTGGAGGAAAGACCATTTGACCTTGTCATAGACTTTTCCAAAGTCGATTTTGAATACTACTCCACTCATGTTTTTCCGGTGCATCTCGTGAATGGTCTGATGCAGAATTACTACACCATCAAGTATACTTCTCCCTTGCATGAACGCCGTTTGAGATGGTCGGACAACATGGTCACCTACTGAGTTTAATCTATTTGTGTCCAAGAAATACCAACATTCAAGTTCTTTTGGCAATTAAGATAATGACAAATGGAGCCAAAATTTTCTCCCACGCTATGTAGTTTGTACCTGCGCAACAAGTATCTAGGCCAAAAGGTGGTGTCCCAGGCATTTTGGAAACCTGGCGACTCGCACTTTTGAGCTAGCCTAATGGCGGCCATGAAACATCTCTTTCGCTTTGAGTCTTTCACGATAAAGGACGGGTCGAAGATTCATTTTTGGGAAGTCATCTGGCTAGGCAATGCCAGTCTCCGAGAACAATATCCAGCCTTATTCAACATTGCTCGCGATAAGAATAATACTATTACGCACGTGCTCACTTCATCCCCGCCGAATATTTCGTTCAGGCGGGATTTGATTGGCCCCCGACTAGTGTCATGGCATAATCTTTTATCCCGGCTGGATTCGATTAACCTGACACAAGGTCGGGATGTGTTTCACCGGAACCTTACTACATCAGGGTCTTTCACTGTAGACTCTATGTACCATGTGCTCACACATTCTGAGGTACCAGTGAGTAATAATAAGAAAATTTGGAAGTCCAAGACTCCACTAAAAATGAAAATCTTCATGTGGTATCTTCGTAGGCAAACGCAACACGGAGGACTCACATATAAGGGAAAAAAACATTACCATGTGAAGGATTGGAACCATAATAGCTCCTTATGCCGAGGAATAAAAAAACCCTCTTCATGTGTCATCCGAAGATCCAAGCATTAGATTTATTCACCATAGCAAGTTTCCATATTCAATATTCATCAGCTATACCCTATTATCCTTATCATTACCATCAATCAAGAGCATAGCATATATTTCTTAAGCAGGAGAGAAACAACTTCCATTATTTATTACTGAAATTAATAAGGAAAATGTCTTCATATGCCCAATTCCCATAAAACAGTAATAATCTGCTTAAATGAGAAAACATGCATGTACTCTTACAATAGAAAACAATAAATAGCGAAGCATGTTTATACGTTTTTAGTCCATCTCTTGTGTAGTACAGAGCAGATTATAAGATGGTAATAACCATATTGCGACAAATCAATCATTATCCCTATTACTTGAATGACTAAAAATCAAAGGACATTACGGCAAGGGTGGCATTCCTTTCATCCTTACTTATCTAGATGCTAATCTAGCTGTAACTAATGCACTCCCAAGCTGGGTCGAGGTGCGGCGACAGCCTGGGAGCGGAGCAAGTCGGTGTTAGCATTGTGGCCGTGGTAGTGTAGACCTTGGGGCGAGGTGTTCCGGCCGACGGCTGCCTGGCCATCTCTCTCGCCCCATCCAGCGGTGGCGCGATGCCGCAGCGACACAGAGGAGGGGAGGGGCGAAGGTGGTGGGGTATGGCGTGGTAGCGCATAGTAGACGTGGGGGGCAGAGGAAGAGGGGTGTAGAGGATGGCCTGGTCGCGGAGAAGCCCAAGGAGCAGCAGGGGTTCGGGCGGTAGCGGACGAGCTGCCAGACGCGGCTGAGGTTGGGCGGGGCGGTCGCGGTCAAGCACGCATGGGGCGGCGCATAGTTTTTGACGAGATCCTGGTGGCGGTCCAGGTCGTCGTGGCGGCGGCGGTGGAGTTCCTCTCGCTCATTATCTGTTTCTTGCTCGGTACCTTTTTTTTGCAGGGGTCTTGCTCGGTATTGTGTGGGGAGACAAAGGCAAAGGGGCCTTCGGTAGCAATTTCCCCGTAAATAAGATAAATATCAATTGCAAGGGTATCCAAGGCCTCTTTACGGGGCAATTGAGTCAAAAGCTCCGGGAAGCACCTCCCGGCCTGTTGCCTGCTGTGGAGTGTGGAAAGCTAGCTGCTAATCAATTTTCCAAAAAAAAAAAAAGACTAGCATGGACTTGTCGTCGTAATGTCCTCGGCCTTGGATGACCGAGGAATGACCTGCATCAACACCTATGAGCATGTGCTTCCGGGTGGAAAAACCCCAATGATATGTCAGAATTTCATGGGAAAACAAAAACAAGATTGTAGAACATATTTAAAGATGGTGTTTAAAAAAAAATTGTTAGAGCACTTTTATCAATGACACAATATGCTTTTTTCTTCATGAAACTCCGACATGGAAGACACAAACGTGCGCATGTTAGACATTTTAAATGTATTTTAACGAATTTACTATTCAACTCTGGAGCATGTGCTACTGAAAGCTATTTATCTGTTTGGCAAAATGTTTTTTTTATTTCTAGAAACTTTCTTTTTTGCCCAAATTTTGACCCAAAATGGTTTGAAATGTGCAATTTCCTTCTATTTTTATCTGTTTGGCAAAATGTTTTGAAATTTTCCCAGATTAAATACAATGTTAGTGTTCATTTTTTAGATTTTTTTAAAAAAAATTTGGAAACTTCAATTCTATGGCAAAATTTTGACCGAATGGTCCTTAACGTGCATTTTCCTTTTATTTTTTATTTGTTTGGTAAATCATTTTGAAACTTTCCTAGCTTGAATAACACGGTATTGTTCATTTTGATAATTTTTTCAAAATATTCCAAAAACTTTCGGGGTTAAGTGGGTGGGTGAGTGATGTGTTGGGATGACTGGGATGCTAACTAGGCAGTCAATGGTTCGGTTCAAGGTTGGTTCATGTCTGGTTTTGGAAGTTTGAGGTCATAAAGTAGACGATTTTGAAGTTTGGGGTTGTATCTTAGACTTTGGTGGCAATTCAGTTTTTTTCCCTTACATGTTCGGGCAGACAGCCCGGACAGGGCCATACAAGAGAGAGATGAAAAGGCCTACCCAACCAGACCCCCCAATAAGTCCTCCACATCAGCCCGAATCCCACCCAACTCACCTAGGCCCCACCCGCAACTACACCTTTCTCTTTTTCCTCTCTCTCCTCTCTATTTTCGTGGGCAGGACAAGGACAGAGCATGGACGACATATCCACCATGTGGATGCCCTTGCTCCGCCCCTGGAGCTCACAGCCGCGGACTGACCTCGCTTCCCCGCCACCGGAGCCTCTTCCACTCGCCCGCACGCCAGAGCTCGCGCACCCGCACTCTCGAAATCGCATGCCCATGGCCGACCTCACACCCCCGGAGCTTGCCAGCACGCCCGCGCTCATGAGCCCATGACTGGACCTTGCGGGCGCAGCCAGAAGTCGCATGCCCTCGACCGGACCTCGCGCTGGAGCTCGCTCGCCCACATGTGTGCTAGGAGCGTGCTCTGAAATGGGGAGGGAAGTTTTAGAGGGTGTGGTTGTACTACCGGATAAATAAGGGTTTGAATAGGTCGTGTCTAAGCATAGTCCTAAACGTGTGCCCGGATACATAGGTCTAATCAAGCATCTCAAATGATGTAGAAAAGAGTGTTTTATGTTCCACACCGTCGACAAGTGCCCGGATATACAGGAGGCCAAATTAGCCCGTCCTTTTGCATTGAGGTCATCCGGTCGTAAGGTAATTGTGCACACATTTGAAAGTACCCACTGGAAATTACATGATGGTGAAAACACCATGCAAACCACGTTTGGAAGTTTCTAAAAGTATCAAAAAATGTGTGTGCGATGTTCTAGACTTATGCAAAATTTTGAGCTCCAGCCCATGTGTCATTTGGAATGTAAAGACATAGCCAATCATGGTTAAGTCAAACACTAGTAGCTATTGTTTTTTTTAGCACATTACAATCGAAGTCGCTCACATACATGAGCATACAATCACCTCTGTGAACGCACGCACGCATACCCTACCCCTATGATCACCTCCGAGAGACTGAGCTGGCACATCATCTTCAGATTGACGAAGTCGCCACAGACGCCTCCGTAGTCGACGGGAACGTCTCCTCTCACTGAACGCACATCGCCGGAAAGCCTGGAATAAATCCAGGAAAATGCGAGCACCAATGTCAAGTCTAGGACTTGAACTCTGGCGGGCAGGGGATACCACTGTCCTCCTAACCATCTAACCACAGGTTGGTTCGCACCAGTAGCTATTGTTACTAGAGAATATATTCAGTCATACCAAGACTTGAAACAACTTTTGTAGAGTTTAAAGTATGACGTGATGAAATAAGTCGCAAAAAGATTCGTTCAAAACAAAAGGAAGATTCAAACTACAGGAAGTTGATTTGAGTTTTTATGGCCAAATAGATATGTTTTGAACAACTCCAAAGAGGATGGTTCAGAGATGACTATTACATGTTCGGGCAGGAAAACAGTATTACCACTTTACCAGGCAAAATTACTTCAGCTAGCTGAAAATTTGTATTACCAGGAAGAAACAAGATTGGTACTCAAACTGAATTCGTTTGGTTGAAACAATTTTAGTAACTGTGCGGGCAACTATATGAATGAATGAATGAATTGGCAACTACAACAACCACAGTTTGCAATTTTTTGGGTCGAAATCGAAGTACATTAGCGTGGGATACAAGATCGCAATTAGATTTCATTGCTGCCTGCCGATGCATCATCAAATCGATCAAGCACTCAAAACCCAAGATTCATTCAGGCTGAAGAATAACAAAACACTGATCATCAAATTCATCATTCAGAAAAACTGGCACTGCATGCACTTCATTCAGAATTCCAAGATTCAGAAAACAGGTCTTTTTTCCTAAGGTTCACAGCTTCAGATAGTAGTAGATTTCACCTAGCTAGCTCGCAAAGTACGAAACTAAATCGATGGACGGGACGAAAAAGCGAACTAAATCGACGGATGGATGGACGGACTGACGATCATGGCTGGCTCGGGACGAAGAATCGATGGCAGGCACTCAGTCGAGCACCTCGAGTGCGTCCTACTCGGGGCCGGAGATGGCGTCGGCCATGATGGCCGAGCGGGTGAGCACGCCGTCGACCTCCAGGAAGAGGCGCACCAGGTTCTTGGAGTAGCCGCTCACCAGCGCGACGCCGGCCTGCGCGGCCACCACCGGCGACGCCGCCTTGGACGTGCCCACGTTCCAGAACACCACCTCCGGCGCGGCGAAGCCCTCGGCCGCGAAGCGCTTGCAGATGGCCTCATGCTCCGACACCCACGCCTCGCCGCCCGTCCACCCGTCGAACTCCATGTCGCTCAGCACGAAGACGCGGCGCACCATCTGGTCCTTGGCCAGCGCGCTCGCCACCGCCACGTTCAGGATCTTGTGGAACACCGCCTGCAGGTTGGCGCCGCGCTGCGGGGTGACGGCGGCGAGGGGCCGGAGCTTCTCCACCAGCGAGGCGCCGCGGACCTTGTGCAGCTGGTGGGCGGCGGCGTCGAAGGTGATGATGCGCCCCTTCAAGGTCCTGGCTCAGCTCCGAGACGAGCAGCCCCAGCGCAATGGCGGTGGCCGCGGGCGGCTTGCGAGACTCGGTCGAGAGCGCGCACATGGCGATGCAGTTGGTGAGGCGGCCCTCGGAGGCGAGGGAGGAGACCATGTGGCGCCACTGGAGCTCGGCCGACTCGTCGTGCTCGCCCTTGAGCGTGGCGGCGACGATGACGTGCGGCATCACGGCGTCGGCGGGGATATTGGATAGTCCGGCCCGCACCTCGAGCCAATGCACACCTCTAAAAATGGCGCCCCCAAGGGGGGAACGACACAAGAGCGCCGTCGTCATCCGATCGACTGATCTAGAGTTTTCCCGCAGGTAACGGATAGAGGTCTCGAGCTTCTCCACGGTGATGCCTTCAAGAAAGGGACGACACAGAAGAGCGCCGCCATCGCCGGCCTTGGCACTAGCCGAGAGCAAGGTTTTCACCCGGATCTGCTCGACGAACCTCCATCTAGCATCGTGTGCACGGGCCGCCACCGATCCCCGCCGCCGCGCAGCGAGCAGGCCGCACCGGCCAAATCAGACCGGAGGCCAGACCACGCATGCCGCCGACCCGTCCACCAGGCCCTACACGCCGCCACCGCTGATCCGAGGCCAGATGGCCTGCCGCCGCATAACTGTCCGCCGCTCGCAGCCATCGCCGCAGCCCTGCCATCTGGCCTCGGATCGGTTGCGGCAGGGCTGGCCGCCAAGGTCCGATCGGTCGCGCCTCCTCACGCCGAGAGGCGCCCGCACCACCCCCATGACGCGGGAGAGAGGTAGCCCCCGCCACCGCCGTCGGCCCCTGGGCTTAGCCCGTCGGCGTCCCCCAGCGGCGACGGAGGGAGGGAAGGAAGGAGGTCGCGCCCCCGGCAGCTAGGATTGCGGCGCCCCCCGAGTCGCCCGAGCGGGGGCGACGCGGGGCAGGTTTGTATTCAAATGTTGTGACTGAATCCTTAAAAATGGGGGAGAATTTCACTTCCCCGGCCTCTGCACCAACTAAGGATGCATACAGCCATTAAGCATGAGTACCAGGGAAGGCTGCTCCTCAAGAATAACCAAGCCGAGCGAGGGAGAGACATATTAAGAAGGGCCAAAGATGGAGCAGTATGTACAATCTTTACATAAGATGGGTAGCTAAAGGAAACTCAATGGTGGTCATGCAAGTATATTATAGGTGTGCATTTTAAAGAGAGTAAGCTATCATTGACTATACACGTCTCTTGACAATCTACACACAGCTATTGCTACATAGTAGCAAACTGAATTTGATAATCACCCTTGACGAATGATTCCCCTTGCGCTGAGCACCTTTTCCATCGCCTAATTGAGTAATCGTCGCCATTTTGCCTCCCACCGTCGCCTCGCCTTATCACCTAGATGCGTAACAGCAACCAGGAACAAGCGATAACAGCGGCCGAAGGACTGCTTACATTGCATCGGAATCTATAAGTTGATTTTAGATCCATGTTCTACGGCTCAATGGTAACCTTTATGGTAGTACCCAGTTCCTAATTTTTTTTCTTTGTTATTCAAAGTCGACGCCGATAATTGCTTTTGGTAATCCAATCACTGAATGGGATTAGTGTTCTGATAACTGGTTTATAATTTCTGTATGACACCAAAATCAAATTTGTAGTGCTTGCGAATTGCATTCCAATCGAACTCAATTTGCTGAGTTTCGATTAATTGTTGTTCATATATCACTTGAATAGTGATGTTGTCACGGCAGTGTTGTTGAGATATCACTAGAACATAATTATTTTCAAATTTTAGCAGAAATCTATTTTGCAAGCACTAGTCTATATGACATAGCCAGTGTTTACTTTTGGTAAAGTAGATTGAGATTTATAGCCAAGAAATTTGTCTAGTACATGATTCAGAGTTCAAATTAATGGGAGAAAGTTAAAATTTTCGTTTGTTGTCCAAACTATGCTTATATATTTATCGACTAATAGTTAATTAGCTAGCTATAAGAGAGGTTTACGCAGATTTTGGATGTTCAAGAGCCGAGGCAAAAACATAAATTATTATTTTAATATTTATAGTAAGGGCCGCGGATTCTACTTCCGCCCCGCGGCCCCGAAATGCCAGGACCGGCCCTGAAAATACCTTCTGGTGGAGGACAGCAGCAGCGTGAGCTCGACGACGGGGAGAGAAGCACGGTAGGAGCAGGGCAGGGGATGGCAGCAGGCGAATCAGCAGCGGCTCACTTCGGCTTTACTTCTTCGTTCATTTTTTGTGTGGAGGTCATGCTTCTCTTCTTGAGCGCTCAGGAAGGAGGCGAAGCACATCATCAAAACCTGAACAGAGTGGACATGATTGCAAGTTCGCAACACCCCAAATTAGTAAAAATCAAAAACCCATTAATATGATAAATTAACCAATTCATTAGCATGATAAATGAAGTTTCATTAATATAACATAAATTTACCGGAACCAAAAATTCATGATGAATCACATAAAGCTCAAACAGGAATTCATTGGAGAGGAACAACTACAGGTTTCCAAGGACAGGAGAATCACATCTTATATGGCATATATATCTCAGCCCTGGTCAATCTTACGTGAAAGCTATGCCATGTATCAATAACATCATCAAATGTTTTTGTCATCTAAAACACTATAATGTGAAGCATGGCAATGTCAAAATAACTAATGTGGATGCTCCTTATTCTATATGCTCTAGAACCTGAAAACAAAACTATGCATTTGGAAGAATAACACAGATTTCAAAATGCTACAAAAAAAACATAATTAGAAGAGACGAAAATGCAATCTAATGTATGGATTATAACATGATTAAGAAATATACATCAAAGTACCAGATTGAAATTGCTTACCGCACTCGCACCATCCTTTGTGTCTGGGTGTCCTACTTATCAGCAAGTGCCTTTGGGTGCAGAGATTTCGACTTGGCAAGGCCTCTTTTGGATCAGGCACTAAACCCATAAAACAGAACATTGAATTCGGAAGACCCTAATATAAAATGTCACAGTAAAATAGGAAACATAAGAATAGCACAAGAGAATAGGAAACACAAGACTATCACTGCTGCTGTATCCTGAGAATGTATATGAACTTCTAAATCTACAGAGTGAACAGCCCCTGCAGTACAACCGACAGCAAAAAGAACAAACTATGAACAATAACTCAAATGAATTGTATTCAAATAAGTCTGGAAACAGCGAACTGTATTGCATAACCATGTAAAAGTGGCACCTTGGGCAGGTCTTCTGCCCACTCTTCTATGCTAGTTACTTGTCCTTCTTTCGTATGCATACCCTATGCATTTTGAGGTGCACATAAAAACAATTAGTGGAATGCACATGAGAAGCATTTATATTCAGAGAACATAAGAACACATCAACAGAAATTAGCTATAGAACTGCATGAAAGGGAGAAAGATAAAGCTTTTAGTGAACGCTGACCATAGTTAAGCCCGTTTACTCTATTGACAACATCTGCTCCAAAAATTAGTTACATAAATAGTATTATGGTGGCCATTATACCGTGATTACCAAGCTGTAGTAATAGAAAAGGTTTTGTCTAACTTATTAATAAATAATCAAAATCTCCAACGATGGGCACTCAAACAGTGCAAATATGAAATCATATTTCAACCAATGATTATTCATGAACTCATGCCGTACCAATGACTAAAATGCCGATAAACTTAGTGTCCAGCACCACAAGAGGACTCCCAAAATTGATCTGAATTGCAAAAAGAACTCACAATTCTCAACTGGGGAAGCGCCAGCCTTCTAGCAATCTGCTGGTACAGCAGTGCTGCTGTTAGCGCTTGCTTGAGTCCTGCTTCCACCACCACCATCAACACGGGGTGTGGTGTTGCTGAGTGCAGTCCTCAGGAATAGGGCGGAGCGCAAGAGCCTAGAACACTGTGATGATTGGATGGGATTAGAATTCATGAATGAAAATCTAACGAATCAATTCTGACATTCATCAATTTTGTGAAGATATGAATCATGAACCTATAGAGATACAACTAGAAATTTGTTCCATTAACCAAGAATATGGAGCATGAACCTCCAGAGATACAACTACAAATTTGTTCCATGAACCAAGAATTCTAAGCAAGAATGAACAACATCAGAACCAACACATGCCATGCAATTTTGGAAGCAAAATTAAAGAAATTAGTCGAGCCGGCCGTTGTACCTAGATCTGGTGTGGTATGTTGTCTCTCAATCTGGTGGAGATGCGCTCAGTTAGGGTCTTCGCCAAACGGAGGTGGTGGTGAGGCCTCCCGGTGGCGGCGGAGGTGTGACTCGAGGAGGCCGTGCCCTGCCACAGTTAGGGCCCTCCTGGTAAGTCGTAATTATCTGAACAACAGTGGCTTGCTAGATTTGACACTGATATTTAGTTGAACTTTTTGGCATCCCACTAGTGCAGAATCGGCCTATAGTGCCGGTTCGTAAGGGCCTATAGTGCCGGTTCTCCAACCGGCACTAAAGGGTGGGGACTAAAGCCCCCCCCCCCCCCCTAGTGCCGGTTCAACACGGCCCGGCACTAAAGGCCCACCACGTGGCACCTGCCGGCGTCGTGGGCTGGGAGACCATTAGTCCCGGTTGGTAATACCAACCGGGACTAAAAGTATTTAATTCTTTTAATTTTGGTTTAATTTTCCTTTTAATCCTTCAGGGGTTTATGAATTAATTATGGTTTATTTTTCCTTTTAATTTTGTGTTTTCCATATAATTATTTTTCATTTCAAACATATATTACGCTACTACATACTGTACACGTTGTGCATATATATATAAATAGAATTTCTCGTACGACGACCATTCACATACATATATATATATATACAATTTCTCCTACAATTTGCGGATCATTACATATATGCAGGCATTACTTCTTGATCTTGTAATGGTATTCTCCTTTGGGATCTATGACCTGGTCGACCAGAAATCCAGCTATTTCCTCTTGAATTGCTCGTACGCGATCCGTTGGTAGGAGCTGGCCCCGCATCTCCGTCAACTATAATCAGGAGATCAAGATGAATATATTAGTTGTGTGTATATATATTAGCTAGATCATGATAAAAAATTATGGATAGTGTTCTGGCAAACGTCGTACCCAAAGATTTCTTTCGTTTCTGTTCCTTTCAGACGTGATCATGCGAATGTTCTCGCAAACGTAGTATGCGCATAAAGCATTCCCCTGCTCCTACTTCATGCACTTTACTAGAATAAAATTCAATCAGATAATATAATTAATCAAGCATGATAATGGTATTGAAACTAGAATTAAAGAGATGCACGGACGTAGCTAGCTAGTACTACTTAATTACCTTGGGTCGCATCCATGTCAGCTTTTGTTCCCAGTCGCCTGGGACCTGTTTGACGAACTTGGCCCAAGCCCTGCCCGCCGGCAAAGAAAATGAATAAATGAGTTATTAACTAGTCGATATCAGGAAATGAAGTAAAGAGGCCGACATAGTGCACCCAATGCAAATCCACGATGCTGCATTTACCGGACGAGCTCCTGACGCGGTCCTCTGCCTGGGGCGGCGGTCCTGGTCATCACGGCGAGTGGGGCAGCGGCGGCGGTGGAGTTCCTCTCGCTCGTTATCTGTTTCTTGCTCAGTACCTTTTTTTTGCAGGGGTCTTGCTCGGTATCGTGTGGGGAGACAAAGGCAAAGAGGCCTTCGGTAGCAATTTCCCCGTAAATAAGATAAATAACATTGGCAAGGGTATCCAAGGCCTCTTTACGGGGAAATTGAGTCAAAAGCTGCGGGGAAAAGAGCAAAATTCAAATTGACTACTAGCTGTCTACCTGCATACACCATCTTACTAGGTAAGAAATTAAGCTCTAGCCGACCTATCCTAATACTAGTTAACCAAAAGGCACAAGGATTACAGCTAACAGGACATTCATGACCCTGAAGAGCTAATAACATATACTTTGCTTTACTTCAGTAAGCTCTACATTTTTCTGGATCTAATAAAAGACTGACTGTTGATGGCGTTACATGGCATGACTTTGTTGTATTACTAACAGTAAAAGGTAAGTAACAAATCAAAATATTCATTAATGGTAAAGGTACATCGCTAAATTCCAAACCAGAACAGAATGAACCCCATTGATAAACAAGAAAGGAAAAATAATAAGTAAATACACAGGAAAATGTGTGGGCAGGGGGTAGAAAAAAAACCATTGTTCTATCCACAAAAACCAACCAAGTGAACTGATGACAAATCGGTTGATGCGCTGCTTTGTCACTTCATAAGGAAGGGTAGACCACATTCAGAATCATAGCCACAAAAAAATATGAATAAAACACTACAAGGCCCCTTGGACAAAAACATTCCTTTTCCTTATAAAGCTATGAGGGCCAGATAAAGAAAAAGTGCTCCATTCCTGAATTATTCATTGTGCGTGGAGTGGCAACAGAACCACTACAATCTAAAAAAAGTCAATCACGAGGGGATAAAAGATAAACTCTCTTTTATTAAAACCATATCAACGCCTAGGAGCTGGACACACTATAATTCTAATTTGCTTCGGTATATAGAAAAAAAATAACATTTACCTGAGAGAAATGTATACTGTATGAAATCTGACAACAAGAATAAAAAAAAAGGCCATTAGTTTCAGATAAAGAGGTTAATCCTACGATAACGAGACACATAAAACTAACACTCGGGAAAAATCCTAACACTTCATTGGAAAAAATCCTACAAGCAAATCAAGCCTAATTTACTCTTCATTGGACCAAAAGCAAAAAATGCTCACTGAATTCGATTGCAACAATTAGGAAAATTAGGCACGGGAGACACAAATAAAGGACACATGAAAAAAGCTATACGAAAGAGTGCACAGCGACGTATCCGCAGCTCCGTGTGCATCCCAGTTACATATATATAGCAGTATGGAACAAAACAAATCAGCAGTCAGATATGGCATCGCCGGGGGACTGCTAGGATGTGAGTTACCTGAACCAATTAAGTGACAGTTGGAACAAAAAGTAGAGTTGCAGAACAAGTCTAGCAACAACAATCGAGCATGGCCAGGAATTCCTACAACCTAAAGGAGACAGATCCAAACTCCTCTCATCCTAGCAAGATGCATAAAAGCGTTCAATCAAAAATCTAGCAGGGATAGAATCCCCTAGCGATTTACTCACCTCCGAAGTGCCCCAAGGGCAAGTTACAGGGTAGCATGGATGCTACTCCGACAAGTTAAGAAGCGGACGCAGAGCCCCTAGCCCTAGCCCTAGCCCAAGGTAGGAGGAACGGGATAGGGGGGGGCATACCTGGAGCCACCGAGGGTACGATGGAGAGCTTCTTGTGGCACTTGCCCTCTGGTGCCGCGCGAGGACCGAGCTTCTCATGCCCTCTGGATGCTGCTCGTAAAATTACAAACATAAAAACATAGTGTGAAGTATACATGAAATACGATTTTTCTTGTCTTATAACCTATATTTTTGTTTCCTTATGTCAAATTTTACGTAGTAAATGAATATAAATGTAACTATTTGCATTTCAAATGTAATTTATTTATGAAACGATCGTAAAATTACCTCGGGTGAAGAATAATTTATTCTGCACCCTGGGTGATGAATAGACTTTCATTATATATATATATATATATATATATATATATATATGGACTGTGATATATAACAAACGTTCGTATATGTAGGATAGATCCGAACGAAATGCAGCGGAGCGTTGCGCGCGCATGCAGCCGATAGATTTCCCACCGCGTGCGACCCCCCCTCTACTAATTACCATGAATTGCTTTAATTAAGCAGCTTTCCTTAATTAAGTGTGCATGTAAGCATGTGAGACAAAAATGCTGATGTCAGCAAAGATTCCAACAAAAATCAAAATTCAAAATGTTTTGTAGCTCAAACCGTCACTCCGATTGAAAAACTGTTTTCACATAAAAGATTCGTCGCGACGAGACCTTCAAAACTAGATCCCATGTTGGTATGTTTTGACGACTTTTTTTTCAGGTCAGAAGTTACCATGCCCGTAGTACTAACTTATCATGGTGTTTACACTGAAGTTACCGGAGGTGTTTCAACTATCTTTTTTTGCCTGGGTCAAAAATTTACCATGATGTTTATAAGTAAATTATCATGTCTACAGTACCGCCTACCATCGGTAACGTACCTCGGCCGTAGGGTGAGGTCCACATGCCGACATGGCATGACTCACTTTATAAACAGAACTTTGCGGGGTTGTGTCAGTCCAGGGCTGTTTAGGTGTGTGTCGGGTTGTGCCGTACCCGGGTCGGCCTGTTGGCCACCTATAATCAGGTCTGTGGCATGTAAAATACCATGCTATTTACGCAAAAATTATCGGGTGTTATGTGGAGATATTTCATCACCCCCCCCCCCCTCACCCCCATCGCCAAAGTTACCACGACCGGTGTACATAAGTTATTGGGTCTACGATGTGTGAGTTACCATGCTATTCACACAAAAGTTACTGATAGGATATTTTATCAACTCTCCCTACCCCATCACCAAAGTTACCATGACCGAGGTACATAAGTTATCAGCTCCATGATGTGTGAGTTACCATCTATTCACACAAAAGTTACCGGGGGGATATTTCATCAACCCTCCCCCATACCAAAGTTATCAGGACCGAGGTGCATAAGTTATCAAGTCTGCGGTGTGTGAGTTACCATGTTATTCACATAAAAGTTATCATGGGATATTCCATCAACCGCCCCTGCCCCTTCTCCCTCGGCGCCAAAGTTACCAGGATCGGGGTATATAAGTTATCAGATCTGCGATGTGTGAGTTACCATCTATTCACATAAAAGTTACCGGGGGATATTCTCACCCCCCACTCCGGGTCAATGTTACCGCGGTGTTTGTGCATGAGTTATCATGTATACGGTGTGTATAGTATCATGCTATTTACACGGAAGTTATCCGGGGGTATGTTTTCAAACAACACCCCACCCCCTCGGGTCAAAGTTACCATGATGTCCGTACCTGAGTTATCAACTCTACAGTGCGTGGTTTACCATATTTACCAGGGGCATGTTTGAACAACCTTTCTTCGCTGGGTCGAAAGTTACCATGATGTTGGTACGTAAGTTATCGGGTGCGCGGTACGTATATTATCATGCAGTTTACATAATGATGTTGCCATGATGTTGGTACGTATATTATCGTGTGCGATGGTGGCTGCTTCCTCCATCGAAATAACTGGGCCACACCGGTGCTCATGGGCCTGCTCCTGTACTTTCCCATGACCAGCGAAAAATACTCACGATCGCAGGCTAAATAGTCCCACCCTGCTCCTTCACCTGAAATCCTACCGGTTTATATAGCCTCGCGTGTTGTTTGGAGAATCAGGAGCGGCCTACAGAAACAAAAAATGATGAGATGCGGGGTAGTAGAGAATCCCAATAAAGGGTGATTGATTGTACAATGCCGCTGCATGCGTCGCCGGTTGGCTAAAAACGGGGGATGGTGGGCTCATGGCTATAAGTAAGGTGTCCAGCATCTCGAGTGGCAGATTTCACTTGTGCATCTACGAGATGGATAGTGCACGTACACACAACGATCTTAAGACACCAAAACATGTACGCACGCGAGACAAGGAGACGCAGATTTTAAACACAACGATGATGTCGTGCGTCCGCGGCTGCTAGGAGAGTTTCTTGGCCATGCCGAGCATGTTGAAGGTTGCCGGAGAGTGTGGAGTGTCGGGCGAGGTGCGCCACCAACTTCTCATGCCTGGTGTACATGCATGCAACAACGGCAATTCATCTGCGTGTGTATATTCTACTGAAAACTTTTGCCTTGTATTTGCTTATTTGCAGGTAGAAGGGCAGCAGATATGCAGTGAAAATAGCGCAGTTGACGGTGTTAGCAGTTGTTCAGATGCTCAGATTCATGTCCTTTGTATGCTTCTGTAGATTCAGGGGTACATATATACTTTGTTATTCTTTCTTACCTCTTACCTTACCTGAATCATTGTTAGACAAAATGCTCAACTCGTAAATCTTATAAGCAAGCAAGAAAAATAAGGTGGCCCAGACCAGGACCACGAACACATCGAGCAAAATCGGAGGAAATGGCATGGTAAACCTTGAGTTCCTGTCCATAAGGTTTGCCAAAATCGTCGCCACCATGAGCATCTTCTCAAAAATATTCATGATCAGACGCGGAGTGTGCGGCAATTTAACTAAGTGTTTCATTACCTCTCAGAACTGCTCACCATGTCTTTGAGGTAATGTGTAATGAAATCTACTTTTGGTATGATGATGGCTAAGTGAATATATTGGAATTTATCTGACGTCAACATACGGATTACTTCTAGACCAGTATTATTTTTAACTTCCAGAATCAAATTTAATAAATATCATGCAACACCCCCTTATTGAACCTAATTTAGATTTATAATGCTATTTGTCAATATCTCTTATGATGTGTTGTGTACAACTATATACATATATAATATATGGAATTGCAAAATTAATTTTTATTTTTATTTTATGGTGTTGCAATCAATGGGTCCATGAGCCAAGGACATGGATAGAATTTTTTTCCGTTGCAACGCACGGGCATGTTTCCTCGTCTCTACCTAATAATAAACCACCGCTAGCTTCTGGGCGTACGTCGTGGCAGTTTTACAAAAAAAGCCCCTGCGTTTAATCGAATTCAACCCGCAGTCCAGTAAATAAGTGGAAAAAAAAACGTTTCGACCCAATGAGGAAAGACGCCTCCATCTGGCCGCCGCCGTCGCCGTGCTCGGGCGGGAGGAGGGAGGCCGCCTCCATCTGGCCGCCGCGGGCGCCGTGCTCGGGCCGGGAGTAGGCAGGCCGCCTCCATCTGGCTGGCGCTGGACGCCGTTCTCGGGCAGGAAGGAGGGAGGCCGCCTTCATCCCGCCTCCATCTGGCCGGCGCTGGACGCCGTTCTCGGGCCGGGAGGAGGGAGGCCGCCTTCATCTGGCCGCCGCCGGCGCCGTGCTTGGGCGGGAGAAGGGAGGCCGCCCCATCCGGCCGCCGTCGGCGCCGTGCTTGGGAGGGAGAAGGGAGGCCGCCTCCATCTCGACGCCTCGGATGGCAGGGGCTACCTCCGTGGCTTGAGGACGTGTTGCGGGCACCGGCGGCTACCGCACCCAGGATTTGGTGGATACGTGGCGGCACTCCCTGGGCGTGCTCCTGCTGCAGCTCCTCAACGGCAAGTCCCCGGCGCGGCGCACGCGTCCTTGCAGGAGGGCGACGGTGGCAAGCTGGACCTGCCGCGGTTGGTGCAGTTGATGTTGCGCGAGGAATGAACGGCCGATGTGTTTGGCGTGGATCTGGTGCGGCTGAGCGCCGTGACGAGGATGGGATGGTCGTTGCTGGCGCAGGCACCGGCGGAGCTACGGCATAGCACGCCACTGGCCTCCAGCCACCGGCACACCGCACACATCCGTGCCTCCCACGGCCAGATGCCCGGACGGCCTGCCGGCACATAGCTACGCAACATCGAGCTTCAGTCCTCTGAATTTTCAGTACAGTGTCGTGATTTGGATGGATGCCCGGACGGCCCGCCGACACATAGCTACACAACAGCTACGCTAGCTTCAGTTCTCTGAATCGCACATTGCTACACAACAACGAGTCCAGCTTCAGTTCTCTGAATCTTCAGTTCCAATGTCCAATGTAATCCTTCTCTGAATCTTCAGTTCCAATGTCCAATGTAATCCTTCTCTGAATCTTCAGTTCTCTTACACACATGTATGGATACGAGGCCAACACAAATCAATGTCCAATGTCCAATGTCCATGCATGTCCCAAAAGCATGCAGTGCCCGATCCGGATTGGACTTGGCTGCCATAAGAAGGAAGGATCCTCGACCGGAACGTCCATCAGGCCACGTCCCTCGAACATAATCTTCATCAAATACCATCGCATTGCAACTTTCAGAGGGACATCCAATGTCGCCGGTGGAGGAAAATCATCCGTCAAGCCGTACTATGCCGAGTTCGCCGGCGGAAGAAGAACATCCGTCGAGCCGTCCATCACCTGAGGCGGCTACACCAGAGGTATGTCTCCCCCTGAAAGTTAATCAGTGATACAATCCCCTGTTTCAATTTTTTTGTTTTTTGAAAAATTGGTGCTACTTTCGACTGCTCTCCAGATTCTATGTTCCCCTCAGTTCTCTCTATGTTCATGTGCTTCCCATTGAATCTTCAGTTCTCAAATTCGTGGCAACTTGCAAGAGCAACCCTGGTGCCTAGATTGATGTGTAAAAAAAAGACTAATGACTTACGTTTCAATTTGGGGCATGCATGGATACATGTGCGTATCTACATCTACTCATCGAGCCACTTAGCATATATAGTGGTGTATGCATCATTGCTCAACTTCTGGCCATACACAATTCCAGAAAAGAAGGATCCGTCATGATGATCATGGGAGAGTAGGTTAGGCGTGTTATCACTTATCAGCATGATTTTGATTGTATCTGTTTTGACATAATGCCTGGCCATGGTGCTATGTGCAAGACTCTACTGTGGCATGCCAAGTTGCATATAATGCATTGTCTATTTGATTCTACTTTCCCAAATTTGGTATCTCTAGGATTCCTGATCAGCCCTCTGACAAGATGGATTTGCAATTTATATGGGTTTACCTATTTCTTGGAAACTTTTCACTTCTTGAACCGAATAGGGTGAATTGTAGCAAAAGCGTAAACAATAATGTGTTCATGATGGTATTAGCTACAGTACGTATGTTTTTCCTTTATAAAAGTTCTCTGTCACAAAAAACTAAAACACATGGTTTCTTAGTTGCCATCTGTATCTTAAATGCTTTTGGTTCCTTCTGAGTAACCTCCTTTATTTTCAAGCTAACTGAGCAGAAAAGTACTATTGTTCAGGATAACCAGAAATTGCAACGAGAGCTGGTATGTGCTTTCAGAACTGCTACTGTTCTTAACCAATGTTGTATTCTACGGTATTCTATTAAAATTCTGTCATTTATTTGTTTCTTAACGATTCCATATCAAAGATGACTCAAGGAATTGTTTGTCTCTGTTATTGATGTAATGTTCAACTGATTATGGAAATGGTCTTTTTTATGTTTATTACAATCATGAATAAAGGATAGCTCTACACCTTTTCTTCTTCTTTCCGGACACCCAACAGCCCGAGCAGCAAGAACAGCAGCACGAGCAGGCCGTGTTGTGCAACATCAGCAGAGCGCTCTCACTGAACTACTCAGGCGTCTCTGACGACAACATTCTTGATACTGACATTGAAGAGTGTAGAACGGTTGATAAATGAAGCGGCATGAAAACATTAACTTTTATTAAAAATAAGGATATTTCCATGTTTAACCTTATTATCGACGTTTATTAAAATTGAACAAAAAAAGGTGCACAATGACATATGAAGCAGATTGTGTCCCTTTTATCGCCCGATGCAACGCACGGGCATTTGTACTAGTATATATATATATATATATATATATATATATATATATATATATATATATATATATATATATATTTATATCTATATCTATACCTACTAATAAAGCAAGGTGATATTCTTGGTTTCGTCCCGCGTTAGATTTTTTTTTTTTGTCACGGTCCGCGTCCGACCGTCCTAATTTTGCTCACGTACAATTGCATTACGTACGGCTGGTTCTCGTGCGCGTGCGAGAACAACTCCAATACGAGAACAACTTCGATAGTATCCTTTGGTTTTAATACATGCAAACGCTACACGTACGCGCAAACGAGCCGGCCCATAAGTCACGTCTTGACATGTTTCCTTCATGTTTACGTTTTCTTTGGAAAAGGAGTCCCTAACGTGCACATCTTGCCTGTTGTCTTTACTTAACCCACAAGGCCATAATCAAAGGACGAGACACGCCTTTGCCCGTACTAATTTTGTGTTTCGTCCGTGACAGGTAGACCTGAGTTGGAGTCAAACTCCACCTTCCTCGCTGCCTTTGCCCCTCCCATAAATATTGGTTCAGATGAGAAATAGGAGGGGTGGATCCCGCGAAGGCGGAGGAGCAGCGGACGATGAGCCGTACGCCGAAACCATCGCCCCTCCTGCGGAGCGTTCGGGAGCCTCTCTTCAATGAACACCTAGCGCCGTGTCACGCACGTCGGCCGCTACTCTGCGGGTGCAGCTACTGCCGCCGCCGCTGCGATATCATCTTGGCGTCATCGAGGCGGACAACATGATCCCAATCCGACGCTGCGCACCACCATCTCCAACATCCTCACCGCCAGGGCCAGCAGCGCTCCGAGTGGACCAGCCGCCGTGCAGGAGAGCGACAGCAGCCACGTACGTGTCTTCCAAGAAGGGCACGGCCTGGGAGTAGCACAGCGACGGAAAAGTCGACGCCGGCTCCAGCGGCGCACAAGCCAGGAAAGGGGCAGGACATGAAGGACACGTACGGCGGAAGATCGCGCTAGACATGTTTGCCTCAGGATGCTACGATCCTTTTCTTGGTGGGATGCAGGTGGTCGGCCGACCCTTCCATGTACTGCGGCTACGGTGGCATGGCTTACGCTCACGGCGATTACCTGGTGGATCCCGCACAGTATCAACGGCATGGGCAGCATACGATAGCAAGTGGATGCCCACAGATTGTGAGGTTCAGAGCTTCAAGAGGAGGTGCAACGAAGGCAGATTACAGGTTGCGTTAGTTTTGATGTAGGGTACAAACTAGCTTGTGCTCAAATACCCAACGCAGAGTTCTGCATGCGTACGAGAGTATGAGGAACTCTGTACGTAGATCTGCCTGTCTTTTTTCCAATTAATGTGGAAACTTCTAGCTTTCTAGAACAAGCGTGGTAGCTTCTTTAACTTTCTTCTAATAAATACTGTATATTGTCAGTCTAGGATGAAAGCGTGGTACCTGATTGACGTTGTGGAACTTGTGAACATTACTTCTTAGTGGATTTTAAGTTTCGGTCACCTATATATCGTCAGGTACAATAACAAGGCTATTGTTTACACCATCATCCATCATGTATGCTCATCTGAAAGTTAAGCTTTCTGACCTTGCATTTGCATGCAACTGCTACCATTATTACTCAGAAGGGGCAGCTTAGTGATACAACTTCTGATTATAAGGCAGCTTAGTGATTGCCATGTTTGTTTTGCTCAAATCAAAAGAAAATTGTTTGCTAATTGAAACTATTTGAGTGGTAAATTACTTCCAAGGTTTTAAAGCATAAATTTATTTATTTGTACCCGTTGCAACGCACGGGCCTATATAAAGCAAGGTGATATTCTTGGTTTCGTCCCGCTTAGATAATTTTATTTATACCGTTCAATATATTAAATTAGGGCTACTCGAGGTGGTACAAAAACTGTAACAAAATTTGTACCAAGCCGAGATGGGCCGGCCCGTTGCGAACGCTATACCACAGCACCAAAGTGCTCTCTTCTCAAAAAAAAAAAATGTGTCATCAGGAATCGAATCAGAACCCTCACGCAGGTAACCTTGACATGCTAGCCCATACACTAGACAACCTCACGTGTTAGATTCCGAAACTTGTTTTATTAAACGAAGCTAGCAGCAGCACCGGATCCTAAAACAAACGGGAATACTTTGCAAAGTTGTGAACACAAAATTTAACTCCAACATTTTTTAAAAAGGAACATGTTTTTGAATTTGGAATTTTTGAAAAACATGAGCAATTTTTGTAAAAACTAGGAGGTATTGTACTCGAATTTTGAATATTTTTGAAACGCAGATTTTTTTAAAGCATGATTTTAAGAAAAATCTAAAAAAATGATTCGCTGACGTGATTCTTTTTTTAGATGGATCCTGACGTGATTCTCCTATTTACATAGAAAGGAAGTTAATTTTTTTCTATTATAAAAAAAGTAGGATTGTTTCTAGGGCAAGCCTCGATTGCTCATACCTAAAATTCATATACAACGTCCTCATCTCGCACGTTCCACCTTTCCCTCGGTGACCCCAGCTGGTTTTTTCTCAAACCAAACGATCACCAATTTCTTCACAAAAAAGGAAACAATGGCTGCAATCAATCGACGACGATCACAATCGACACCCCTGCGCGGTGCGTGATCTCCCCACCCCGCGAACCCTTGGCTCTCTCCCAATAGCTTCTCTCTCTCCTTCTGAACTAAGTTTCTATGGTTCCGGCTGTGCCAACCCCAACGCTGCCGCCACTTAGGATGCCTACGACGAGCCGGAGAAGATGTAGAGGCAGTGGTGATAGTCACAAAGGAGGAGGCGAAGGAGCTGGGCAGCATGAGCGTCGCGAACTTGCACCTGTGGCCTGAGTGGATACAGGATATGGAGCGGCTCATGCAACAGAGGTACTTCGATCTTGACGGGCCGGTAGCGCCGCCGATGAGCCCCATCTCACCGTGGTCGTGCACATGGATCTCTCAGGGGTCGTCGAGGAGGCCGCTTTTGATTTCCATAGAGACTTGACCACCATCAAGAACGCCTACATAAAGATAAACTTACGACTGTAGTTCAACATGACAACGAACAATTTGGAAAATTTGTCTATCTATTCTGCCAAAAAGTTCTTGTTCAATACCACGTACCACCTATTATTGTCCAAACATCTGTACATGGCTGATGATAATCACGAAGGTAGGCTGAATTTGATTAGATTGTTATTTGGATGTTTGTGTAGTAGTGTCAACAATAATAACTTGAAATATGCTTTTATTTTCTCAAATCCAAGATATTGTAGATATAGTTTGGAGCTCAAGACCAACTGGGTATAGGTAGATTTTGGTAGCTAGGTTTCAGATATTGATTTTTTTTATTTCTCCTGCTATGTTGTCTTACTTGGGAAATAGTTGTAAGTTCTTTCACTTCCGGTTCCCTTCATCCTGTATTGCAAACTATAGTTTGTGGCGCATACTTCGGATTGTTGTTTTTACTATTGATATGTTCATCCTTAACATATTAACATATGAAAAGTTATGTTGTTTCAATTTTATTTGATATTTATTTGTAACGGTGTAGCCGGTGTGGAATCAAGGGGAGAACAAAGAGGCATGAAAGAGCCCAGATGACCATCGTGGGTGAAGAAGAGCTCGTACAACGATGATGATGAAATCATAAGGGTGTTTTGCATGATGATAGAAAAATGGTGGAAGGATAAAGGGGATGGTGAGATTCCATGACGACAGTTTCATTACCCGTTGCAACGCACGGGCATTTTTCCTAGTCTATACCTACTAATAAAGCAAGGTGATATTCTTGGTTTCGTCCCGCTTAGATGATTCTATTAGTCTTTCTTCAATTTATATATATGCGAGGTGGTACTAATTCGCCCACCATCATCAATAGATTTAACGTTGATGTGTCTCGCCCTGCTAGGCCAAATTTGACCGCATCGGCCGCTTGCTCCGGCCCAACATGTGTCAGGCAGCCCAGCTGTAGTCCAGGGTAGGAGGCAAAAAGAAATTGCTGCTCGGTGGACTTGAACACGCGACCTCTTATTATTTTTACACCGAGAGGTCACAACCAACTGGACCAGATAATGTAATTGTTTAAGAAAGGGTTGGTTTATATTTTAGTCCCACCTCGCTCTTGTCCCGCTTGATGGAAAAACGGAGGTTTGGTTTGGTCCGCTTGGTTCATATTGGGCTTTCCTATTTGTTTTGTCACGTGTCAGGAACCTGTACAAGCTAAGCATGCTAGCTGCCCGGTCGATCCGGGGAAAGGTACATGACTCTCGATTGATTACTTCTCATCTCAAGAGAACTCGCACGTAGGTCCAAAACTGGTCGACAACCTCCAATCGGAATGAGTCAAGTTAACGTATAATAACTAACTACTTGATTTTTCTTTTCTGCTCTCCTCATAGCCGAGAGTTCATGCACTAGGTAAAATCAGTTTTCATGACTAAATTTACTGCACAAGTAGTTACTGTTGTACATGGAGGAGGTGATGTGTGTCTATGTTCCTACAATTCTAAATATTTCATCACTTCATATATTTATGTAAACAACCTGCGCAAATTATCTCTGAAGAAATTCTGAAGTTAAAGTATTTCCTATAAGTGGCTCTGTGATAATTTTCTCAAGGAGTGTAGATGCTGCATCTAGCAGCATGGAACATAGAGGGCTATTCATATCCAGTTCGAAGATATTACTATTTTAGGTTTTAAACATTTTCTCGTACCAGCATGGTTCAATGACAACAGATGCGCCGTGCAGCGGCCAAGTTCATCGCATTGGGATTGATCACATTCAAACGTGTTGTGATAGAGTGAATACTGAGGCCACCGTCCACCAGGGCGGGAAGCAAGATAACGGGCAACACACATGGAGAGCAGTGTTCAAATAGAGGAGATATATCTATTGGGGTGTTGAGTCATAATTATTAAGTAAGGAGCACGTGGTATGTTTTTCTCCCGTTGCAACGCACGGGCTCTTTTGAGATATATATTATATATTTTATATATATATATATATATATATATATATATATATATATATATATATATCTATTACCTACTAATAAAGCAAGGTGATATTCTTGGTTTCGTCCCGCTTAGGTGATTTTTTTCTTTCCGGTTAGATGAATTTTTTCCTATCCAATGTGGTACTAAAAAACCAGCCTAATATTTTTCATCCCGACGTGTGCACCGACGACGGCCCGCCTCCTCATGGCCCAAATACACAAGGTGTTAGCGGGAGGAGGTAAAAACAGTAATTGCAGCTGGTGGGAGTCGAACTCAAGTCCTCCAACCAAATCCAATAGCCAAAGTCGTGACCAACTAACCTAGACCACATCATGGCATAAGATGGTTTATATTTCCGTTATAAATTGTCCCATCCCGCTTTCTCACAAATAATCCCACCCTTTTATATATTATATATTATATATATATATATATATATATATATATATATATATATATATATATATATATATAATTAATAATAATAAAGCAAGGTGATATTCTTGGTTTCGTTCCGTTTAATTTTTTTTCGACGCGTTGTAGATGATTTTTTAATAAGCGAGGTGGTACTAATTGATACAGGGTCAATTTTCCTTGCAGTTTGTTGTGGCCCAATAAACTATCAACCTGCAGCCCATTAAGTAAAAAACATAGCCCTTTCCTATGGGTCTGGGCAAAAATGTTTCGTTCGCCTCACAAGCATCACGCTCGTTCACATAGGCCTCGGCACGTCCATGCTAACACTACACCCAGTTTAATTAAGGCCCCCTAATAAGCCAGATTTATAAAGGATTTTTTCCATCCGGTTTTCTTACGTTGCATCCGCAGAAACCGCTCCAAACACTGTTGTACCTTTCCAGATTATCGTCAGAACCATGACTACATATATCGCACGGGTGAAAAACCAATCGGTCTAGAACCTGTCGATGTCACCGCCGCTCAACACCGGCCGCCTCGCCCGAGCATGCGACGGATCGAGGGACGACGAGGAGGAGTGTCGGCAAGGGCAGCACGTACTTGCAGGACGCTAGAGGACTTGGGATTGACCGGCTCGGACGATGGCGGCAGCTACCTGGTGGTCTCCGGCAGCGGGCAAGGGGTCAAGGGGATTGCTCCGTAATTGAAATCCACTACAAGAAACTGATAGTGGAGATTTGCAATTTTACATCGACGAGGTACCGACCTGCCAGCACCTGCGTGTACTGACGAAGTAGATCTCAGGGACCATGCCAGCCACGAAGTTGTTCGTCAGGTCCCTGGCGTGAATACTTCGATTAATTCAGTGACATTATGGAGGCTGTAGTTATTGCCAACAAGCACACAGGTCGAGTTCCAGCCTTCCAGTAGCTACATAATTGAAAAGCTTCAATTCTCGCAAATAGATCGGTCACTCAGGCTAGAGGTAGCCAAGAACAAGAGGGGGCGACGGGCGGGACCTTCGAGTGCTCACAACAAGAGTTGTGCCCCGATCATGCTCTGCCTCACGTACAAGGTACAACCTAGAAGTTCGCGTGTTCCATTGTTAATTCTACGCTGAAGATCAATGCATGTTGCGCTAGCCTCTTGTTTCTCTCTTGACGATGGCAGTACATGCGTGCAGATGGCATGATGCTAGACCTACGACAAGAACACAACATGGGAGGCCCCACAACGGCTCCATCAGGTTCCAAGAGAGCTTAGTTGCTACGCGATGCAAGGCTTAAGATCGTTGTCGACGTTCTAGGTCAGCACTATCAGATTTATACGTTTCTAATGTAATTAAGCAAGCCTAACTGCAGATAAGCACGCTGAATACTTGGGGTGCAGAACGAGATCACGTAGGCAGACCTGTACTAGAGTTGTGGCCGTTGAGATCACCGTTGGCCCAACCGTAGATTTCATTCCTAATAGCAGGGTAACTAAATGATGAAAACAACAGTAACATTACCTCATGCTTACACTCTTGGCTTCATTCCATGGTTACACGTAGACTATTGTGAAAAAAAAAGACCAGTTCATTACCTAACCAAGCATTTAGCGATAGACCGATAGTAGCACCCTCCGGTGGCTGGAACACTATCTTTTTTTATTTCATAGGTATAGATACTAGATAATTGCCCACGCGTTACAATGGAAGTATAAACATTAGTAGATTATCCCGTGATTGAATGTCGATTATTATATATCTTAGCAAGTTTTTGTATGCAATTGCCGTGATTACTTTTCATATTATTGTTAAGCACTTATATGGTAAAAAATTATTAACTTACTAAAGAAAATATTATTTAGAAGAACGATCAAAGATTGGAGGGAAATCACCATCTTATTGTTAAGCATATATTTTATAAGACTTTGTTATCTTACCAAAGAAGAATATTATTATTTGGAAGAAAAAACAGAGATGTGAGAAAAAGATCAAACATGAGAAGGGGAGGGGGCGAGGTTGGACGAAGAGAGGGTGAAACGGAAACCTTATGTTCTTTTTAAGTAGTAGAGATAATTGTTAATTCAACCATATATATTTCAATGGCTAAGAATTAGCGAGAGGCCAAAAATAATATAATCACCACTGATTTGGTAGGTGCACTTTCCAGAACTAATAAAATGTAACCATCAGTTCTTTCTAATAATACTATGCTTGATGTGGATGAGACCTTGAGGCCCCGTCACGAATAGCGTTGCTATCTTACTTAAAGATCTAACAGTATATATCTTCATTTTTTTGGCCTGTTTTTGTTACTCATTAAAAATTTAGTTAATGCTAAAAATAACTACTCGTTGTCTCGTAATATAAGATACATAAGATGTTATTACTTTATACAACCAATATATAGTACATTGGTTGTAGAAATATCTTATATTATAGGACGGACGGAGTAGTTCATATTGCCACATACCATTGGTGAACATTAAACTTTACATCAATGATATATATGTTTGGCCCATACAATTGTCTCTCCGTTGCAACGCACGGGCATGTGTCCTAGTTATTATATATAAAGCAAGGTGGTATTCTTGGTTTCGTCCCGTTAAGTTGATTTTATTATATTTCATGAAGTGGTACTAATAAGGATAAGCTGTCCAACTTCTTCACGCAAGCCTATCCCTCACACGTCCGGTCTCGCCTCGGTTCAGCAAGAGCCCTCAATTTTCTCTCCCACTAAACGTACTCTTGCTGGACACAGACAACCCGTTTAATCAAGATGCCTAATATTCTTTCCCTAAAAAAAAAGATGCCTAATATTCTTGAGTCGTGATCCGTATCAACTGGCCGTAGGCACAGCCTGCGAAGGCTTGTCTCCACCGCCCGCGCTGCTCTCTGCTGCCGGCCACGTGACCTCCACCGGCAAAAGGTCCTCGCTCCGCCAGTACGAGTTCGAGCGCCCTCCAAAGGCATCGCCAAGATCAGTCTCCCGGAATAGGTCGCCGCTGCCACCGAGCACCTCACCAAAATCAGTCATGCCGCAAGCCACCGAATTTCCCTCGCGAGATCAATCTGCCGGCCGCCGGCGAGAACACTCAGGCGGCTAGCATCGACATGGACCGGGCTCGCTCATACCTCGACTGCACGTGCACCATCTCGGATCAGGCCGTGAAGCACGTGGACCTGGCCGTCGCCGCAATCTCCAGCTTCCTCCAGCCGGGTGAGGTCGTCAGCCTCTCTGTTCTTACATACGTACACCTTCTCCTACGTGCGTTCGCAAGTACTGCTGTCTCCTCTTGCGCAGACAAGATTCATGACTATCCATTGATCAAAGTACTAAACAATCGTCGTCATCATACGCGCGGATCCATCCATCGTGGACCTGGCCCTGTCGACTACTTGCCGGCTGCAGATCTCGCACAGTTACATAGCCAGGTCGATGGAAGAATTAGATGTTGGCCGATCGCTGCTTTGGCCAACAGCAACACATACACGTATGCGTACGCAAGCTGGCCTCCAAAGCAGGCAGGTGGATTGATTCCGGCGAGATGCAGCGCATTAGGACTTCTGCTGATATGTGGACAAGTATGTACTACGCCGTGCTTAATTCTAATCTAACCTATATCATGCTATCTAAATCTCCAAATCTGTTGTCTTGGTTTTCCTGTCCTAAACTCTGTATTTCCTAAAGAAAATCTCATATGATTTTGGCATAATTTTCTGTTGATTTAGAGCACCTTTGAAGTAATTGTTTTTTTGTAGATTTCATTGCACAATCACATGTATCTATATCAGACTGCTTCTCTTACTCTTTTTATTCGATTCCGAGGCAGCAGACAGCAGACAATACTCGCATGTGCTGATTGTTTCTCTTTCTCCTAATCTGCTTAATCAGTGGCAAGTCTGAACATAAGGACTTACTGTGTTTAAGATTGGCTTTGAGTTCTAACTCTGTCTTTTGGGGGGAAAACTGATTTGCCTATGTTGGGTCTGCTAGTTTATATTGCAAGAAATAACACGTTCCCTACTCTCTAACCTTTACCTCTTGCAGCCACAATTGCTGGTCTTCATGTGCTGTTCTAATTCACATCGGAAAGGTGTTGTAGCACCCGGGACTCCCGACACCCCCTTATCACCCCGTCCAGTCCTGCCAAGATGCGTGCCGGGGTCTGACCATTTGTAGCATCAGTCAGATTTGTCTGCCCATTTGACTAGTCTAATAGCGTTATCACGGGATATAGGACTGACCAGTAGGTATCTATTTGTGACTAGCCTGTCACTGTTTTTCATGGTGTTGTCTGACACGTGCAGAAGGCTTATCCTTCATGGACGATTTGTTTTGTAATATTCGATTCGAGTGACAAGAGGATTCCTTATACATAGTTGCTGCATAGGAAAAAATTTAGGATTCCTTATACATGTTTATTTAAAGCAACAAGAGGAATCGTCATGTCAGAGATGCCATGTGAATAAAATTTTCCCCACGTTTAGTGCTTTGTTTTTTAAATCCATTTTTTTCTAGCCCTTGCTTATATTTCTTAGCTGTTAAGATACCACATATAATTCATGCATCCTTATGGTTGAAGAAATTTATTTTCACAATTATATATTTTTACCATACTTTATCAGGAGTGTAAACTGATATTATACTTTCCGATACAGAAAGTGTTGGCTGCTCAGGAAGCAGCAAAGGTTAGCAGGGGCGTGACAGATGTCATTTTTCTCAATAAATCAAGGGATACATTAAATAAACATGATAATGGAGAGGTATGTAATGCCTCTAGACCCGTTTTGAAAAGTTACACCATGTTTCGTTCTTAGAAGGTGTACTGACTGGTTTTTAGGCGTACTAATTGTTTCGTTCTTACCAACAATCTTTGCGTATGTATTTTGGGTCACCATATTAAACTGCACAGATGATATAATATACGAATATTATCTATGTGTTTATATTTATTTATTTTTGAAGGTCACCGGGGGAGGGCGAGGCCCTCCACCTGAATTGTATTCAAATTGCCTATAAGGCTCTGCAGCCTCGCAAGATAGGTTCAAGTGAACCAGAAGTACAGGGGACATAAGGAAAGAAGAGATAAACAAAAATAACGCACGCCAACAACACAAATAACAGGGAAAACAAGGAAGGAAAACACAACAAAGAGCACCATAGGAGAAAACTAGCAGCATTGGCCAGCCGGACCAAACCATGACACTGCACCGTCAACGCAATCGAAAGGCTCCACGCATCCAAGACTGCACAACGCCGCGACACAGGACCTGTGTCGCGAGGTACGGTCGAAGGCCACGCAAGGCCGAGACGACGCCACGGCACCTGTGTGCCACCGGCATAGTCGAGGGGCATCGCCTAGCAAACCAAGTCGTAGCACTGCATCGTCGACGCAATCAAAAGGCACCCCACAACCAAGACTGCACAACGCCGCGACACAGAACCTGTGTCGGGGGTACATTCGAACGGTTATACGAGGCCGAGACGACGTCACGACACCTGTGTGCCAACAGCGTAGCCGCAGGGCACCGCCAAGAAGAGACGCACCAGGAGCACTCGAGCATGACACATACCACCGTCGACCCCAGACCGGCCGCACCACCACCACCGACCACCCACCTCAACCAGCCAAACACCACCCCAAACCTCAGGCAAGCAGCATGGAGCAGCATCTCCTAAGACAGGCGCCACCCAGGTGGTAAAAACGACGTCAAGGACGCCGCCGCCGTCCGATCCAGAAGCTGGATCTACGGCTTTCGCCCAGAGAATTAACAGAGTAGGCGTGAAACCAATGCCACACACAACGACACCTCTAAGGAGGGATCCGACGCCAAAGAACATTGCTGCCGCCGGTGCCGACCGAAGTCAACACAGGGCTTTCACCCGTAGCATCACCCGCGCCACCCCGTTGTTGAGCCACGTCGCTGCTGAGACCGGAGCCACCGCCGCCCGAAGGAAACCACCCTCCTCGCACGCCCGACCTGGATCTGGCCGGAGGAGATGAAAATGGCTTGCCACCGGCCAAGCCCCGCCCCCACGCCACCCGAGCAGCCGCAGGAGGTGGCACGACCACCACGCCGAGGCTAGGCGCAGCCCCGACGCCCAAAGCCAGCCGCGGCCCCGGATCCGGCGCGCCGGCCAGATCCCGGGCCACCAATCCCGCGCACCGACGACCTCCGCCGCTACACAACCGCCCCGACGCAACTCCGGCCGCGCCGTCGCTGCCGCGACCCCGCACCACCCTGCCGACAGCAGCAAGCGGCAGCCCCGCCGCGGACACCGTAGATCGACCCAAAAACGGGCCCGCCAGATCGAGCGCCTCCCGATCCGGACTCCAAGCCCACGCGCAGCCGCAACCCACGCTGCCCAGCCACCGCCGCCAGACGCCGCGCCAGGCCACATGTTGTCCGCCGTCCGCCGCAGCAGCCACGAGTTCCCCTCTCGCGAGCAGGCCAAACCACCGATGGAGAGAAGATCCCATCGCCGCCGGCTCCGCACGGGCTTTGCCCGCTGGAGGCTATCGGTGACAGCGAGAGGGAGGAGGAGGGAGGGGGCTGTGGCCGGGGGGAGCTGGCGGCGGCGCCCGTGTCGCTCTGGGGAAGGAGCGACGCGGGGGCTCAGGATGAGTTTTCCCCTGTCCTATGTTGGATAAAAAAAAATCTATGAGTTTATATACAAGGAGAGAGTGAGTGAGAAGAATAGAGGAAAATGTAGACAAGGGGAGAGTGACAAAGAAGAAAAAGAGCGGCAACAATGGGACAGGGGCCACGAAATACGCGTTAGCATTTACCATGAATTACTGTCGCTGAGAAAGCACACTCATGTTTGTGTTTTTAGTAGGAGGATACATATGTATATTTTTCTCTCCCGTTGCAACGCACGGGCATATGTGCTAGTCTATACCTACTAATAATATTATATATTCTTGGTTTCGTCCCGTTTTAATTTTTTTTTCGACGCGTTGTAGATGATTTTTTTTATAAGCGAGGTGGTATTAATTGATACAGGGTCAGTTTTTCTTGCCGTGCATTGTGGCCCAATAAACTATCAACCCGCAGCCCATTAAGTAGAAAACATAGCCCTTTCGTATGGGCCTGGGCAAAATTGTTTCGTTCGCCTCACAAGCATCACGCTCGTTCGCATAGGCCTGGACCACGTCCACGCTAACACTACACCCAATTTGATTAAGGTCCCCTAATAAGCCCATGACTACATGTATCGCACGGGTTAAAAACCAATCGGCCCAGAACCTGTTGATGTCACCGCCGCTCAACACCGGCCGCCTCGCCCGCGCATGCGACGGATCGAGGGACGACGAGGAGGAGTGTCGGCAAGGGCAGCACGTACTTGCAGGATGCCAGAGCACATGGGATCGACCGGCTCGGACGACGGCGGCAGCTACCTGGTGGTCTCCGGCAGCGGGCAAGGGGTCAAGGGGATTGCTCCCGCATTGAACCACTACAAGAAACTGATAGAGGAGATTTGCAATTTTACATCGACGAGGTACCGACCTGCCAGCACCTGCGTGTACTGACGAAGTAGATCTCAGGGACCATGCCAACCACGAAGCTGTTCGTCAGGTCCCTGGCGTGGATACTTCGATCAATTCAGTGACATTATGGAGGCTGTAGTTATTGCCAACAAGCACGCATGTCGAGTTCCAGCCTTCCAGGAGATACATAATTGTAAAGCTTCAATTCTCGCAAATAGATCGGTCGCTCAGGCTAGAGGTAGCCGAGAACAAGAGGGGGCGGCGGTCGGGACCTCCGAGTGCTCACAGCAAGAGTTGTGCCCCGATCATGGTCTGCCTCGCGTACAAGGTACGACCTAGAGGTTCGCGTGTTCCATTGTTCATTCTACGCTGAAGCTCAATGGATGTTGCGCGAGCCTCTTGTTTCTCTCTTGACGATGGCTGTACATGCTTGTTCAGATGGCATGATGCTGGACCTACGACAAGAACACAACATGGGAGGCCCCACAACGGCTCCATCAGGTTCCAAGAGAGCTTAGTTGCTACGCGATGCAAGGCTTAAGATCGTTGTTGACGTTCTAGGTCAGCACTATCAGATTTATACATTTCTAATGTAACTAAGCAAGCCTAACTGTAGATAAGCACGCTGAATCCTTGTGGTGCAGAACGAGACCACGTAGGCAGACCCGTACTAGAGTATTGGCCGATGAGATCACCGTTGGCCCAGCCGTAGATTTCATTCCTAACAGTAGGGTAACTAAATGATGAAAACAACAGTAACATTACCTCATGTTTAAACTCTTGGCTTCATTCCATGGTTACACGTAGACTATTGTGAAAAAAATACCAGTTCATTACCTAACCAAGCATTTAGCGATAGACCGATAGTAGCACCCTCCGGTGGCTGGAACACTATATTTTTTTATTTCATAGGTATAGATACTAGATAATTGCCCGTGCGTTACAACGGAAATATAAACATTAGTAGATTAGCCCATGATTGAATGTCGGTTATTACATATCTTAGCAAGTTTTTGTATGCAATTGCCATGATTACTTTTAATATTATTGCTAAGCACTTATATGGTAAGAATTTATTAACTTACTAAAGAAAATATTATTTAAAAGAACGATCAAAGATTGGAGGGAAATCACCATCTTATTGTTAAGCATATATTTGATAAGACTTTGTTATCTTACCAAAGAAGAATATTATTATTTGGAAGAAAAAATAGAGATGTGAGAAAAAGATCAAACATGAGAAGGGGTGGGGGGAGGGGGCAAAGTTGGACGAAGAGAGGATGAAACGGAAACCTTATGTTCTTTTTAAGTAGTAGAGATAATTGTTAAATCAACCATATATATTTCAATGGCTAAGAATTAGCGAGAGGCAAAAAATAATATAATCACCACTGATTTGGTAGGTGCACTTTCCAGAACTAATAAAATGTAACCATCAGTTCTTTCTAATACTATGCTTGTTGTGGATGAGACCATGAGGCTCCGTCACGAATAGCGTTGCTATCTTACTTAAATATCTAACAGTATATATCTTCACTTTTTGGCCTGTTTTTGTTACTCATTAAAATTTTAGTTAATGCTAAAAATAACTACTCGTTGTCTCGTAATATAAGATACATAAGATGTTATTACTTTATACAACCAATATATTAGTACATTGGCCGTAGAAATATCTTATATTATAGGACGGACGGAGTAGTTCATATTGCCACTTATCATTGGTGAACATTAAACTTTACATCAACGATATATGTGTTTGGCCCATACAATTGTCTCTCCCGTTGCAACGCACGGACATGTGTCCTAGTCTATATCTATACCTACTAATAAAGCAAGGTGATATTCTTGGTTTCGTCCCGTTTTAATTTTTTTTCGACGCGTTGTAGATGATTTTTTTGATAAGCGAGGTGGTATTAATTGATACATGGTCAGTTTTTCTTGCCGTGCATTGTGGCCCAATAAACTACCAACCCGCAGCCCATTAAGTAAAAAACATAGCCCTTTGGTATGGGCCTGGGCAAAATTGTTTCATTCGCCTACTGTTTCTCGTCGTACGTCCTAATTTTCGTACGTTAATTAATTTCGTCCGTCTCATCCCGCTTCGTATTTTTCGTACGTCGCTGCATTGTGCACGGCGCGTCAAAAAAATTAAAATCGTTTGCCGTGGGCGGGACTCGAACCTGGGTGGCGAGGAAAGCACACACGCACACAAACCAACTCAACTAGGCAACGTTGTTGTGCAAAAGCAAAGGAAGAAACCATCTTATTGTTGATTTGCTTTCTCCGGCCCAAGGCGAATCAGCTTCAGCTGCTTCCTTTGGCCCAAAGCCCATGCGAGGCAATATAGCAAATTAACCCTTTCATGTTCGTTTATACATTAAAAATAGTCCCACATTGCTCTCTTACAACAAATTTTATCAATTTATATACTTTAGCAATGCCTGGCGAATCAACAAGTTGGGCAATAAGCAAGCACTGTTGAGATATAAGCTAATGGAAGAAAGACATACCCGATTAAATCGGTTGTGCATCGGTGATGGGCTTGCGAAAAAAGAGACCCGGTTAAATCGGTCATGCACTGATGGTGAGCTACCATTGAATATTAATAGAGGGGACAGAGGACCAGGTGGAGACAAAAGGATTGGACGGAGGGATTTGTGAGCTGCTAAACCGGTCATGCACTGATGGTGAGCTACCATTGAAAATTAATAGAGGGGACAGAGGACCAGGTGGAGACCAAAGGATCGGACGGAGGGATTTGTGAGCTGCTAAACTGATGTGAGAGCGTGCGATCGGACGGACATGTAGATGTAAACATGCAGATGACGAACAACAGTGGGATGCATGACGCGGCAGTTCGGCCGGCGCTGGCCATCGGCCGACCACATAATGCAACAGCTCGGCGGCGAGGCGGACCAACACAGAGGAGCGGCCTGCGTGGCGGCGACCACACAACATGGCGGCCCGGCCCCGGCGGCGGGTGTTGTCCACCAGCCGTCGACGAGGACCTACAACTTCAAAAGGACCTGTGTGACACATGCATGCAACCTCACGTACATGTTAATCAGACCTAGCACATGTGCTTGCGATCAGGTATATGGCCTTTCTGATCGAATTGCCATATTTTTGTCATCTTGTGATCTCATGGGCAGTCGAGCATGCTTGCGAAACCTGAATTTTGTTGCTTGCAAGAGCCTCTTGTGAAGGTCGGTCAGACTTAATTCACCTCCTGCCTCCTCCGCTGTTATATTAGTCAAAGGAGGTCATCGCAAAGACGCAATGACTTAAGTGGCAAGGCGAGCGTCTAAATGCAAATTATTCACGTTTTGATGCTGCGCGTTCGATTTCGATCAGAAGGCCGAGGGAAGACAGATACATGGATACACGAAGTCTCCCGGATGCATAGGATATGACTCATTAAGTTCCCTCCTTCAGTCAGTTCTGTGCATGATCACTCTCAATCGGTATATCGTTTTTATCATCAGCACCCCGTTATTTTTCTCCCGTTGCAACGCACGGGCATTTGTGCTAGTACTAATAAAGGGAATAGGTATTCTTAGTCCGCCATTAGTATTTTGCAAAAAAGTTCGTGTTTTTTTTTACCATCAACCCGCAGTCCAACACCTGTTTCTTCCTACGTCTCCCTCCTCCACACGGCTCACATACGAGCAGTTTTTCTTTTCCTTCGTTTGCCACGTTCTGGATTAGATGGCTGTGCTCTATGAGCTGTCAGGTACGTGACTGGGCTTCATAGAGTAATTCAAAAAAAGTTAACTGTCGTAGGGGATCGAAATTGGGCCTCCCGGTAATAACCAACTAAGCTAGCGTCTGGATTTTAGGTTATAACGATATTTTCTGTGAAATAGTCCCACCTTGCTACCTTTATACGCATAGGCAAGTTGTCTTGGAATATGAACCAGCCACCTCGAAAAGCAACAAACAGACGATGAGAACTCAGCTGGTGCGAGTGGGGCTAATTAAACAGGACCCTTCATATGCCCAGATTATGGGCAAATCTGGATATAATATATATATATATATATATATATATATATATATATATATATATATATATATATATATATATATATATATATATATATATATATATATGTGCCGAGGAAATGAGATTGGCATAATGCTGCCCCGGGGGTGTTATATAGGCCACGTTGCTGGAAGCTTGGAGCCTTGCAAGGTATATGTGCACGAAAGGAAAATAATATGCCTGTGCTGCCTGCTGCTTGTGAGAATTGAGATGTTCCAGAGTGGTCCGGATCGACACAGATGATGATGAGGATTATAGATATACCGATGTGGACGAGTTGGCTTCCATCGCCGGATGGCGCTAATCCGAATAAGCACCGGTCCATAGCAGCAGGTGTACTGACTTGATTTCTTCCGAGCCGATGAGACGCGGTAGTATACAATGACATACGCGTAGCTTAGCAATCAGCTAGCATACGGTATGTAGCAAGCAGCGAGCTACAGCTTGATTCATATTTGGATAACACAGCACGCAAAGAAGCGACATGGCACACACATACACCCCTTTTGTTTTCTTTCTTCGCACGATGACACTGGCTCAATTCATGCCGTAGCACAAATCGCCAGCATTCAAGAAGATGCAACCTCCCCAGCGTTACTCTACTAGGTTGGTCTACTTGGTTGTTGTTACAAAAGATTTGTTGGTAATGCTATTTTTTGTTTTACTTTTAAATTTCCGAATGAATTAATAATCTAAAGCTAGCGTGTTAGAGGGTTAATTTAGGGGTTTCATATTGTGTTAGCTAGCTAATAGAGAGAAGTGTCCTCTCTTTCTCCGTGCTTGGTCGACGGTAGCTACTATAGAGAGAACTCAACACGCTAGCTAGTAAGCAAATGAAGGAACCATTAAGTACACAAGATCGTCATGAACATATACAGAGAGAAGTGATCGACCTCTCTTTCTCCGAGAGATTGGTCGAACAACAAGTTTTCGTGTATCTATCCGACGCTACTAGCTACATATATACAATATAAGATCTCTTACAATCCCTAACATCTAATGTCAAATTCCAGATGGTATTCTCCGGCTTTATTTATGACGTGGTCAAGAAAGAATCCCGCCAATTCCTCTTGAATTGCTCGTATGCGATCATGTGGTAGGAGTTCATCCCGCATCTGCCACATCTAATTTGAAGAAGGGGGTCAATACATATATATGAATGAAACTCAACACAAATCATGGTAATAAAATAAAATTGTGAATATTATTGCTTACGCACTTGAAATTGTTTTTCAGAGTAGCCCCGCTTAGGGGTCGTCGCGTTGTAGATGAACTCGCAAACGTAGTATCCACAAAAATCATTCCCGGTTTCCTGCCACAAGCACTTTACGAGAAATAGAGTTCAATCAAACTGATAATCAAGCATGATAAATGGTATTGATGAAACTAGAATCAATGGGAGATGCGCGGAACTAGCTAGTAGTACTTACTTTCGGGTGTGTAAATCGCAGCTCCCTCGGCAGTGCCGGAACAATTGCGGTGAACTCTTTCCAAACCCTGCCAGACAAAGAAAATAATTACTTGATATCAGGAAATGAACAAAGTTGCCGATATGATGCGATAATGATCGATTGAACTTACTTCTGGAGCATTTCAGTCATGTCCGCATATTCCTGGGGATCTTTTCGTTTCGAGTCTAAGACGATTACTACTCCCCGCTCAAGCTTAATCTCTAGCAGAATAAAGTGGAACCTGCGCACGCATGCATAACTCATCAATTACATTACTATAACCTCGAGTAATAAGGGAAACCGAATATGCACAAGACAGTAACACTCACTTGAAGTTGTAAGGAAAGAGTATTGTCTCTTTGTTTTGATTTTTAAGCAACGATTGTAGCAAGTTGTCCTCGGTTTGTGTGACATTGTTTTTAACCGTAAACTCATGTATGATATTTGGGTTAATGAACCCAATGTCATAGATTTGTGCTTTTCTGCATTCGACGATCTTCAATCTGCATAATATAGTGAGGATAATTATATATACATGCAATGAAAGAGCTGAGCTATATATAGAGACTTAATTATAGAAGTAGTACTTACAGACAGTAGCAAGTCAAGATTGTTTTGTCGAGGGCCTTTTGATTGTATAACTGGAATAACTCGTCAAATTCAACAGACAACTGATCCATTCCAACGAGGTCGTGCTCCTCTTTAATTCTCAGCGTCAAAGTATCCCTCCCAGACTCGCTGCAGGTTTTCATGTACCATTCATGGAATTTTCGCATCATCGTTGTTAGAGGAGGATGATCAGGTTTGACGAGAGGCTCCCCGTACCGGTAACTAAATTCGTCCACCTCCAATGGCTCAAACTGTACATCATCGCTCAGGTAATCACCAAGATTGGTACCGGGCACCATACCCGGATGATTAGCGACGATATGGCTAGACACCTTGAGCGGGGGGCACGATTGGTTCGCCTGTTCGCCGAGCTGGGGAATTTTTTTCCCACTTCTTCGTTTTGCTAACCTTGCATCACTGGAAGTACTTCCCGACTGCCGCGCATCTTGATATGTCTTTTTAATACAGCGGACAAAGTTGGAATCCGGCGGAGGCGGTGGTGGTCGCTTCAGGGCATCGATAGTGCGCTTCACTTTCACCGGATCTAGCTTCTCCTTCGGAGGTGGAGTTTTCTTTGCAAAATGGTCCCTCACTTGGGCACGACATATCTCCTCGTTTTCAGACTCGGTCCTCTCATATGGTAACTTTTCCAGAGGCTTGAGAGATGGACCGTATCTGAATTGCCTCCCGCCTCTGCTTGTACTGCTAGCCGCCAGACTGGCGGCGTCTCTCTTCCGTCGTTGCTTACGAGGCGGAGAAGGAGGCGGAGTGCTCCGACGCGCCGGAGGAGCCGGAGCGGCGGCGTCTGTCTTCCGCCGTTGCCGACGAGGCGGAGGAGGAGGCGGACTGCTCCGACGCGCCGGATTAGGCGAAGGAGGAGGCGGAGTGCCCTCACGCATCGGAGGAGCCGAAGATGGAGGCGGGGTGCCCTGATCACTCGCCGGAGGAGGAGGAGGAGGAGGCAGAGTGCCCTGACTCGTCGGAGGAGGAGGAGGAGGCGGAGGCGTCCAGTTTGGAAGCTTGATGTACTCCTTCTACCATAGACATGTACTTCTGAGAGCACGAACCAGCTGATTTTCCCCTTCACCTGTAGAGTGGTCAAGCTCGAGCTCTTCAAATCCCTCCATTACTTCATCCACCATCACAACAGCATAGCCATGTGGAATCCGAAGGCAGTGAAAAGTTCCGTTGGGTTGAGGAGGTGCAACAGAGCCGACAGCCGCCTTGAAAGCGAGGTTCCGGCATTTCGTCATAAGCTCGCAATGTTGAGCCTCCGTGATAGTATCCACGGCGTAGATAGGAGCCGTGAAGTCAGGCTGAACGGGCTTCGTGGAAGCCACGCTGATTCTCCGCTGAGATGGTGGGGTAGCTTCTGGGGTAGCTTCGTGCCGCTGAGATGGTTGGCCGGCAGCTCGCTGGCTCTCAAGTTCCTCTAGATTTTGTAGTCTTGCACTGATCTTCTGCATGTCGCTCAGCTCCGCTTTCCTCTTTCTCTCCCGGCTTCTGTAAACGCCTGCGTCGGGAAACCCAACCTTCCACGGAACGGAGCCTGGTGTGCCTCGTGTTCGTCCAGGGTGCTCAGCATTCCCTAGGGCCTCAGTCAGCTCGTCCTTCTCTCTGTCGGGAATGAACGTCCCTTCCTGCGCTGCGGTGATATACTTCTGAAGCTTCGTGACGGGTATTGCAAGTTGCTCGTCCGTCCAACGGCACTTCCCTGTTTCAGGGTCCAAAGTTCCCCCAACCCCGAAGAACCAAGTCCTTGAACGGTCTGGCCAGTTCAATGTCTGTGGTACGACCACTTTAGCAATCAGGTCATTCTCAGCTTTGTCCCACAACGGCCGGGCTTTGAGGTAACCACCTGACCCCGTGTGATGGTGATATACTGCTTCTTTGCAGCATTGTTCTTGTTTGTCTCTGACATTTTCTTACTCTTGTCCGATGTCTTGTAGGCCACAAATGCGGGCCATTGATCTCTTATCTTCTCAAATCGGCCGATGAATTCTGGAGTCTCCCCTTTGTTGACAAACTTTGATTTCAACTCATTCTTCCACCTCCTGAATAGATCTGCCATCTTCTTAAGAGCACACGCCTTGACCAGTGGCTCTATAAGTGGCTTATTCGGATCCTCCTCTGGCGGTAGGGTGAAATTTGCCTTCAGCGCGGTCCAAATATCATCTTTCTGTCTATCGGTGACATAATCACCTTCAGGGGCGTCGTCCTTAGGCTTATTCCATTGCTTGATGCTGATCGGGATGTTGTCCCTAACAATAGCTCCGCACTGAGCAGAAAATGCGTCCTTGGTCCGCTTGGGTTCAATCGGTAGGCCATCGTCCGCGAGTGCTGTGATCGTGAACCTTTCATCCTTGCGCAACCTCTTCTTCGGGCCTCGTCTCGTTACGGAAGTTTGGCTCGATCCGGAGGGCTATAAAAGAAGAAAGAAGAGTTAATATATGTACATACCAAAACAATTAATGCATCAATTAGCTAGTCAGCATAGGCTTAATTAATATATATACCTCGCCGGACTTTGCAACAGCTCCCTCCTCCGTTCGGTCACCGGAGCCGTCATCATGGTCTCCTTCTTCCTCCGGCATTCGGTCACCGGAGCCATCATGATCATGTCCTTCCTCCTCCATTGTTCGATCACCGGAGCCGTTATCCTCTCCTTCCAGACCATCGGTGTCGTTGAGAAACGACAAGACATCACGTCCGGCGAGGATTATGTCCCCCAACACCTGTTCTTGTTCCAAGTCTCTTTGATCCATAGTTTCTGCAAATATTACAACATGGCAATTAATATACAAACATGAATGTCCGACCTCTAGACCGCCCCTCTCATGAATGTCAAACAAGGGATTCTCTTAACCTTTAAGGGATTTAACAAAATGGCGCCATTCTGAATGTGCAGAAAATGGTCCACATTTTTCCTGATCTCATCTACCCTTCTATATGTCACGTTGTCTAGTGTCAAAGGATTCAAGAAAACCAAGGCTTCATCATTAGCAGGAAGTAACAGGCGCATAATGGTACGAAGCTCTCCAAAATTGTTTTGGAACGGAGTCCCGGATAGGATAATTAATTAGCTTTTTGGTACGAAGTTCAGCAAGAGCCTTCCGAATATCGCTATTTGGAAGGCCTTTGCTGAAATTCGTACCAAAAAGCGAATTATTCTATCCGGAACTCCGTTCCAAAACAACTTTGAAGAGCTTCGTAGCATCATACGCATGTTACTTCCGGCTAATGATGAAGCCATGGATTTCTTCAATACTTTGACAGACAACGTGACATATAGAAGAATATATATATATATAGATGAGATCAGAAAAAAAATGGATCAACTTGTGCACATCCATAATGGGGGCATTCTTGATAAATCTATGTTACCGGAGTTTTCTATATGAACAAAAAAAAATTACACATAACATGTCCGACATCACCCCTCATGTCGAAGTTATCGGGGAGGGGGTAGATCGACAACGACTCTCTTTCTTCTAGGGTTTGGGTGGCCTCGATAGTTGGTCGGGCGAGCGGACCGCCTCTCTCTCATGCATGTCCGATGTCCCCCCTCATGTCGAAGTTATCGGGGAGGGGGTAGATCGACAACGACACTCTTTCTTCTAGGGTTTGGGTGGCCTCGATAGTTGGTCGGGCGAGCAGACCGCCTCTCCCACTCATGCATGTCCGACGTCCCCCCTCATGTCGAAGTTATCGGGGAGGGGGTAGGTCGACAACGACGCTCTTTCTTCTAGGGTTTGGGTGGCCTCGATAGTTGGTCGGGCGAGCGGACCGCCTCTCTCACTCATGCATGTCCGACGTCCCTGAGGGAGTCCTGGACTAGGGGGTCCTCGGGAGGCCGGCCTATCTCATATGGGCCGGACTAGGTGGGCCGTTCGCCGGACACTGGGTTACTCAGAGGACCAGACTCCAGCAAGGAAGTTTCTAGAAGCAGGGTGTGTTCTCCACGTTTAAAGTAGAATAGGCATGTTTTATCCCCTCGACGTGTAACCGACCATGTGTAAACCCTAGGTACCCTCGGCGTCTATATAAGCCGAAGGGTTTTAGGTCATAGAACAAGAGAGAACTCATCTAGGGTTTAGTCATACGATCTCGTGGTAGATCACTCTGTAATCTCTATACAATCAATATAATCAAGCAGGACGTAGGGTATTACCTCCATAGGAGGGCCCGAACCTGGGTAAAACCTTGTCCCCTTCGTCTCCTGTTACCATCGATCAAAGCATCATAGTTCGGGACCCCCTACCCGAGATCCGCCGGTTTTGACACCGACATTGGTGCTTTCATTGAGAGTTCCACTGTGATCGCCAGAAGGAATCGATGGTTCGCCTAGTCGTTAACGAAGAGGTCCGCAACACAGGGACTTTTGCCCCTGGACAGATCTTCGCTTTCGGCAGCATAGTGCTGCACGCCGACCCGACCGGCCACCTTGGCCGCGTCGAAAGTTTCCCCCCTGATCAGGAGGTCAGATTCGGGAACTTAGAGTTCTCCGTAGACTCCCGCGGCGATCTATCACTAACCGGGCTTGCAGTCTCGCCTGCCATGCCCGAGGACCCTGAGGCTTTAACCTCGGACTCATCTTCCGGCTCCGCCTATGGGATCTGCCCTGGTGGCGGCCCGATCTTAAATTCGGATCAGGTCATAGCGCCCGACAGCCGAACACCCGTTCTTGCCGAACACACTCCCTGCACGGATGCATCGGAGGTTGACTCCGGAAGCTCTGGGCAGACCGGTCCAATCGAGCTCTCGATACTCGATGAAGATCTAGATCGGATCTCATCGATGAAAATCAACGACGACCCAACCCCGATCTGCTCTCAGATCGGTCTTCAGACGGGTCGGGACGGATTTTTCCTCCCACCCACCACCCACTTGATAGCCACTGTCGAGGATTTAACCGACATGCTAGACTACGCTTCCGAGGAGGCAGGGTACATGGACGAGGAAGATCACTCCCCCGCCCCTGCTAAGACCGGACAGTGGACGGCCACCTCCACATACGACGTATACATTGTGGACACTCCAAAAAGCAATGGTGATAAATCGGATGAAGCGCCGTCAAGGCGCCGGAAACCGCATAAACGGTCCAAAGGGAAAAAGGGGCGCAAGTCTATTGAGGGCACGGGGAACGATGATACTCCAGAGGACGTCGGCCGCCCCGAAATCCCCGGTAACCCGTTGGAGGGTCAGGAGGATCCCGAAGACCATCGCAACCCCGATGATCCAGATGATCCTCTGGCCGACGACTACCTCTGCTATATTGAGGGGGAGGATAATGCGGATGCCGATGACTTGGCCATCCCCAACGATCCTGCAGATCAGGAATTGTTCAGACAACAGCTGATATCCACAGCTCGCAGCCTGAGAGCTAAGGAGCGACAGCTCAAAGCCGAACAAGACGACCTCAATCACCGATGGACACGAGTCCTTTCGGCGGAGGAGGAGTTCGGCGCCGGTCTATCGGACCAACCAAAGAGCTACCCGCGCCGACGGCTGCTGCCACAGTTCGATGACGAGCTCTCCAATACGCCGTCTCCCGAACATACTCCATACGACAAACCAGATCGCCCTCCTCGAGGACGAGATCGGACGGCTGATGATACCGGCTATAAGCCGACGATACCCCGTAGACATGGAAAGGAGCCATTAGAGCCCGATGACAGGTTCGACCTACGCCACGACCTGGACCATAGAGTAGGCCGTACACGATCCATCTACGGCCCCATAAAATACTCACCTGACAGACGGGAAGGGTACCGGTCTCGATTCGACCACAATGAAAATCGGGAACAAAACCGAGCTAGGGTAGCCGCCGATCATCGGCACACTATAGCTCGGGTTAGAGGCGCCGCACACCCACTGTGCTTTACAGATGAGGTAATGCAGCATCAGTTCCCAGAAGGGTTTAAACCCGTAAACATAGAGCAATACGATGGGACAACTGACCCAACCGTATGGATTGAGGATTTCCTCCTCCACATCCACATGGCACGAGGAGATGACCTCCACGCCATTAAATACCTGCCCCTAAAGCTCAAGGGGCCAGCTCGGCACTGGCTAAATAGCCTCCCCGAAAACTCCATTTGATGTTGGGAGGACTTAGAAGAGGCATTCCGATCTAATTTCCAGGGCACTTATGTCCGGCCACCAGACTCCTCCGATCTAAGTAACGTCGTTCAGAAACCCGGAGAGTCCGCGAGGCTATTCTGGAATCGTTTCCTGACCAAGAAAAACCAGATCGTAGACTGCCCAGACGCCGAAGCTATAGCCTCTTTCAGGCATAATATTCGGGATGAATGGCTAGCTCGACAGCTCGGCCAAGACAAACCCAGGACAATGTCCGCCCTCACATCACTCATGACCCGCTTTTGCGCGGGCGAGGATAATTGGCTGGCCAGACGCAGCCATAACCCCGAAGACCCCGGAACCTCTGAAGTACGGGATGGAAACGGGAAACCGAAGCGCAACAAAAACAAGCGCCGGCATAATAACAGTGATGCCGATGACACGGCTGTAAACGCCGGATTTCGCAACAACCGTTCTGGGCAGCGGAAAAAGCCTCCTAAAGGCAAACACAACGGACCTACCCCGCTGGACAAGATTCTAGAGAGGCCTTGCCAGATACATGGCACTCAGGAGAAGCCCGCCAATCACACCAATCGTAACTGTTGGGTTTTCAAACAGGCCGACAAGCTCGCTACCGAGGACCAAGGCAAGAGCCCACGCAGCGAGGACGAGGATGAACCTCGGGGTCCGATCGGTGGCGGTCAAAAGAAATTCCCCTCAGAGGTGAAGACAGTAAACATGATTTACGCCACTCATATACCCAAAAAGGAAAGGAAACGCACCCTTCGGGATGTCTACGCCATAGAGCCTGTAGCTCCGAAGTATAACCCCTGGTCGGCACATCCGATCACTTTTGATCGACGTGACCATCCGACCAGTATCCGTCATGGGGGTTCGGCCGCACTTGTCCTCGACCCGATTATAGATGGGTACCACCTAACCAAAGTCCTCATGGATGGTGGAAGTAGCCTCAATCTGATCTACTCAGATACGGTGAAAAAGATGGGCATAGATCCGTCAAGGATCAAGCCCAGTAACACTACCTTTAAAGGAGTGATCCCAGGCGTTGAAGCCCGGTGTATAGGCTCTATAAGCCTGGAGGTTGTGTTCGGCTCGCCCGACAACTTCCGAAGTGAGGACTTCATCTTCGACATAGTACCATTCCGCAGCGGCTATCACGCCCTGCTCGGCCGTACAGCGTTCGCCGGCTTTAATGCCGTTCCGCACTATGCATACCTAAAGCTCAAAATGCCTGGCCCCCGAGGGGTCATCACTGTCAATGGCAATACAGAGCGGTCACTCCGAACTGAGGAACATGCGTTGGCCCTGGCGGCCGAATTCCATTACACCGATGATCGACAGATGCCGACGTCCGCCGCTGTGGCATCCAAGGCTGGGAAGCGAGCTCGGTCTCAAACCGAAATTCCAGAAGCTTCCCCTCCCAATAAATAGGGATTCGCCCCCCACCACATGGCCCCATTTCCCGCACAATATGTGCCAAGGGTGCATAACTTTGCGCCTAAATTTCCATGGGCAGCGGTGGGGGAACATTGATGGGAGGGTAAGTCTTCGGCTAGACCGAACTATCACCCTCAAACATGTCTTCGGACACATGACAGGTACCGTCAAGTACCCACTAAGGCGTCAAGCTTGTTCAAATTTCGGCGACTTCTCAAGACTCTTCTACAATAGTCCGTTCGCCGAACAGCACACCTATCAAGGTATACACCGTCCTGGTGGTCGCAGGAGAGGATACGCTGCAAGGCATATCGGGGACGTCAGGCCACTAATCGAAGACCCTTAGCGCAGCACCCTCCTGTAAGATTTATATTTTATCTTCTATACCTGTAAACAGTTGCATCATCACTTTGAATGAAAAGAATGGTTTAGTACAATATAGATATATTATGCATGCTCGTTTGACGTTTTTTTAAGCATATTCTCTATTTTTCTCCCTCTTTTCTTGCAAGCCTGTTTGGTATACTTTTGCGAAGCAACCGGCTAATAGACCGGGGGCTCGCTCTTAAAATCGCCCTGTGCACAATTGATTTTGTATTCGGCGTCTTGGACTTCCGCTTTTTATGCATTGGTTCCGAACTGTGTCTTGGGTCAAATGTTGGGTTGCCCGGTTCCTGTGCTTGCCCCTTTATGTTCCGCTCGTTCGGCTAAAGGGGCAAAGGGAGCACCGCTGCGATTGTGCTTCCGGCTAGTCTGGTCAAGCGCCTCAGCGGAGAAAGCCGAAAACTGACTGTCATGGTATGCGACAACCGGTCTGCGATTCCGAGCTTAACTTAATCTCATCAGAGGTTACTCCGTGTAATACGATGGGTTCGGTATTAGTCCGAACCATGTGATATAGGCTTTGGCCACGGCTCGTCCGAACATCACAAACTCCTGGGGACTATTTATCAGCCTCCTGCACTCCTTTCTCGCGCTCCTACGGCTAAGTGAAGGTAATAAAGCATTCTGGTCCGATTGCCTAGTCCACCCCGCACTACCGCCTTCGGGTACCGATAGTTCGGCTAAGGGTTATAGTGCGTTTTGGAAGCGACACCCCAGGTGGTATCTACCTGGGGGCTGAAGCCGACGACTCGCAGCCTTCAGATTTAACCGGCCACAAAGAAGTTATAAAGGATGCAAAACACACAAGACATGATAAACCATGCAACATTATATACATAAAAACGCGTTCCAAAAAGTCTTCGGACATATTACATAACCGTTTACTCATACACAGTATCTCTTAGACACTGTGACTCTATGGCCCGAGCACCCTCCATAACTCCAGAGAAGTACCGCTCGGGGCACCTATACTCTTTTCCAGGCGGCGGAGGAGCAGTGGCCACCTTCATCGGATCCAGCCCCGGCCAGTGTACCTTGGCCTTCGCAAAGGTCATCCTTGCCCCCTCGATGCAAGAAGACCTCCTCAATGCGTCGATCCGAGGAGTGGCGTCGCTCAGCTTCTGCACCAGGCCGAAGTAACTGTCGGGAATTGGCTCATCAGGCCACAGCCGGATACAGAGATCCTTCATGGCCGGTTCCGCCACCTTGTGCAGCTCAAACAGCTGCTTCAGTTGCTCATTCAGGAGAGGAGTTCGCTCGGGGGCTTCGAATTGAGCCCAGAAAACACGGGCTTCATCTCCTTCTCCCCGCGAAGCATAGAACTGCTTCGCGTCAGCTGCGCTCTTCTGGAGGTCCAAGCCGGCGCCTACGGAACGCCATACTTGGGTAAGAACTTTGAACCTATCATCTCCGAAGACACACTGCAGTAAATATGGCTTACCCCTCAGGATAGCCTGGGCCTGGCTGACTTCCTCTTCAAAGGTCCGCCTATCCACCCGCTCCTTTTGAAGATCGGTTTTTAGGGTGGATTGTTCGGCAGCCTGCTCTTTTTCTTTCAGCTCCAGGGCCTCGCACTTCTTGCTGGCGTCCTTGAGCTCCAGTTGGACCTCCTCCACTCGAGCCTGGTGCTTGTCGCTGGTAGCTCTCAAGGCAGATAGTGCGGCTACTGCCTCTTGGGCCGCTGCCTTTTCTACAGCAGTTTCCTGCTTTGCCTTCTCGAGTTCGGCCTTGAGCTTCTCCATCTCTTTCGCCGAGGCTGCGTAAGCATCGACTTATATTAAGCATCCGTGTTGATAGAACGGAAACATGAAGTTTAGATACTTCACTCCGCTTACCTTGAGCCTCGTCGAATCTTCGGTTTAGGGCGTTAAGCTCGTCATCGGAGCTCTTAAGCTTCCGATTCAGCTCCTCTATTTCAGCGGCGTTATCGGACGCCGCCGATGCCTGCAAAAAATGCAAAAGTCTCATATTACATGAGTTCACAGGCCTCCGAATTATCATAATCCTGTGCCTGGTCTCCTTAAAGAATGACCGAACAATCTGAGCATATGTATAGTTCGGATAAGGATTTTTTTCTTGACCCCCAGGTAAGTTTTTCAAACTTACCTAGTGCTCGGGGGCTGCTATGTATATAAACAACTGCTTAAACATATCAATGATTTACAAAAAAACGGGGCATTGCATTGTTTACCTGAAAACCCGTTAAGAGGCCGTTGAAGGCCGCTTTCAGTCCGGTATCCACGGACCAAATGCTCTGCAGCACCGTACCCATAAGGGTGCGGTGCTCCTCGGAGATGGAGGCGCTGGATAGAGCCTCCCCCATGGCCAGCCACTCAGTGGTCGGAGGCACCGGTGGGGGTCGGTTAGCCCGATCCCCAGTCGGGGATTGAAGCTGTGTCTCCGGACACATGGTGTGCTCCGGAGACAGTTGTGGAGGTGACTGGACAGTTCCCTGACCGGTCTCCTTGGTATCCGGGAGGGTCTTCTCCCCCGGGTCTTCGGTGGCCGAGGTATTAACCTCGACCATTATCTCGTTGCCCCCGCCTCCAGTGTTCGGCTCCAGGGGAGCCTGTTGGGATGACACCTCCGTGCCCTCCTTATTGGCATCTGAAGGGGAAGGGTGCGACGCGTTTCCGCTCTCCGCTAGATCGGCAGGAAGGGTCTCCCCGTCCGAGTTTTGGTCGGCGGGAAGGACGCGGGGCGGGCTGCAAGTCAATTGACGCTCGCATGTTAAATATATTAACGAAACTTGGTATTTGCAAGGTCTTCGGATCTATACCTTCGAGGTGGGGGCTTAACCCTGAGGGTCCTTCGCGAAACCCTCTTGAACCCCTCGGACTCAGTGTCCGAGGCCGAACTATCATCGGACAGGATCACCTATGACCGACGTGCTTTCTTCTGGGCTGGAGAAACTTCATCCTCCAAGGCGTCCGGTGACGTCGCCCTCTTTCTTGTAAGGGGGGAATCGCCTCCCCCCTCGACCTCGTGCTCCTCCTCCTCTTCCTCCTCTTGATTCGAGGAGGCGTGGGTCTCTTCGGACTCAGCCTCTAGCTGGTCCTTGGTGCGCAGGCCAGCTCGGCCTGTCTTCTTCTTCTTTTCTTTCTTCTCTGGCGCCTTGTAGGACGCCACGACGAGCATCTCCAACAGCAGCGGGGACCAAGGGTCCTCGGGCTGTGGAGGCAGACTCTTGAAGTCCTTGGCTTTTTTCAGCCATTCCTGCAGAAGTGATCGGACAATCCTTAGGTAACCTACGGAAGAATAAAGCCGATCTATTGAAATCATAACATACCTTGGAAGGAAGCTTGGCAGCACTCAAGCCCTAGTCTTCCTCCTCGCCCGGCCAGTCCTTCTGCGCCTTGAACAGTGCCTTTCATAGTTTCTCCCGCGTGGTGCGGAAGAGTCGACGAACTGTAGGGTCGTCGTCGGTCCGGTAATCCCACATAGGAGAACTCTGGCGCTGGCAGGGAAGGACATGTCGCCGGAGCATTACCTGGACCACATTGGTCAGGCCAACGCCTTCCCTGATTAGGGAGGCAGTGCGCCTCTGCAGGTCCTCTACTTCGGTAGCCGACCCCCAATCCAGGCCCTTTCTGACCCACGAGGTCAATCTGGTTGGGGGACCGGACCTGAATTCGGCAGGAACAGTTCCGCATTCAGCAGGAACAGTTCTGCCCTCTTCCTCCTTTGGCTCAGTGATATAGAACCACTCCTTCTGCCAGGTCTTAATGGTGTCGATGAAGGTGCCAGATGGCCACACTGCGCGTGGAAGTTTGCCGATGACTGTCCCGCCGCAGTCCGCATGCGCGCCGGCAACACACTTCGGCTTAATGTTGAAAGTCTTAAGCCATAATCCGAAGTGCGGCTCCACCCGCAGAAAAGCCTCGCAGACAGTGATGAATGCAGATATGTGCATGAAGGAGTTCGGCGGAAGGTCGTGGAAATCCAGCCCGTAAAAGAACATCAGACCCCTCACAAAGGGGTGAAGTGGGAAGCTTAATCCCCGGATGAAATGGGGGACGAAAACCACCCTTTCTCCTTGTTTAGGGGTGGGAATCACCTGACCCTCCTCGGCGGCGCGGTGGAAGACGTTGGCAGGAATGTATCCGACGTCCTTGAGCTCCCGGATATCCTTGTCTGTGACTGTGGAGGCCTCCCACTTGCCGCTGGCCATGGCTGACCTCGGAGGGAGAAGAATGTGAAACCTAGATCTAGGCTCGGTGAGCTCGGGAGTCTAGGGAGGCGAGGATGCGAAGGGAGGATTGTGGATAATCCTTGGGGTTTTTCCCTTTTTATTAAGGGCCGCTACCGGTTAGCCTCCCTCCACCACGCCGTGAATCTCTCTACTTCCCGAGGCGTGCGCGGCGTTACACGTGCACGATTAAGCATGTCCCGTATGGAACGGAGCACGATCTGTGTATTGATAGATCGTGCCGATAAATACGGCCTCGAGCCGCTAAATGAGTCTGTACAACTGACTCAGCGGTCATGATGAGCCGCGGCCTTTCGTCTGAAAGGTTGTCAGAAGAGCGCTATTGGCTCCCTGACATTTGGCCTTATCGGCCGGGTTACACATGGTGTTCGGATGACCTATGATCGGAAAAACTACGCGTCGATGGAAGCCGGACTAAAAGAACTGCCGATTACTATCCGGAGAAAGGAACTCGCCTCGCAAGCCGAAGACTCTGATCATTTGAAGCAGCTGGAGCTTGGACCCTTGGCGTTGGAGGCTAGTTCGGGGGCTACTGAGGGAGTCCTGGACTAGGGTGTCCTCGGGAGGCCGGCCTATCTCATATGGGCCGGACTAGGTGGGCCGTTCGCCGGACACTGGGTTACTCGGAGGACCAGACTCCAACAAGGAAGTTTCTAGAAGCAGGGTGTGTTCTCCACGTTTAAAGTAGAATAGGCATGTTTTATCCCCTCGACGTGTAACCGACCATGTGTAAACCCTAGGTACCCTCGGCATCTATATAAGCCGAAGGGTTTTAGGCCATAGAACAAGAGAGAACTCATCTAGGGTTTAGTCATACGATCTCGTGGTAGATCACTCTGTAATCTCTATACAATCAATATAATCAAGCAGGACGTAGGGTATTACCTCCATAGGAGGGCCCGAACCTGGGTAAAACCTTGTCCCCTTCGTCTCCTGTTACCATCGATCCAAGCATCATAGTTCGGGACCCCCTACCCGAGATCCGCCGGTTTTGACACCGACAGTCCCCCCTCATGTCGAAGTTATCGGGGAGGGGGTAGATCAACAACGACGCTCTTTCTTCTAGGGTTTGGGTGGCCTCGATAGTTGGTCGGGCGAGCGGACCGCCTCTCTCTCTCATGCATGTCCGACGTCCCCCCTCATGTCGAAGTTATCGGGGAGGGGGTAGATCGACAACGACGCTCTTTCTTGTATGGTTTGGGTGGCCTCAATAGTTGGTCGGGCGAGCGGACCGCCTCTCTCACTCATGCATGTCCGACGTCCCCCCTCATGTCGAAGTTATCGGGGAGGGGGTAGATCGACAACGACGCTCTTTCTTCTAGGGTTTGGGTGGCCTCGATAGTTGGTCGGGCGAGCGGACCGCCTCTCTCTCTCATGCATGTCCGACGTCCCCCCTCATGTCGAAATTATCGGTGAGGGCCGGGGTAGATCGACAACGACGCTCTTTCTTCTACGGTTTGGGTGGCCTCGATAGTTGGTCGGGCGAGCGTACCGCATCTCTCTCATGCATGTCCGACGTCCCCCCTCATGTCGAAGTTATCGGGAAGGGGGTAAATTTTAACTTAGTGAGTCTTTTAATTTACTCATTTTGAATATATGAACCAAAAAATGCTATGAACAAAAACTGCTATGAAGAAAAAAAAATCATATTAACAGTAAATGCATCCATCCATACACACATACATATATACATCCATCGGAGTATATTAACAGTAAATGCATACATATATACAAAAAATGCTATGAACAAAAAAAAATATGAACAAAAAAAATGGCGGCGGCGGCGGCAGCGCAGGGGCGGCGGCGGCAGAATAGGGGCGGCGGCGGCGGCAGTGCGGCGGCAACGGCGGCGGCGGCAGCGCAGGGGAAGGGGAGCTCACTGGGGGTCGGTGCGTCGGGGCAGGGAGCGGCGGAGCAGCTGGCGGCGTCGGGAGCGGCGGACGGCGACGGGGAGCGGCAGAAGGCGACGGGGAGCGGCGGACGGCGACGGGGAGCTTGGGTAGCCTAGCGGCGACGATGTGCTCGGCGTCGTCGGGGACAACTGGTAGATGAAAACTGAAAAATTTCCAAGTGTTTGCTTATATACACAGAGCATTGGTCCCGGTTCGTGGCACCAACCGGGACCAATGCCCACCTTTCGTCCCGGTTGGTGCCACCAACCGGGACTAAAGGTCTATTTTCAGCAGCCCAAAGGGCGGGAAGCCCAGACCTTTGGTCCCGTTTGGTGGCACAAACCGGGACTAAAGGGTGGCATTGGTCCCGGTTGGTGGCACCAACCGGGACCAATAGCCTGGCACAGCGGTGTGGTGGAAGTTTAGTCCCACCTCGCTAGTTGAGAGGCGCCGAGAGTGGTTTATAAGCGCTGCTGCGCCAACCCTCTCGAGCTCCTCTCTTTAGCAGGCCTACGGGCCTAAACGCAGTCTCTGCCTGTGGGCCTACTGAGCCTTATGCGGGCCGGCATCCTGGCCCAACTAGCCATATGCAGGCCGTGTTGGCCCAGTAGGCGACATTTTTTACTATTTATTTTCTTTTAGTTCATTGTTTTTACTATTAAAGTTTTTAATAAATAAATACTTTGATAATTTTAGTTAATATTATTTTGATTCTTTTTAGTTGATTCTTTTTGCTATTGAAAAATATTATATTTAATTGATTCTTTTTAGTTCATTCTTTTTACTATTAAAGTATTTAACAAATAAATACTTTGATAATTTTAGTTAATATTATTTTGATTCTTTTTAGTTGATTGTTTTTGCTATTGAAAAATATTATATTTAATTGATTCTTTTTAGTTCATTATTTTTACTATTAAAGTTTTTAACAAATAAATACTTTGATAATTTTAGTTAATATTATTTTGATTCTTTTTAGTTATTTATTTTTGCTATTGAAAAATATTATATTTAATTGATTCTTGTTAGTTTATTCTTTTTGCTATTAGAGTTTTATGAAACCTTTTTAGTTCATTCTTTTTGCTATTAGAGTTTTATAAAAACTTTTTAATTCATTCTTTTTGCATGGTTGAAAGTTAGCATGGTATCAACATTTCACCCACATAGCATGTGCTAAAAAGTTGAGAGGGTTACGGCAAAAACTGGATGCACTTCGTGTACAAAACGGACAATCTTTTTCGAAGTACCAGGGTTTCGGACGAAAACTCATATGTTACAAATGCATTCCATTTTTTAACTTATTTCATCTCCAGACTTTTTGTGTGTTCAACATGCACCATTCAAAGCCACATCATCAATTTTCAGCCCTTTCTGACTTCATCTGGTATTTTTTGATGCATTTACTGATTTTTTTGAGATAAATGACCCTGAAAATGAAAAGCATTACAAATGAACTCTGAAAAGGTTGAAAGTTGGCATGGTATCATCATTTCACCCACATAGCATGTGCTAAAAAGTTGAGAGGGTTACGACAAAAACTGGATGCACTTCGTGTACAAAACGGACAATCTCTTCCGAAGTATCAGGGTTTCGAACGAAAACTCATCTGTTACAATGGCATTTCATTTTTTTGAACTTATTTGAACTGCAGACTTTTTGTGTGTTCAAAATGAACCATTCAAAGCCACATCATCAATTTTCAACCCTTTCTGACTTCATCTGGTATTTTTCATGCATTTACTATTTTTTTAAGCTAAATGACCCTGAAATTGAAAAGCATTACAAATGAACTCTGAAAAGGTTGAAAGTTGGCATGGTATCATAATTTCACCCACATAGCATGTGCTAAAAAGTTGAGAGGGTTACGGCAAAAACTGGATGCACTTCGTGTACAAAACGGACAATCTCTTTCGAAGTATCAGGGTTTCGGACGAAAACTCATCTGTTACAAAGGTATTTCATTTTTTTGAACTTATTTGAACTGCAGACTTTTTGTGTGTTCAAAATGAACCATTCAAAGCCACATCATCAATTTTCAACCCTTTCTGACTTCATCTGGTATTTTTCATGTATTTACTGATTTTTTTAAGCTAATTGACCGAAAGGTTGAAAGTTGGCATGGTATCATCATTTCACCCACATAGCATGTTATAAAAAGTTGAGAGGGTTACGGCAAAAACTGGATGCACTTCGTGTACAAAACGGACAATCTCTTTCGAAGTATCAGGGTTTCGGACGAAAACTCATCTGTTACAAAGGTATTTCATTTTTTTGAACTTATTTGAACTCCATACTTTTTGTGTGTTCAAAATGAACCATTCAAAGCCACATCATCAATTTTCAACCCTTTCTGACTTCATCTGGTATTTTTCATGCATTTACTGATTTTTTTAAGCTAACTGAGCTTGAAATTGAAAAGCACTACAAATGAACTTTGAAAAGGTTGAAAGTTGGCATGGTATCATCATTTCACCCACATAGCATGTTATAAAAAGTTGAGAGGGTTACGGCAAAAACTGGATGCACTTCGTGTACAAAACGGACAATCCCTTTCGAAGTATCAGGGTTTCATACGAAAACTCATCTATTACAAAAGGCATTTCATTTCTTCACATGTAACTGCAGTGATATTCTAGATCAAAGGCATCATCATACTAGTTGTGGAGAGAAAGTCTTCACTTTTTCTTCGCTTGTGTCCTTTGCTTATTGCGCCGTAACCATGGATAATCGTCATCGTTTAACAGGGTGCTTGGGTCAGCCTTGACTTTGAAGGGAGGAATTTCATGAAACTTTTCATAATCTTCAGACATGTCTGTCTTGCTCTCCAATCCCACCATGTCTCTTTTTCCTGAAAGAACTATGTGGCGCTTTGGCTCATCGTATGATGTATTCGCTTCCTTATCTTTTCTTTTTCTCGGTTTGGTAGACATGTCCTTCACATAGAAAACCTGCGCCACATCATTGGCTAGGACGAATGGTTCGTCTGTGTACCCAAGATTGTTCAGATCCACTGTTGTCATTCCGTACTGTGGGTCTACCTGTACCCCGCCTCCTGACAGATTGACCCATTTGCACTGAAACAAAGGGACCTTGAAATCATGTCCATAGTCAAGTTCCCAGATGTCCACTATGTAACGATAATATGTGTCCTTTCCCCTCTTGGTTGCTGCATCAAAGCGGACACCGCTGTTTTGGTTGGTGCTCTTTTGATCTAGGGCGATCATGTAAAATGTATTCCCATTTATCTCGTACCCTTTGTAAGTCAATACAGTCGAAGATGGTCCCCTGGCCAACGAGTACAGCTCATCAGAAACAGTGTTGTCACCCATGAGACATTTTTGCAACCAACTGCCGAAAGTCCTGATGTGTTCATATGTAATCCAGTCGTCACACTGCTCCGGGTGTTTGGAGTGCAGAATATTCTTGTGTTCATCGACATACGGGGTCAACAAGGTAGAATTCTGTAGAACTATGTAGTGTGCTTGAGACCAAGAATGCCCGTCCCTACATATTATTGAGTCCGCTCCTAGCGTGCCTTTTCCAGTCAGTCTCCCCTCATACCGCGATTGAGGGAGACCAATCTTCTTAAGGTCAGGAATGAAGTCAACACAAAACCCAATGACATCCTCTGTTTGATGGCCCATGGAGATGCTTCCTTCTGGCCTAGCGTGCCTTTTCCAGTCAGTCTCCCCTCATGCCGCGATTCAGGAAGACCAATCGGCTTAATGTCAGGAACAAAGTCAACACAAGACTCAATAACCTCCTCTGTTCCATATCCCTTGGCGATGCTTCCTTCTGGCCTAGCACGGTTATGAACATATTTCTTTAAGACTCCCATGAACCTCTCAATGGGGAACATATTGTGTAGAAATACAGGGCCCAGAACGACAATCTCGTCGACTAGATGAACTAGGACGTGTGTCATGACATTGAAGAAGGATGGTGGAACACCAACTCGAAACTAACAAGACATTGCACCAAATCACTCCTTAACCTTGGCAGGATTTCTAGATCGATCACCTTCTGAGAGATTGCATTGAGGAATGCACATAGCTTCACAATGGCTAATCGAACGTTTTCCTGTAGAAGCCCCCTCAATGCAACCGGAAGCAGTTGCGTCATAATCACGTGGTAGTCATGAGACTTTAGGTTCTGGAACTTTTTCTCTGCCATATTTATTATTTCCTTTATATTCGACGAGAAGCCAGACGGGACCTTCATACTGAGCAGGCATTCAAAGAAGATTTCCTTCTCTTCTTTGGTAAGAGCGTAGCTGGCAGGACCTTCATACTGCTTTGGATGCATGCCGTCTTTTTCATGCACACGTTGTTGTTCCTCCCGTGCCTCCGGTGTATCTTTTGTCTTCCCATACACTCCCAAGAAGCCTAGCAGGTTCACGCAAAGATTCTTCGTCACGTGCATCACGTCGATTGCAGAGCGGACCTCTAGGTCTTTCCAATAGGGTAGGTCCCAAAATATAGATTTCTTCTTCCACATGGGTGCGTCCCGCATCGTCAGTCGGAACAGATAGTCCGCCAGGACCCTTTCCAAAGATTACTTGTAAATCATTGACCATATCAAGTATGTGATCACCAGTACGCAGGGCGGGCTTCTTCCGGTGATCTGCCTCACCTTTGAAATTCTTTCCTTTCTTTCGACATTGATGGTTGGTCGGAAGAAATCGACGATGCCCCAGGTACACATTCTTCCTGCATTTGTCCAAATATATACTGTCGGTGTCAGGTAAACAGTGTGTGCATGTGTGGTATCCCTTGTTTGTCTGTCCTGAAAGGTTACTGAGAGCAGGCGAATCGTTGATGGTTACAAACAGCAACGCATGTAGGTCAAATTCCTCATGTTCGTTCTCATCCCACACACGTACACCTCTTCCATTCCATAGCTATAAAAGTTCATCAACTAATGGCCTTAGGTACACATCAATGTCATTGCCGGGTTGCTTAGGGCCTTGGATGAGCACTGGCATCATAATGAACTTCCGCTTCATGCACAACCAAGGAGGAAGGTTATACATAAATAGAGTGACAGGCCATGTGCTATGCTTGCTGCTCTGCTCCCCAAAAGGATTAACGCCATCTGCACTTAAACCAAACCATACGTTCCTTGGGTCACCTGTAAAGTCGCTCCACTTTCTCTCGATCTTTCTCCACTGCGACCCGTCAGGGGTGCTCTCAACTTCCCGTCTTTCTTACGGTATTTTATGTGCCATTGCATCAACTCAGCATGCTTTTTGTTTCTGAACAGACGTTTCAACCGTGGTATTATAGGAGCATACCACATCACCTTGGCAGGAACCCTCTTCCCGGTGCGCTGGCCCTCAACATCACCAGGGTCATCTCTTCTGATCTTATACCGCAATGCACCGCATACCGGGCATGCGTTCAAATCCTCGTACGCACCGCGGTAGAGGATGCAGTCATTAGGGCATGCATGTATCTTCTGCACCTCCAATCCTAGAGGGCATAGAACCTTCTTTGCTTCGTACGTACTGCCGGGCAATTCGTTATCCTTTGGAAGCTTCTTCTTAATTATTTTCAGTAGCGAACTAAATCCCTTGTCAGATACACCATTGTCTGCCTTCCATTGCAGCAATTCCAGTGTGGTACCGAGCTTTCTGTTGTCATCTTCGCAATTTAGATACAACCCTTTTTTGTGATCCTCTAACATGCGATCGAACTTCAACTTCTCCCTTTCACTTTCCCATTCTCTCTGTGCATCAACAATGACCCGGCGAAGATCATCATCGGGCACATCGTCTGGTTCCTCTTGATCTTCAGCTTCCCCCAATTACAGCATCACCGTATTCAGGGGGCGGGTTGTTGTCATCATCCTCTTCTTCTTCGTGGTCTTCCATCATAACCCCTCTTTCTCCGTGCTTGGTCCAAACATTATAGTGTGGCATAAAACCCTTCTCAAGCAGGTGGAAGTGAAGGGTTTTAGAGTTGGAGAAAGCCTTCGTATTCTCACAGACAGTACATGGACAATGCATAAAACCATTCTGCTTGTTTGCCTCAGCTGCTTCGAGAAAATTATGCAGGCCCTTAATATACTCGGAGGTGCGTCGGTCACCGTACATCCATTGCCGGTTCATCTGCGTGCATATCATGAATAGAGAAGTGACCAAATTAATAGAAATTCATCATCACATTAAAGCCAAAGTAAAGTAGTGACCAAAATAAATACATAACGTTCATACAAAGTTCTCATTATTGAACAACATATAGCTCTCTAGAGCATCTAATTAAAACATACATTGAAACTATGTAAAAAAATTAAATGCAACAACAAATGCGATCATAACCGCAACTAAGGTACCAATTGATCCAACGGCATAATGATACCAAGCCTCAGTATGAATGGCATATTTTCTAAACTTTCTAATCTTCAAGCGCATTGCATCCATCTTGATCTTGTGATCGTCGACGACATCGGCAACATGCAACTCCAACTTCATCTTCTCCCCTTCAACTCTTTGTAATTTTTCTTTCAAGTAAATGTTTTCTTTTTCAACCAAATTTAACTTCTCGACAAGAATTTCTATGTCGGTTGGAATTTCCGGTTCACATACCTCCTAGATTAAAAAATCTATGCCACGTTGGTCGGCATAATTGTCATAAACACTAAATAAAACAAATAGTTATAAAAGATAATATATACCACATCCGAATCATAGACAAGACGAGGGCCGTCGGAGGCAGATACCAAAACCATCGCACTATGTAATAACAAACAATAATAAAAGTAAGAAAATTACACAACTATCTATCTAAATCATACAAGTAAGAACTTTTTTCTTTTAGAAAGAAGATAAGAAGAAGAGGCTAACCACAGTGGTGCCGGCGCCGAGATGGGCGCGGGCGATCGACGGTAGTGAGGACGGGGACGGGACATGACGTACCGCCAAACCTAGACAAATCTTGAGGAAAATGGAGCTTGGACAAGAAGCTTCGAGAGGAGAAAGCTTAAGTGTGGCTCGGGCATTTCATCGAACACCTCTTGTGCATAGGAGGTGAGCTAGAGCACCACAAAGCTCTCCCAACGGCCGGCCAGAAAAACAGAGCAGTGCACTGCTCTGCTCGCGGGCAGGGGTTATATATAGGCCGACCATTCGTCCCGGTTTGTGGATGGAACCGGGACTAAAGGACCCCATTTGGTCCCGGTTCCAGCCACAAACCGGGACCAATGGTTGTGGGCCAGGAGCCAGGCCCATTGGTCCCGGTTCGTGTCTGGAACCGGGACCAAAGGGGTCAGATGAACCGGGACCAATGGCCCACGAGGCCCGGCCGGCGCCCTGGCCTCACGAACCGGGACCGATGCCCCCATGGGTCCCGGTTCGTGAGTGAACCGGGATTAATGGGCTTTTCAGGGCTGGACCAAAGGCCTGTTTTCTACTAGTGCTCGTTCCACCACAGACAAGGAACCACAACAAGGCCTAGGGAGAGAAAGACGGGCACCAAAAACAACAGCTCGCAAGGGACATCACCGGCACGAACGAAGGGCGTCGGATAGCCGAGTTCATGCGGCGACACCGGTGTGCGCAGGCGAAGCCGAAAGAAAATGCACCACCGAGACCGAAGAGCGCGGCACAGGTGTACCGCCGCCGAGGTCGAAGGGCAGCGTGCCGCCGAGCCCACCCCAGGACGTCCATGCAAACGTCCTTCGGACCACCATGAAACACAACCCTGGCAGAACGAATACACCAAAGAAAAAGTATACCGAGAAGCATCACTGGCGCGAACGAAGAGCATCGGACAGCCGAAAAGGCAACGCTCCACCGAGACCGAAGGGCGCAGCACCGGTGTACTACCACCGAGGTCGAAGGGCAGCATGTCGCCGAGGCCACCCCAGGACGTTCAGGCAAGCTCCACCCAAGTCGCCAAGAACAATGGCCAGCCAGGATCGAAGCCGGGGTGTAGATGGAGCAGCAAGAGGCGAGTCCGCCCAAAGCATAAATAATCCAAGAAGATGCCCCCAAGGAGGAAACGGCATAGAGACGTCGACACCATCCGACTCAGGGAACCCCGGGTCCAAGATTTCTCTCGGGATCTGAAAGCATGGGGGGGAGGGAAACAATGCCAAAATCGACGCCTTCAAGAAGGGAAAATGGCGGCTGCAGCCGTCACCGTCGATGAAGTTTTCACCTAGCAATGCCTCCTCCACCTCGCAAACGGAGCAAGTCAGCCAACCACCACCGTAGCCCATCAGCCAAGGCAGCGAAGAGCCGCGAGCCGAGGTACGGAGGGCCGAAGAAGAAACAGCACACCGGGCCGCCACACGCAGGAGGGCGAGGCCGCGGTGCCCGGAGCCAGCGCGAGGCCGCGACGAGAGAGCACGGTAGCAGGTGGACGAAGCCACCCGAACCCGCCTAATCTGGTACAAAAGCGCGCCCCCCAGGAACCGGCGCCGGCCGGGCGAGCGCGGCCAGCCGTGCCCCCCACGGGTCGGCGAGGAAGAGGGTCGGCCGGGCGGCGCGCGGGCTGCGCAGATCGAGGACGGAGGCGCAAATCAACCCGCCATCGTGGAGGGGCGAAGGCGAGGACGCCAGACGATGGGGACGCGCACAGGCGCCGCGCGAGCCGCCTGGTGAGACGCGGGGGAGCGCCGGCCAGGGGGCAGCTTCACCGGGCGTTGTGGCGGCCGTCGGGGGGGGGGGGGGGGGGCTGGGTGGATGGTCGGACGGACGGACGCGGGGGGGGGGGGGGGGGGAGCCGCACGGGGGCTACGCGCGCCGCCGCCAGCCACCGGCGGCGAGGGAGGCGCTGGAGAAGGGGGCCGGCGGCGGCGCCCCTAGGGTTCCGCCCGAGTCGTCTCTGGGGAGACGACGCGGGGGCCTTTTTTTCGAGCGACCATTATCTCAAGATATAGTTCCTCGACCCGGCCAGCCCTGATTCAAAGCGATTCACGTATTCTCCCGTTGCAACGCACGGACATTTTTGCTAGTTAATTTAAAAGGACAAGTGCATCGGGTTAGCCCAACATCAGTGCATCAGAGGGTCGGCCCTTTTTAGTCACGCCTCCGCACTGGCGCAACGCAGCAGAACGCACGCACGGCAGTTTGCTTCCCGATCCACCTGCTCACGTACGTTTCCCTCGAAAAAAAAACCTCCTCACGTATGTACGCTGTAGGCAAGTCTAATAGATCCAGCTTTTCCAACAACAACAAAACTAATCCATCGATCCGGTTTCTATAGACGCGTACGAACGAACACAGCCTACAATACGCCTCGCCGTCGCGTACACAGGCGGCAGCGGCAGCGGCAGCGGCAGGGCGCCGGACGCCGGACGCCGCAGCCACGACAGCCTGAGTCCTCACACGGTGACGACGCGACGCACACGAGCGACGCTGCACGCCGTTTGCCAGTCCGGCGCTCGGTAATTTGGCAACCTTTCTAAATTCCAATCTTGATTCTTCGTTTCCGTGCATCTGTAGATTATAAAAGGCCAGAATGGTGGTAGCGCCCTGTCTTGCTTTTCCTAATTTTGTATTTTTGTTTACAAACTGCAACAATTATGTATAAACTTCTAGCGAATATAATAAACTACTATGTTTTGGCAAAACGTGGGGCATTTTCTAGGGTTCTAACTTCTAATTAGGGTATATTTCATTTTTCTATACAAGTCTTCATGTCTCATTTGTAATTTGTAAATGTCAAATACAGATACTATGGACAAGTTTTTCTCAAAAGAAAAGCACCATCACAGGATGTTCCGGAAGACATAAATTTGGAAGACGAGATTCAATATGATCCGGGCAAGAGAAAATTGATAGAACATTATCATCTTGATTTAAAAGATCTGGTAAGAAGAAAATATTTGTTGATGGAACCGTGTCAGCCAAGAGACATTGATTTTGAATCCTTCGAAAAAGGTCACCAATGCTTAAGTGGTTGACTATTTCATGGCCCAGAGGAATAGAACGTACCAAAGGTAATTTTCAATTCTTTAGCCATTTATAAGTACTTTTATTTGGGCATTTTATTATGTTCTACTAGAAAGTTAAATACTATTTTTATCTTTTACTAGATCATTGAACCTTGCTGTCAGATGATGTATTTTGGAATTTGGAAATGCAAGACACCGTTTTCAAGTAATTTTGTCCCTTCTTTAACATTATGGTAAGCATTTCGATGGCTACATTCTGTTTTTACACACCGCCTTCTATTACGTCCGATAATGTGTGCTACAAGTTGTGAAACACACGTTTACTCAATAAATCATTGCTTGAAAAATGTATCCTTGTTAAAGTGGTGCATCCACTAGTAGAAAACAGACCTTTTGTGCTGGTTCGTAAGGGCCTTTAGTGCCGGTTCTCCAACCGGCACTAAAGGGTGGGGACTAAATGCCCCCCCCGCCTTTAGTCCCGGTTCAACACGGCCAGGAACTAAAAGCCCACCACGTGGCACCTGCCGGCGCCGTGGGCTGGGGGACCTTTAGTCCCGGTTGGTAACACCAACCGGGACTAAAAGTATTTAATTCTTTTAATTTTGGTTTATTTTTCCTTTTAATCCTTTAGGGGTTTATGAATTAATTATGGTTTATTTTTCCTTTTAATTTTGTGTTTTCCATTTAATTATTTTTCATTTCAAACATATATTACGCTACTACATACTGTACACGTTGTGCATATATATATAAATAGAATTTCTCGTAGAACCGATCATATATATATATCATCGAATTTCTCGTACGACGACCATTCACATACATATATATATACAATTTGGTATATACAATTTCTCCTACAATTTGCGGATCATTACATATGCAGGCATTACTGCTTGATCTTGTAATGGTATTCTCCTTTGGGATCTATGACCTGGTCGAGCAGAAATCCAGCTATTTCATCTTGAATTGCTCGTACGCGAGCCGTTGGTAGGAGCTGGCCCCGCATCTCCGTCAGCTATAAGAAGGAGATCAAGATGAATATATTAGTTATGTGTATATATATTAGCTAGATCATGATAAAAAAATTATGGATAGTGTTCTGGCAAACGTACCCAAAGATTTCTTTCGTTTCTACTCCTTTCAGACGTGATCATGCGAATGTTCTCGCAAACGTAGTATGCGCATAAACTATTCCCCTGCTCCTGCCTCATGCACTTTACGAGAATAAAATTCAATCAGGTAATAATTAATCAAGCATGATAATGGTATTGCAACTAGAATTAAAGAGATGCACGGACGTAGCTAGCTAGTACTACTTAATTACCTTGGGTCGCACCCATGTCAGCTTTTGTTCCCAGTCGCCTGGGACCAGTTTGACAAACTTGGCCCAAGCCCTGCCCGCCGGCAAAGAAAATGAATAAAGGAGTTATTAACTAGTTGATATCAGGAAATGAAGTAAAGAGGCCGACATAGTGCGATAATGATTGAAATTACCTGTCGACCACCCTCCTCACGGTTGCGTATTCGGATGGATTCTTATATAGTGAGTCCAGTACTTCAACTTTTCCCTTGTCAAGTTCAATGATTAACAAGATCCAGTGGTAACTGCATGCGCACACGTTTTGTATAAATAAGTGGGCATGTGCATAACTCATCAACTACACTTATTAACATCTTGTAAGCAAAAAATAGAATTTGTAGTACAAGATATAGTAACAATCACCCGAAGTTGTAAGGAAGTAGTATTTCTGGTTGGGTGTTTAGTTGCTTCAAAAACTCTAGCAGGAATCTCTCTGTGTCTTTTCTCGAATATTCATCTTCCCATATCGCTTGATTAACCGTATTTGGGTCAATGAACCCAATGCCATAGCGTCCAGCTTTTTTCATTTCATACATCTTCATTCTGCATAATACCACAGAAAAGAATATAGTGTGGATAATTACAGGTAATGAACGAGAGCACAGCTAGCTAGCTAGAGACTTAAATTACAGAAAGAAATCACTTACAGACAATAGCAACTGACGATAGATTTGTCGAGTGCATCTTGATTGAATAACTGAAACAACTTTGAATAATGAATCCACAAATCTTTTTTATGGAAGTAATGCTTTCTCTTGACTTTCACCATGAGGGACTCTTGATTGGTATTTGCTGTTTCTTGCATGTACCACGTATGCAAATTGTACATTCTCGTTGGTAGAAGCTTGACATCGTCAGGCTTGACCAGAGGTTTGCCGCGGTCATATTGGTATTTTACTTCCTCCTCTGTAATCCCGGGGATTTCCTCAAGGCCTTGGAGTTGTTCAACAGTGATACCGGCCTCTTTAGCCTGCCTTTTATGATCGTCGATTATTACCAGCCGATCGGCAGTACTCACAGGTGTTTGTACAATGAGCGGGTGGATCGATTGTACTGCCTGTTCTCCCAGCTGGGGAACAATTATCCCGCTTTTTTTGCCAACTGCTTTGCTCGAGCTCGAGCTCGACTCCTTTTGTCCTGCTAAATATGACTTCTTGATAGACCGCACATAGTCGGAGTCCTTCTGATTGTCAGCCGGTTGAGCCATATCAATAAAGTGTTGTGAGACATGCTCAGGTACTTTCTCCTTTGGCGGCGGGGGCTGTTTCGGTCCAAAATGGGCCTTCAATTGGGCATCCACTGCGGTGTTGAGTTCCTCCTCAGTCAGGTGGTAAGACAACTTTGGAAGAGGCTTGAGGCTTGGACCATATTTGAAATTCTTGCCTGTTGTTCCGCTAGCCGTTGTAGCTGCGGCCTTTCTCTTCCGCTGTTGCTTAGGCGACGGAGCACGCTGAGTCGGCGGAGACGGCAGACGCGGTGCCGGACTTGGAGGAGGAGTCGGCTGACGCGGTGCCGGCAGACTTGGAGGAGGAGGAGTTGGCTGACGCCGTGCCGGACTTGGAGGAGGAGTCGGCTGACGCGGTGCCGGACTTGGAGGAGGAGGAGTCGACTGACGCGACGGCGGACTTGGAGGAGGAGTCGGTGGCCTTGGAAAGACGATGCAATCCTTTTTCCATAGAATGATACGATGTATGGCCTCTCCTAGTGTTCTCTCCTCGTCACCTCCAAGAATGTCAAGTTGTAGCTCGTGATATCCTGACATCACTTCATCAACCCCGACACGAGCATAGCCAGCTAGAATGGGATTGCAATGGAAGGTTGCTTCAGGGGGATTTGCTAAAGCATAGCCGTCCGCCACCTTCATGGATAAGTTCTTCACTTTCATGTGTAGCTCACAGTTAGTCCTGTCTTTGATATCATCCACAGGGTAGCTAGCTAGCAGTGCATTATTGATATCGACCGGGGCGGAACCCACGCTGCTTCTCGGCATAGATGGGACGGTGCTATCCAATGCTGGATCGATATGCTCATGCTACCGCTGAGACGCCCTTTCCTGGCTGAGTGAGGCGATCTGCTCCTGCTGCCGCCTGACAAATCGTTCCAACTCCAGGTGCTTTGATTCTAGGCCTTCAAGGCGGAGTGCTTCCTCCTTCTTCTTCTGCTCCTCCTGCATCTTCTTTCTTGCACGGCTTCTATAGTCGTCGTTCCAATCCGCAAACCCCTCAAACCACGGAACAACGCCTTTGCCTCGTGTTCTTCCCGGGTGTTCAGGATTTTTCAGGGCACGCGTAAGCTCGTCATTCTCTTTGTTGGGCGTGAACACCCCTGTTCGAGCTTCTTCTATTGCAATAAGTATTTCGTCTGTCGCTTCTTTAAGACTTGCCTTCACCATAACCAGCCCTGTCTCTGGGTCCAACTTCCCCCCATGCGCATAAAACCATGTCCTTCACCTGGGGGGCCATGTCAATGTAACTGGAGTGACCCCTGCACTAATCATCTTTTGCTCAGATTGATCCCACTTAGGCAGGGCCACCTGTAGCCACCTGGCCCCAGAGTATGGTGCCACTTCTTTTTCGCAGCATTAATCTTGTTTTCTCTCGACCGTTCCTTAGCTTCTTCCGATTCCTTGAACTTCACGAAAGCGTCCCAGTGATCTTTTGCCTTCAGCAGTGCTCCCGTGAATTCTGGAGTCTTCTTTTTTGATTTGACGTACTTAGTCCATGCATTTTTCTTGAAGGTGTTGAATGCGATTGCCATCTTTTTAAGAGCATAGTTTCTGACTTTCTTCAGATCTGCATCTGTCAAATTATCTGGTAGGGTGAAATGTTCCATGAGCGATGTCCAAAGCACATCTTTTGCTCTTTCGTCGACAAACGTAACTCCTGCTCGATCTCCCTTTGCTGGCTTTTTCCATTCTTGAACGGAGATCGGGATTTGGTCCCTGACAATAACTCCGCATTGATTCTTGAACTTGGTCGCATTTTTCCTAGGTTCAAGCGGTTCGCCAGTTGATGTTTTGATGGAATCGATGTTGAACTTTACGCCAGGATCCAACTTTCTGGCCGGGCCTCGAACTACCCTGTCGCTTGTAGAAGATTTGCTCAATCCGGAGGCCTAAAAGAAGAAAGATCGATTCGTTAATACATACAAATCAATTAAGACATGTAATGATCAAGGATGGCTTATATAATAAATATACCTCGCCGGTCTTTGTTATTTGAAGAACAGTTTCTTCGTCAACATCGTTGTCGTCGCCTTCATCTATTCGTTCATCTTCATCAAATATCATACAACCCTCACCGGAATTGTTCAGATATTGCGAGCCGTCATCATCTTCAGGTTCATGCTCTGGGCTCGGGGAGGAGCGTATGATGTCGAACAGAGCCTCTTCTCCTTCTCTGCCGGTATTGTCCATAGCTTTTATTTAACTAATCCAGAAGAAAGATAAAACAATTTAGTATTCAAATTAGAATGCATGCAATCAATAAGGAAAAACTGAATCATAGTACATAATATGCATCTCGAATAATTCATATAATATGCATCATCGAATATAATCTCGAATAAATCATCTCGAATATTATCGAATATAATCTCGAATACATCTCGAGTATTATCACTAGCTAATACAGATCGAATATTATCGAAGAATCTAGTCCACTCGCGGTTCCTGAGGCGCGGGCGGTGGACACACAAAGAGAAGGAACCATCACAGGATCATAGCTCGGGTGAGATCCGTGAAGAACCTGCCAGGTATTGGAGAACCTGACGTCCAACGCATCCATGTAGCGGCGGACGTGCTCGTCCTCCTCCCTGACACGGCGACGTACCACCTCCGGCGGGGCCGGCTGCCTCCGCACCGAAAGTGGCCCACGCGAACGCCACCAAAGAAGCTCCGGGTCGACGACGGGACCCGGGGCCGGGTTCCTCACCAAGCTGCACGCCCCTGAAGGTAGCACCTCCCAGTGCCAGCCCGGCGGAGCCCAGTCCCGAACGTTGCCCCTCTGAAGCAGGACGTCGTCGCGAACGAGTCGACGACGAGGATGCGGGCCGGGCATCGTTGACTCCGAGAAGAAATTATATGCAAATTTAACATTTTTTAAATGCTTGATTGTGATTACTTATATACGAGGAACCTTGAGAATCCTAACAGATACTCTTAACCTTTAAGGGATTTAACAAAATGGGGCAATTGTGGATGTGCAGAAAATGGTCCATATTTTTTCTGATCTCATCTATCCTTCTATATGTCACGTTGTCTAGCTAGTGTCAAAGGAAGAAAACCATGGCTTCATCATTAGCCGGAAGTAACAGGCGCATGATGGTACGAAGCTGTCCAAAGTTGTTTTGGAACGGAGTCCCGGATAGGATAATTAGCTTTTTGGTACGAAGTTCAGCAAGAGCCTTACGAATATCGCTATTTGGAAGGCCTTTGCTGAACTTCGTACCAAAAAAACTAATTATTCTATCAAGAACTCCGTTCCAAAACAACTTTGAAAAGCTTCGTACCATCATGCGCCTGTTACTTCAGGCTAATGATGAAGCCATGGTTTTCTTGAATCCTTTGACACTAGCTAGACAAAACGTGACATATAGAAGGGTAGATGCATGAGCTCAGAAAACAAATTGATCAACTTGTGCACATTCATAATTGGGGCATTCTTGATAAATCCCTTAAAGGACTAAGAGAATCTATTGTATACATACATATACTAATTGCAAATACATAACAAACTTTTGCAAATACAACATTAAAATATGCAACTTTTGCAAATACTAATTGCTATACATTGGATCAAATGTCAAAATTCATCAACTTTTTTCTATACATTGTATTCATACATATATATATATACTAATTTCTATACATATTGGATCAAAATGTAAAAATTCCTCAAATGTCAAAATTCCTTCACTTTTTTCTATACATCTAATTAATCATCTAGTGAAAAAAAATGTCAAAATTCTTGCATCTATGTCAAAATTCCTTAACTTTTTTCTATACATCAAAATTCTTGCATCTAATCATCTAATCATCTATACATCTAATCATCTAATCATCTAGTGTGTGTGTGTGTGTGTGTGTGTTCATGCATATACGTGTGTGTGTGGGGCGGCTCGGGGAGGGGCCGGCGGCCGCCATGGCGGCATAGGGGGCGAGGGAGAGGGGGGAGAGGGGGGGAGCTCATAGCGGGGCGATAGGGCGACGGCGAGGCGAGGCAAGTCTGGGGCGGCGACGGCGAGGAGCTCGGGGCCGGAGGTGCGGGCGCAAGCGGCGTCCCGGGAGGCGTCAGGCCGGGCTCGGGGAGGAGCGGGCGCGGGCGGCGTCGGGGATCGGCACGAGGAGGCGCGGACGGCCGGCGTCGGGGGCGGCGACGAGCTCCGGCGTCGGGGAGGCGAGACGGCGACGGCGCGGCGATGTCGAAGAGGTCGAAGAAAGCAGAGGAACTGAATTTTTTTGAAGTGCTGTATATATATAAGGAGGCCTTTAGTCCCGGTTGGAGCCACCAACCGGGACTAAAGGTGAATTTCACCAGCCGAAGCGGCGGGAAGCGACCCCCTTTAGTCGCGGTTGGTGGCTCCAACCGGGACTAAAGGCGGGCTTTTAGTCGCGGTTGGTGGCACCAACCGCGACTAAAGGCCTGGCTTCCCGTATTGAAATGTTTAGTCCCACCTCGCTAGTTGAGAGGAGCTCGCACCGGTTTATAAGCCCCGCCGTGGCTACCGTGTCGAGCTCCTCTCTAATGTAGGCCTACTGGGCCTACCACACCTCTGCCGCCCAGTGGGGCCTACTGGGCCGTACGGGCCTGCATCCTGTCCCAACTAGAGGTTGGGTTTCTAGTCGTATGCCGGCCGTGGCGGCCCAATAGGCGGGCTTTTTTTAATTTATTTATTTTTCTGTTTTTTTTTTCTGCTTTATTTATTTTCTTTTGTTTCTGAGTTCTTTTTTGCTTTATTTAGAGTTTCTTTGTGAATCTTTTTGCTTTAGGTAAAAAAAAATATAAACTTTCTGTTAGTGCCAGTAGTTTTCAAATTTGAATAGTTTAAATTTGAATTATTTGAAATTTGTGTGAATCACTAGTTTGTGAATAACTTTATTTTAAAAGTAGATTTTTCAGTGATTCTTTTTTCTGCTGTTTAATATTAGCGTGTTTTATCATTATATTCAATTTGGTAATTCTTAGGTTATTTGAAATATGAAATGCCTTAGTAACAGACGAGTTTTCGTTTGAAACCCCGATACTTCGAAAGAGATTGTCCATTTTGTACACGAATTGCATCCAGTTTTTGCCGTAACCCTCTAAACTTTTTAGCACATGCTATGTGGGTGAAATGATGATACCATGCCAACTTTCAACCTTTTCAGAGTTCATTTGTAGTGCTTTTCAATTTTAGGGTCATTTAGCTCAAAAAAATCAGTAAATGCATGAAAAATAGCAAATGAAGTCAGAAAGGGTTGAAAATTGATGGCGTGGCTTCGAATGGTACATACTAAACACAAAAAAAGTCTAGAGTTGAAATAAGTTTAAAAAAATGAAATGCCTTAGTAATAGACGAGTTTTCGTCTGAAACCGTGATACTTCGAAAGAGATTGTCCATTTTGTACACGAAGTGCATCCAGTTTTTGCCGTAACTCTCTCAACTTTTTAGCACATGCTATGTGGGTGAAATGATGATACCATGCCAACTTTCAACCTTTTCAGAGTTCATTTGTAGTGCTTTTCAATTTTAGGGTCATTTAGCTAAAAAAAATCAGTAAATGCATGAAAAATAGCAAATGAAGTCAGAAAGGGTTGAAAATTGATGGCGTGGCTTCGAATGGTGCATACTGAACACAAAAAAAGTCTGAAGTTGAAATAAGTTTAAAAAAATGAAATGCCTTATTAACAGACGAGTTTTCGTCTGAAACCCTGATACTTCGAAAGAGATTGTCCATTTTATACACGAAGTGCATCCAGTTTTTGCCGTAACCCTCTCAACTTTTTCGCACATGCTATCTGGGTGAAATGATGATACCATGCCAACTTTCAACCTTTTCAGAGTTCATTTGTAGTGCTTTTCAATTTCAGGGTCATTTAGCTCAAAAAAAATTTTAATTCATGAAAAATAGCAAATGAAGTCAGAAAGGGTTGAAAATTGATGGCGTGGCTTCGAATGGTGCATACTAAACACACAAAAAGTCTGGAATTGAAATAAGTTTAAAAAATGAAATGCCTTAGTAACAGACGAGTTTTCGTCTGAAACCCTGATACTTCGAAAGAGATTGTCCATTTCGTACACGAAGTGCATCCAGTTTTTGCCGTAACCCTCTCAACTCTTTAGCACATGCTATGTGGGTGAAATGATGATACCATGCCAACTTTCAACCTTTTCAGAGTTCATTTGTAGTGCTTTTCAATTTCAGGGTCATTTAGCTCAAAAAAATCAGTAAATGCATGAAAAATAGCAAATGAAGTCAGAAAGGGTTGAAAATTGATGGCGTGGCTTCGAATGGTGCATACTGAACACACAAAAAGTCTGGAGTTGAAATAAGTTTAAGAAAATGAAATGCCTTAGTAACAGACGAGTTTTCGTCTGAAACCATGATACTTCGAAAGAGATTGTCCATTTTGTACACGAAGTGCATCCAGTTTTTGCCGTAACCCTCTCAACTTTTTAGCACATGCTATGTGGGTGAAATGATGATACCATGCCAACTTTCAACCTTTTCAGAGTTCATTTGTAGTGCTTTTCAATTTCAGGGTCATTTAGCTCAAAAAAATTAGTAAATGCATGAAAAATAGCAAATGAAGTCAGAAAGGGTTGAAAATTGATGACGTGGCTTTGGACATAATATTTCGACGCATTTCAAATGCCAAACACATAAGTACACTACTATTTCAATGATTCCCTCTGGTTTGTCCGAAGTGGGACTTTCCAGATATATAAGTCCGGAAACTAACTAGAGAAGCCGGTCACATCCCAGAGTGGGATCTTTGGGTATAAAACTTTTTCTTCGCGTGTGTCCCTTTGCGTCGTAACCATTGACAATCTTCATCGTTTAACTTGATACTCGGGTCAACATTCACTCTGAAGGGAGCAATTTCATGAAACTTTTCATAATCTTCTGACATGTCTGTCTTGTCCTCCACTCCCACGATGTTTCTTTTCCCTGAAAGAACTATGTGGCGCTTTGGCTCATCGTATGATGTATTTGCTTCCTTATCTTTTCTTTTTCTCGGCTTGGTAGACATGTCATTCACATAGAAAATCTGCGCCACATCATTGGCTAGGACGAATGGTTCGTCTGCGTACCCAAGATTGTTGAGATCCACTATTGTCATTCCGTACCGCGGGTCTTCCTTTACCCCGCCTCCTGTCAGATTGACCCATTTGCACCAAAACAAAGGGACCTTCAAACCAAGTCCATAGTCAAGTTCTCATATCTCCTCTATGTAACCATAATATGTGTCCTTTGGCCTATTGGTGTTTGCTACATCAAAGCGGACACCACTGTTTTTATCTTGGGCGATCGTGTAAAATGTATTCCCATTTATCTCGTACCCTTTGAAAGTCAATATAGTCGAAGACGGTAACTTGGACAACAAGTACAGGTCATCTGCAACAGTGTCGTCATGCATGAGACGTGTCTGCAACCAACCGGCGAAAGTCACCGTTTGTTCATGTGTAATCCAGTCGTCAGACTGCTCCGGTTGTTTGGAGCGTAGAATATTCTTGTGTTCCTCGATATACGAAGCCACCAAGGCGGAACTTTGTAGAACTGTGTAGTGTGCTTGCGCCAAAGAATGCCCGTCCCGGCATATTACTGAATTCTTTCCTAGCGTGCCTTTTCCACCTAGTCTGCCCTCATGCCGCGATTTAGGAACACCAATCGGCTTAATGTCAGGAATAAAGTCAACACAAAACTCAATGACCTCCTATGTTTCATGGCCCTTGGAGATGCTTCCTTCTGGCCTATCACGATTATGAACATATTTCTTTAAGACTCCCATGAACCTCTCAAAGGGAACATATTGTGTAGAAATACAGGACCCATAATGGCAATCTCCTCGACTAGGTGAACTAGGACGTGCGTCATGATATTGAAGAAGGATGGTGGGAACACCAACTCAAAACTGACAAGACATTGCACAAAATCATTCTCTAACCTTGGTAGGATTTCTGGATCGATTACCTTCTAAGAGATTGCATTGAGGAATGCACATAGCTTCACAATGGCTAATCGAACGTTTTCCGGTAGAAGCCCCCTCAATGCAACCGGAAGTAGTTGCATCATAATCACGTGGCAGTCATGAGACTTTAGGTTCTGGAACTTTTTCTCTGCCATATTTATTATTCCCTTTATATTCGACGAGAAGCCAGATGGGACCTTCATACTGAGCAGGCATTCGAAGAAGATTTCCTTCTCTTCTTTGGTAAGAGCGTAGCTGGCATGACCCTGAAACTGCTTTTGATCCATGCCGTCTTCTCCGTGCATACGTTGCTGGTCCTCCCGTGCCTCCGGTGTATCTTTTGTCTTCCCATACACGCCCAAGAAGCCTAGCAGGTTCACGCAAAGATTCTTCGTCACGTGCATCACGTCGATTGCAGAGCGGACCTCTAGATCTTTCCAATAGGGTAGGTCCCAAAATATAGATTTCTTCTTCCACATGGGTGCGCGTCCGTCAGCGTCATTCGGAACAGATTGTCTGCCAGGACCCTTTCCAAAGATTACTTTTAAATCCTTGACCATATCAAGTATATCATCACCAGTACGGTGGCGAGGCTTCTTCCGGTGATCTGCCTCACCTTTGAAATGCTTGCCTTTCTTTCTTACGGGATGCCTGCTCTGAAGAAATCGACGATGCCCCAGGTACACATTCTTCTTACATTTATCCAAATATATACTGGCGGTATCATCTAAACAGTGCGTGCATGCGTGGAATCCCTTGTTTGTCTGTCCTGAAAGGTTACCGAGAGCAGGCCAATCATTGATGGTTACAAACAGCAACGCATGTAGGTCAAATTCCTCCTGTTCTTTCTCATCCCACGCACGTACACCTTTTCCATTTCACAGCAGTAAAATTTCTTCAACTAATGGCCTTAGGTACACATCAATGTCGTTGCCGGGTTGCTTGGGGCCTTGGATGAGCACTGGGATCATAATGAACTTCCGCTTCATGCACAACCAAGGAGGAAGGTTATAGATACATAGAGTCACAGGCCATGTGCTATGATTGCTGTTCTGCTCCCCAAAAGGATTAATGCCATCTGCACTTAAACCAAATCATACGTTCCTTGCGTCCTTTGCAAAGTCCTTCCACTTTCTCTCGATTTTTCTCCACTGCGATCCGTCAGCGGGTACTCTCAACTTCCCGTCTTTCTTACGGTCTTCATTGTGCCATCGCATCAACTTGGCATGCTTTTTGTTTTGGAACAAACGTTTCAACCGTGGTATTATAGGAGCATACCACATCACCTTGGCAGGAATCTTCTTCCTGGGGCGCTCGCCCTCAACATCACCAGGGTCATCGTGGCCGATCTTATAGAGCAATGCACAGCATACCGGGCATGCATTCAAATCCTCGTACTCACCGCGGTAGAGGATGCAGTCATTAGGGCATGCATGTATCTTCTGCACCTCTAATCCTAGAGGGCAGACAGCCTTCTCTGCTTCGTTCGTACTGTCGGGCAATTCGTTGTCCTTTGGTAGCTTCTTCTTTAACATTATCAGCAACTTTTCAAATGCCTTGTCAGATACACCATTCTCTGCCTTCCATTGCAGCAATTCCAGTGTGGTACCCAGCTTTTTCTTGTCATCTTCGCAATTTGGGGACAACAATTTCTTGTGATCCTCTAACATGCGCTGCAACTTCAGCTTCTCCTTTTCACTTGCGCAGTTTCTCTTTGCATCGGCAATGGCCCGACCAAGATCATCAGCGGGCTCATCTGATGCCTCTTCTTCAGCTCCTTTCCGCATTGCCGGCTCAGCTTCTTCCCCCATTGTTGTACCATCGTATTCATGGAACCCATGGCCAGGATAGCTGTCGTCAGCCTCTTCTTCTTCATTCTCTTCCATTAGGACCCCTCTTTCTCCGTGCTTGGTCCAACAGTTATAGCCGGACATGAAACCGGACTCAAACAGGTGGACGTGAATGGTTCTTGAGTTAGAGTAATTTCAATCATTCTTACAGCCAGCACATGGACAATACATAAAACCATCCGCCCGCTTGTTTGCCTCAGCCGCAACCAGAAAAGTACGCACGCCATTAATGAACTGGGGAGAGCATCGGTCATCGTACATCCATTGCCGGCTCATCTTCATTACACAACACCGAAAAGACCAAATTAATACAAGTTCATACATAAAGTTCATACACACTTGTTCTCATAAAACAACATACAAACTCTCTAGCTAAAGCATTTAAATGCAACAACAAATGCGATCAAGATCGCAACTAAGGTAACAATTGATCCAACAGCATAGTGATACCAAGCCTCACTATCAATGGCATATTTTTAAAATTTTCAAATCTTTAAGCGCATTGCATCCATCTTGATCTTGTGATCATCGACGACATCGGCAACATACAACTCCAGTTTCATCTTCTCTTCTTCAACTCTTTTCAATTTTTTTTTCAAATTCTCGTTTTCTTTTTCAACTAAATTTAACTTCTTGACCAGAATATCTATGTCGGTTGCAATTTCCGGTTCACATACCTCCTAGATAAAAATATTTATGTCAACTTGATGGGCATAATTTTCATAAACACGAAATGCAACAAATAGTTATAAAAGAGAGTATATACCACATCCGAATCATAAACCGGACGAGGGCCGACGGGGACGGATATCAAAACCATGCCACTATGTATAACAAACAACCATATAGGTAAGAAAACTATACAAGTAACTATCTAAATCTTACAAATATGATTTTTTTTTATAAAAAGGATAAGAACAAGAGGCTCACCAAGGTGGTGCCGGCGACGGGACGGTGCGGGCGATCGACGGTGGTTAGGACGGGGACGGGAAGGCACTAAGTAAACCACACCTACACATGCAAAGTAAGAAGTTAATTTGAGCTCAAATTGCATATAAATCAAATAAACTACCACATATAAATACTCCCAAACTAAAACCCACAAATCACTATACTTATAGAGCATTGCAAGAGCTAATCTAGCAATGAGAGATGAAAGGACAAAGTTGCTAACCTTTGTGAACACTTGGATGGATGGGGTGCCTCCAAATCTTGACAAATTTTGGCAAAAATAAAGGTGAGCGCGAGCAAGGGGAAGAACAAAGAAGAGGAAGAAGGGGAAAAACAGGGAGGAGTGTGCTCGGGCTGGCCGAAGGGTTCAAATAGGGGATCTTTAGTCCCGGTTCGTGACACAAACCGGGACTAAAGGTGAGCCTATAGTCCCGGTTCGTGGCACGAACCGGGACTAAAGGTGATCGTGGGGCCCCAGGCTGACACCAGTCTGCCACTACCCCTTTAGTCCCGGTTCGTGTTACGAACCCGGACTATAGGTCCGGACCGAACCGGGACTAATGATGCCTGTCCCGAACCGGGACTAATGGTCACATTAGTGCCGGTTCAAAACCAGACCGGGACTAATGTTTTGGACAAAAGGTCTGTTTTCTACTAGTGATCGGGTAACATTTGCTCCAGCTCCGCCCCTGACCTTGGCGTTGGGAACACAGAGGTGGAGGAACGAGGTGACCTGAGCATCGAGGAGGAAGGTCGGCAGCGGGTGGGGAGGAACGCGTACTGCTCGTTTGTGGTTGGTGTCGCAGGTTCGTGGATCTCTAGGAAGCACGGGGCCGGGTGGCGGCCACCTACACGTCGGAGAGGAGCGAGGTGACCTGCGCATCGAGGAGGAAGGACGGCCACGCCTATAGTGTCGGGGAAGGCGGTGGTTGGGAGATTATGGGGATGGGCGAGAACGACCGCGATATGGTTAATCCCAACGGCGTTTAATTAAAATTTCCAAGTTATGCAGGCATAGCTACAGTAGAGAAGAAGAGTACGCACGTTCGTACGTACTACTCCGAATTGAGCGTCCGATTCTTTTTCAAATCATCCAAACATCAACACGTACGTACACGGCGGTGAAGAGTACGCACGTATGTACTGGGAGCTGGGAGGTCGAGAGCTGCTAGCAACCAAACAGCAACACGTACGCGCTAGCTAGCTCTCCCTCGTCCACCATCACCTTCCCAGTGACCTTCTCCACCTGGCTGTCCTCGCCGCTGCCACTCTGCATGCGGCCTAACACAGCACCGACGGTCCTCCCATCTTCTCTAGTTCCTTCCAACAACCGTGTAGGTACTGGAAATCGTGGTCATGGCTAACTGTGTGCCTGTACGAGTGCCCATCCATCCATGCAGTTTATTAGTGTTCCTAATACTAACAAAACAAACTAGCTAGGTGCACCTTTTGCATATAGTATGTTACTAGATGAGATCCGCTAAAGTAAGCGGCCTCAACTAATTATGCAGTATATTGATGCAGAAACCGTTGAAGAAGCGGTGAAAATAATAATCCCTTATTTGGAGGATACGAGAGTACTGCACACAAGGCCATCTATTTTGATGGATGGGAAGGGCTGGCTGCTTCGGCGGTGCTTAGAACCATAGCCGAACACCCTCCTCCATCTTTGTTGAAGAAATTCGACAAGATCATCCACGTCGACTGCTCGTGGTGGAAAAGCCGAAGAGCACTCCAAAGGACAATCGCACAAGAACTGAAGCTTCCTCATCTGGTAATGGATGTTATTGACAGGCAAGATGAAGATGATGATTTCAGAGGGGTAAATGAAAGCTCAAGAGCAGAAATAGGATTCGTTGGAAGAGAGATCCTTCAAGTCCTTATGGCGCACAGATGTTTAGTTGTCTTTCATAATGGAAACAATGATATGGTTAATTTAAGTGCTTTTGGCATTCTTCAGGGAGAACTTTTAGATACTAAGGTATTGTGGACATTTCGAGGAAGGCTTCGGTTGAACCCAAGAATTAGTGAAAAGGTGGATAATTCACACCTTTGTCTTTATGATTATGTAAGATATTCCAACGGGAATCTTTTGTTGGAAGAAGAGGCAAGAGAAATTGCTGAGTACACAGATAAGCTTGGTGAAGCAGCTACCGAGTGTTGCTTGTATCTGCTGTCATTAAATTCTCAGGGAGGTAACATCATGGACTACTACTGGGCATCTGGGCCACCCATGCTTCGAGCTATTGGGTTTGTGATGGGATTATACAAGGAGATCAGGTTGCAGCTGCTCTGCTTCAACACATAAATATAGAGGATTATTATCTAATACCTTGCCCTCTTTTGGTCATAGACTGAAGACTCCTCCGAAGCGGTGGATATTGTCCAAGGATAGCTCTATTGTGCATCCAGAGTCAACATCATTTTTCCTTGGTGCAGTTGCAAGCAAGTTTGATCCTCCATTAAGACCTTTACCTATTGACATGTTTCGTCAATCGGACAAACTTCGTGTGCTCAAGTTATGCCGATGCACCTTCAATTTTTCTTCACCTCCTTTCTATTGTCGCCACAGCTTAAGGTTCCTTGGATTAGATAGCTGCAAGGATTAGCGGGTAGAACAAGATGATAAGCATGATAGACCGGCAATGGATGTTTTCCAGACCCTATGGGTACTAGACATATGCCACACTGATTGGGAGTTGGATTTATGAGCAGACATAACAAACAGATGGCTGCAAACATTAGGGAGGTACATATAAAGAAATGAAGGATTTGGTGCCGCAGTTTTGCATGTCGACAATTACAGAACCTTCACAAGCTTTGAGTGATTGAGCCTACATCGCCTTGGCAGACAGGCAAAATTGATGAATTCACAAACATGATGAAGTTGGAGTTCTTCTACTTGTCTGGGGATAGTACAATACAAGTTTTGCCTAGCTTGTCAAGATCAACTAGCCTCAAGACTTTGGTTCTAGATGGTTGTGTTGGCTTGGAGCATGTTGAAGGACTCCCTCCATCACTTGAATCATTCAGCTTAGATGCAGGACCAAGAAAAGATGATTACAAGGAAGCCAAAATAAGCCGCATCTCCATGGCTGGCTGTGCAAGATTGTCTGACTTCACCCTGCATGGATCACTTCCAAACCTTGAGGAGCTGGACCTCTCAGGCACAAGAGTCAAGACACTTGACCTCACAACTCAGATGGTGCAGGTCCCATGTCTCCATCAAATTATTCTATTGGGATGTATGCAACTCCATGCCATTTTATGGCCAGCGGAGGGTCTGCCGACATTGACAGTGCTGCACATTCACTCCTCGGTCTGTTCTGTTCAAACAAAACTACATGAGGCATATGTTACTATAATGGAAATAAGGTTTTTTTAGTCCTTGGTGTTACAAAGCAATGCTCGATTCTGTTGAAAGAGCAGTAGGTTCCATCTAAATCTTTGTGTCCCTTGTACCACCAATGTTAAGGGACAAAGCTATATGAAGGAGAAGACGGGCCCTGGTAATAGTGGTGAAATAATGGGTGGTCCTCAACCAAAGTCATTAACCCCCAATACGTACAACACCTACATTGACATCTCTGTTGGCAGTATAATTATTGATCATGACTATGAAAATAGAAGTTTCAACCATCGGGCTGCCATGTTGAGATTGGTAAGGGGATTAGCAAAGCTAGCGTGAAGAGTGTACAAGCAATCAAGGCTATCATCTTTGCAATGAACAAATCTGAGTCGTTGCATGCACACGACAATTCTACCATCACCACAGTCATCCCTGAACATATGATGTCCATAGAAGGGGACACACTTACATGGCAACATCTGAAATCTTGTCACATGGTGAGATGCCCCAAGATGCATACAGTCTTGTTTCACGCATTTGTCATAGTATATACATGGTACACACACAGTAGAGACCTTGGGTGATTAAATACTCCCTTACGTAGTATATGAATAACTGCAAATAAATTACATACACATATATGTAGAGCAACCACTAAGTTAGTCCGTACCCCTCTGGGTACCAAATTGCTTGACCTTCGTGCTTCATCCATTCTGCTCTCATTAATCAATTGTATCATCATTACATGTACGTGCTGTGTAGGCTTGGTGGTTGCAAGAGAACGGTGACGTCTTGCTGATGTCGGCTACTGCCATTGCCGCATCGGTTCAGGTGTTTGCTTCCCAGATTATGGTTGTGAGTTTTGCCAAGAATAGATTGGTGCTTGTTTGATGATGTTATGTTTTCCTGCTAGACTAGTTTCCGGCGAGGAACGATACGCTCATATCATCTTTGTGTGGTTTGGTTTGTGATTATGTTTGTGCTTGTAATAATAAGAAGGGTTTGATGTGCCCGTGGATGTGGTGTGTCTACCACATACGGCCACACAACCCCGGTCATTTGGTGTGAGTGTGACGAGAGTGTTGCTTGCTTGCGAAAGACAGTGAAACAAAGTTGTTAATTTGTGTGTGATTGATTGAGATTCAGCAGCATGCAGCGTGCGTTTTGCTTGATGTAACCAATCAAGAATTTTATTTATCTGGCCGGTTTCATCATTCAGCACCATGCTTGCATGCGCTTAATTTGCTGGTGTTCCCAGTACGTGTAGTATCGTCTCAAAGGAAACATACATGCATGTGAGGTGTACAGTGGTAAAGTGGTGGCGATGCCATGGGAGGGCAATTTAGTTTCCGAATAACTCGTTCATAATTAATTGTGTACAAGTACGTACGACAGTTCTAAGTGGCATAACTGGGAACTGAATTTCGAGAATATAAGACGAAAATATATGGTTCAAATTAGCGACCAGGCACAGCACTGATTAAACTGGAAGGGCACTTGTTTTTCTCTAGACCACAGCTAGCCCGCCCTAGCTTTATTACAAGGAAAAATTCCGAATAACAAAACACACAAGTTAATTACTCTGCTATAGCTGAGGACTCCAGCTTTGCAGTAGTAGTACAAGAAAGAAGCAATCACACATCAAGAAGGATCGACCGAAAAACGTAAACTGCTGGCCATCAAGAAGGCCGCAATAACTTGACCAACAATACTTGCTTCAACAGTTAACTGTAGTGAAAAACAGATGATGTGGAAACCCAGTTAACTAAACGAATTTGCAGCAGGCAGTGTCTCCATTCAATCGTATCTCACGGTGGTTTCGAACTGCTGGAACATACATGGGGCGCGTCCCATTCTCCACCTTGAGCTGCTCCAGCGCACGACGATACATTGCCACGTCGCCTTTCTTAATTACCAGTGAGCTGTTGGCGTTGTAGTACTCGTGATTTGCTTTAGTAATCTGGTCCAAGGTCCCCTTGCTTTATTCAATTCAAAGAGAAAGGAAAAGGAGGAAAGAAGCAAAGAATTAGCAGACAAGGGGACAAGTCCATCTTTTTTTTTTTTGCTTTGCTCAAACAGCAAGCAAAGAACCTGCAGCTTTGGGAAAAGCAAATTAAGCCAAACGTACACAAGCACTGCACTGCATACCTGCAGAACCAGTGAGCCGCAATTGCTCTCCAGTATCCCCATTCATTCCTTCATTGCTCCTCCTTCGTATTACCTGACATCAGCATCTTCAATTTCTTCTGGCCCGACGAAGCACTGTCTGCAGCTGCTAATTTAGGTACTATAACACTAATGCTATATAGTATATGGGTGATTCTTTTGCTATCTATATATCTTGTGTTGATTGCTTGCTAGCAGCATATTATGCATCAACTGGCAATGTTTGTTCATGCATGCACAAACATAACTAATCCCCGCGCTCTTCTGGTGACAACGTATGTAGGAGATGGCAACTAGGAAAATAAAATAATTCATCTGGAGGTGCACATCGATGGGGTAGATTGGCATCTGGAGCTTCCCTAGTCAGGCACAGTTGCTCTCCAATACCCCCCCATTCATTCCTTCATTGCTTTTCCTTCATATCACCTCACATAAACACATCTTTCGTCTTGGACCACTACCTCTTATACAGTTAACTGGTGTCGACAGATATATACTATTTCTTCTGTTATTCATCGGTCATCACCACACAAGATCTGTGTGTCTGCCTGACCAATAAGGTATGTACTACTGCTACTACTATATGGTTTTAAATATTCTTCTCTAATAGCTAGAAGTTTAGTTTACTTCCAAAATAAAACTGTATTAATTATGCATCCACTGAAAATGTTCGTTTAGTTCATGGACAACATAACCAACTCCTACCCTCACTCTTCTGATAACTACCAGGTGCTAGCAAAATAAAATAATCTGAGATCCATCTGGAGGTACAGATCGATGGGTTAGATTAACATATGGAGTTTCGTATCTTTACAGGGCCTTCGTTGAAATATTAGTCATCATGCCACGAGAGGTATTTTTCTACATATACATGCATGCAATTCTCACAATCTAGACTAGTAGTACTATTTCAATTCTTTTGGTAGTATAGATCTACACATGGCTCTTGTTCAAAATATAACAATTAAGCATGTCAAGGATTGTTTGTATTAATTTGTTCTTGAATAAAAAATTATACGTTCAATATTTACATGTTCATTAGCTCGCATACACACACATACAATCAGTGGACACACCCACCCACGCACACACAGTTTTGTTTTTGTTTTTTATTACCATACCTGATTCATTAAGTGAGGATAACAGAACATACATATGGGAAGCAACCAGACATGGGACAGCTGTCCTAAATTGCAGAAATTACCCTAGAGAAATCAAAAATTACATTGAAGTCCCTAGGATATTTCCAACAGCAACAGATCCACCGCCATTCCTCTCATCGTTGTCGCACCGCCGGTGCGAAGGAAGACGAAGAACTAGAGGGAAGCCGCTGAGAAGCCTGGACAGGACCTAGCTAATTAATTAATTAACTCATTGCAGTGTGGCTGAATGCTTACCTAGGCTTATCCAGACACCTAGCTAATTAATTAATTAACTCACTGCATGCTTAGCTAATGTGCGTGGCGTGCAGATGGAGTGCATACTTGTACTTGTAACAAGATTAAAAAGACCCAACAAATACAGTACCTATACATATATCATTTTTTTTCGAGAAAACTTCTGATCTATTCATATTCAATCATGGCACAACGAACACCAGAAATAATAAAAATTACGTCCAGATCCGTAGACCACCTAGCGACGACTACAATCACTGAAGCGAGCCGAAGGCGCGCCGCCATCATCGCCCCTCCCTCGCCGGAGCCGGGCAAAACTTGTTGTAGTAGACAGACGGGAAGTCCTCGTGCTAAGGCCCCATAGGGCCAGCGCAACAGAACAGCAACCGCCGCCAATAGCGTAGATCGGAAGGATCCAACCTAAAGAAACACAAACATAGACGAACTACGATCATATGCGAGCAAATCCACCAAGAACAGATCCGCCGGAGACACACCTCCACACGCCCACCGACGATGCTGAACACACCATCGGAACGGGGGCTAGGCGGGGAGAACCTTATTCCATCTTCAGAGAGCCGCCGCCATCTCGTCTTCCTGAGCAGGACACAAACCCTAACAAAACTCGAAGGAACATCTAAAAACAAAGCCCTCCCGCCGGCAAGGGCCGGGATCCACCACGTCGCCATGGCCCTAAGGCCACCGAAGAAGAGGCGGGCTGGCGGCGGCGCTGGCGGGAGGCAGAGGAACCCTAAACTTTTCTTAAGGGAGGAGGCGGCTCCGTATTGACGTACTACGTGTTAGCCACCTATACATATATCATTGAACGGACCCTCCCCCAGCCGCTAATAACCAAACAGCAACACGTACGTAGGCGCTAGCTATCTACTTCCTCCGTCCCGTTGTAGGTGGCGCACAATTTGAATTCACTAGATTAGGGGCGCGGCCCATCCGACTTTAGCATGTTTAATAATTGTGTAAACCATCCTATAGGTCCATGGTTGTAAGACATGTTTTTGAACACAACTTAATTCAAAACCAAACTGAGAAAGAGATCATGCCAAAATCAAAATTGTAGACAACTAACCACCAGAAAATAAAATAGGCAGGGAATAGGAAAATATATTGCACATAGGTATGTGCCAATTCATGAAGTTGTTATTGAAGGAGATAGACATGGAGTGGCGTCATTTGAAGGCAATTCTAAACATACATTACAATACTGGATCATACATGTTTCAAATATCAACCACTGGTTACAACTCCTTTTTTGGATCATAAATTTATTACATTTATAGAATGTTACGTTTATGATGCAAAAATGATCTGCATCACTACATGCAATCATCTTAGATTGGACAGAAAAATGATGCATCAAAATAGTACCAATAATCTGTTGTCATAAGAATAGATACACACACATCAGGTCCACATCATATTCACAGCTACAGATTACAAAGAAACATAGGCACCTAGCACTTCTGGAACAACAATACATAAGCGCACAGATCCATCTCAGAAATCGGGTACTGATCAGTTCGTGAAATGCTGCTACACGAATTATCTGTAAAAACTGAATGTGTAAACAATTGGGTTCTCGTAGTGCAGAATCCATACTATGTTAGTATTAGTTAGAGAAACCATGATTACGAAATCGAGTAAAGAAATAATCTGAAAACAAATCCAGATCAAAAATATGAATAAGAAACCGTATGTGCTAGCAAGTCCTTCCTATTTTGTGCAGTATAGTTCTAGTGACACAACCCATAGAATTGGAGTTACTATAGTAAAGCAGCTACAAACAACATACATGAAAGTAGTAATTTAGCACTGGATCAATTACATACAGGCTAAAAGTTTCAGCTGGGAGGCTTGTTAGTGTAATTTAAATGAATTTGGTCTACAGAATTTAAAGAAACTGATCATAGTATAGGAGAAAGCATTTCAGCGAATGGCATTCTCTACTGGTGAACCAAGCTATGAGGTACATGCAGATATAATAATATAGCATTTAGTATCAATTTTTGGGGCTGTCAACCACCTCAAAATTAACTCTCCATTCCTATTGGAATGACCTACCTAGAGAACAGAGATTACATCTTCTATATAATATATGAGAATCTAGCAAAGTCTTTGCTGGTCTGTAAATGTTCGTACATGCTAAGGCTTCTAATGTTTTATGTCAAAGAGGAAAAACATCAAGCACATAGCATAAACAGCGGAAATTTAAGTCAAACGGTATGGAACTTTCTAATTAAATAAAAACGTCAAGCATCTGGCATGATGGACACTATAACTTCACATTTTAGGAATGTTGGACTATGGCAACAAAATGCGCACATTTGTATTGTGGTTAATGAGTATTATGATGATGAGAATACAAGATGTTCTTCACCTATAGCATGTAAAATATATATGAGCAACGTTGTCCAATTTATTTGGAGACAATCAATCATAATATAATATGATTTTTTTGCATAAAACAAAGCCCAGCATGAAGAACCAATAGATGGGTACGTAAGATGTAATTCATGGGACATGGCATTATTTTCATATAGAAGTAATGAAAGAAAGGTATTTGTAACTACAGACGGGCAACAACCTTATCCTAACATTGATAAGCAACATCTAAAATGAGGTAGAGATGAAGTGCAAAGACTAACAGAGAGGCATCAGTAGTTTACCAAATTCCATGTACTGCCAAATATAATCAATAATATTGGCGACAACCTAAAAACATGAATTAGGCTATATAGTTCTGAACCGCAACACCAAAGTAGCAATAGTTGATAGCATGCATACATGTGTACGCAAGTACCATAGGTTACCAAAAGGAAACCAGATCATCCAAAAGAAAAAAAATTATATATCCTTCAACATACATAGCCATGAGATTAAGATGCTTGTTGATTAACCAAAGAAACACACAATTAAGCAGGCACTTGGATAAAGATCTGATGTGCATGCATGTGTTAGAAGGCGAGACCATTGATTCATCTTTAGAATAAATTTTGAGTTCCACAGATCTGTAGAGATGAAGCTAGTGGTATTCCAAAACTAGCTGTTCTGAATTCTCCCTTTGTCCTAGCTACATGTATGGGAAATTCAAAGTGAAGCTTAGACCGCCTTTTTATCCTCACAAATATTTTATTTTTGAGCCAATGATAAATTCAGATTGCTAATGTAACAACTCAAGTACTTATATTAGAACTTTGACTCGATCAATCAGACCTGACTATCACTATTTATTAGGAAAGATTATGCAATATGCTATGTCCAATTTTACCTTTCCTTCCAGATCAAGATCATCAGCTGCCAATATGCCAATTTCCTTAGCTTAAGATTCCATCACTATAGCTGACATCCAAAATTGCAACTATTTGTAAACTAACATGAGAACAAAACCATGGGATGTATATAGCTACAAATACTCATTAACTCTGCTTGATATGATATAGTAAGAAACGTATGATGATTTTTCTTACCGCGACGTGGATCAAGTATTGACCATCTAAAATTGTAGCTCAAGCAAATAAATAAATCAACAATATATAAACTATAACTTGAGATTCCATCACTATAGTTGACATCCAAAAATCCAACTATTTGAAAACTAACATGAGAACAAAACCATGGGATATATGATCTAGTACCATATAAACTAACATGAGGAATGAAGGAAGAAACCTTTTGTATTTTCACCCAAACAAATACTGTCAGTAAAAATTATATAGCATGCACCTAACCTCAGCTTAAGTATAGATGTATCTTGATACAAGAAGCATGTACCCCATCGTCTTGTAGTTCCTTGAGAATGTTTCTACCTAGTGCATCATTAGATACCTACTACAGTAACAAGCACAACACCAAGGAGTGAATGGCATACATCTATAGCAGCAAGTGTAGGTGGTGGTGTTGAAGTGACGTGCTGGTGGCTGACTGACTCGGCTTCAGGGAGAGGGGAGAGGAGGTCTAATTGCCGGCGTGAGGAAACCGGGGAGGCGGCCCCAAACACAGGGGTGGAAAGATTAGTTCTATAGGAAGCAATTTACTGTTAGGTTGTCTTATCACGACTTCTTACCGGCACAACTCTCCCCTAATTTGGCTACCATGACTACCAAGTTGCCTAACGTCACCTCTAAGTTGCCTACCATGACTAGCGAGTATCCTAACATTATCCTATGTTGCCGACAACACTTTCTCGACAACTTGGCCTCCAGGGTAGGCAACTTTAGAAACAACGATGAGCAACTTTTAACAGTATAGTATGCAACTTTATTAGCGATGAGATGCAATCGAGCAACACATGTATCCTACTAATTAGCAATGTCAAACAACTTAGCAATCACGGTTGGTGACTAAATTACCGATGCCAGTCAACTAAGCATCAACAATAGGCAACTTACAAACAAATGAGTAGGCAACTAAGCATCAGCGGTAGACACAATGGCAGCCACAGTGGGCTAAGTTAGGAGAATATTAGACAAATTCACTAGTACACACAGTGCAAAATAAAATTGCTTTGTGTGTACCACTTAAGTGTTGGGGAACGTTGCATGGGAAACAAAAAATTTCCTACGCACACGCGAGATCTATCCATGGTGATGAGCATCTACGAGAGGGAGAGTGGATCCACATACCCTTGTAGATCGCTAAGCGGGAAGCATTAAGAAACGCGGTTGATGTAGTCGAACGTCTTCGCGATCCAATCACGATCCGTCCACGAACTCCCGATCAAGTGCCGAACGGACGGCACCTCCGAGTTTAGCACACGTGCGGCTCGGCAGCATCCTCTCCTTCTTGATCCAGCAAGCGAGAGAGAGGGGGTAGATGAGATCGGGAACAACACGACGGTATGGTGGTGGTGGTGGCAGCGGAATTCCGGCAGGGCTTCGCCAAGCGCGTACCGGTGAAACGTGGGAGGAGTTGGGAGAGGTAACGGGCAAGGGTCGAAGGGTGACTGCCCCCAACGCCTCCCCACCTTTATATAGGCGTGGAGGGGTCTGGTGGCTTGCCCTCCAAGTCCCTAGGGTCGTTGGCCAAAGGGGGAGGAAGGAAATCCCACCTTTCCTTCCCCACCGATTGCTATCCCCCCTTTTTAGGGATCCTGATCTTATCCCCTTGGGATATGAATCTATTCCTTTTAAGGGAGGATCTTGGTGCGCCTAGACCAGGGTTGTGGGGACTTTACCCACTACCCACATTCATGTGGGTCCCCCATGCAGGTGGGCCCCACTCCGGAACCTTGTAGAACCTTCCTGGTACAATACCGAAAAAACTCAAACTTTTTCCGGAACCCCGATAACAACTTTCCATATATGAATATTTACCTCCGGACTATTCCGGAGCTCCTCGTGATGTCCCGGATCCCATCCGGGACTCCGAACAACCTTCGGACTTTCCACTATTAATATCTCAATACTACCCTAGCGCTACCGAACGTTAAGCGTGCGACCCTACGGGTTCGAGAATCATGTAGACATGACCGAGACACCACCACGGTCAATAACCAATAGCGGGACCTGGATGCCCATATTGGTTCCTACATATTCTACGAAGATCTTTATCGGTCGAACCACGATGTCAAGGATTCAGACAATCCCGTATGCAGTTCCCTTTGTCCATCGGTATGTTACTTGCCCGAGATTTGATCGTCGATATCTCCATACCTAGTTCAATCTCGTTACCGGCAAGTCTCTTTACTCATTCCGTAATACAAGATTCCGTGACTAACTCCTTAGTCACATTGCTTGCAAGCTTCTTGTGATGTTGTATTACCGAATGGGCCCAGAGATACCTCTCCGTCATACGGAGTGACAAATCCTAGTCTCGATCCATGCCAACCCAACAGACACCCTTGGAGATACCTGTAGAGCACCTTTATAGTCACCCAGTTATGTTGTGACGTTTGATACACACAAGGCATTCCTCCGGTGTCCGGGAGTTGCATGATCTCATGGTCGTAGGAACAGATACTTGACATGGATAAAGCAGTAGCAATAAACTGACACGATCAAATGCTATGCTTACGGTTGGGTCTTGTCCATCACATCATTCTCCTAATGATGTGATCTCGTTATCAAATGACAACTCATGTCTATGGTCAGGAAACCTTGACCATCTTTGATCAACGAGCTAGTCTACTAGAGGCGTACTAGGGACACATTGTTGTCTATATACCCACACATGTATTTAGTTTCCAATCAATACAATTCTAGCATGGATAATAAACAATTATCATGAACTAGGAAATATAATAATAGCCAATTTATTATTGCCTCTAGGGCATATTTCCAACAGTCTCCCACTTGCACTAGAGTCAATAATCTAGCTCACATCACCATGTCATTAACACTTATATCACCATGTTATTAACACTTATATCATCATGTGATTAACACCCAATAAGTTCTGGGGTTTGATCATGTTTTGCTTGTGAGAGAGGTTTTAGTCAACGGGTCTGTAACATTCAGATACGTGTGTACTTTGTAACTCTTTGTACTGTAGATGTTGCTACCACGCTTCACTTGGAGCTATTCCAAATGGCTACCCCATCATACGTATCCGGATTGCTACTTTGAGTCGTCCGGATTGGTGTTTAAAGCTTGCATCGACGTAACTCTTTACGACGAACTCTTTATCACCTCCATCATCGAGAAACATCTCCTTAGTCCTATAGTTAATAAGGATAATTTTGACCGCTGTCCAGTGATCCACTCCTGGATCACTCTTGTACCCCTTGACAGACTCATGGCAAGGCACACATCAGGTGCGGTACACAGCATGGCATACTATATAGAGCCTATGGCTAATGGCATAGGGGACGACATTCGTCCTCTCTCTTTCTTCTGCCGTGGTCGAGTTTTGAGTCTTACTCAACTTCACACCTTACAAATCAGGCAAGAACTCCTTTTTGTCTGATCCATTTTGAACTCTTTCAAAAATTTGTCAAGGTATGTTCTCATTGAAAGACTTATCAAGCGTCTTGATCTATCTCTATAGATCTTGATGCCCAATATACTAATAGCTTTTATCCGGGTCTTCCTTTGAAAAACTCTTTTCAAACAACCCTTTATGCTTTCTAGAAATTCTACATTATTTCCGATCAACAATATGTCAACCACATATACATATCAAAAATTCTATAGTGCTCCCACTCACTTTCTTGCAAATACAAGTTTCTCATAAACTTTGTATAAACTCAAAAACTTTGATCACCTCATCAAAGCGTATATTCCAACTCCGAGATGCTTGCTCCAGTCCATAGAAGGATCGCTGGAGCTTGCGTACCTTTTAGCATCCTTAGGATCGACAAAACCTTCTGGTTGTATCACATACAACCTTTCCTCAAGGGAACGATGTTTTGACATCCATCTGCCAGATTTCATAATCGAAAAATGCAGCAACTACTAACATAATTCCAACAGACTTCAGCATCGCTACGGGTGAGAGAGTCTCATCGTAGTCAACTCCTTGAACTTGTCAAAAACCTTTTTCGCGACAAGTCGAGCTTTATAAATGGTGACATTTACCATCAGTGTCTGTCTTCCTCTTAGAGGTCCATTTGTACTCAACGACCTGCCGTTCAACGGGCAAGTCTACTAAAGTACATACTTTGTTTTCATACATGGATCCTGTCTCGGATTTCATGGCTCCTAGCCATTTGTTGGAATCCGGGCCCACCATCGCCTCTTCATAGTTTGTAGGCTCATCGTTGTCTAACAACATGATTTCCAAGACATGATCACCGTACCGCTCAGGGCAGTACGTATCCTTGTCTACCTATGAGGTTCGGTAGTAACTTGATCCGAAGTTTCATGATCATCATCATTAGCTTCCTCTTCAATTGGCGTAGGCACCCTAGAAATATCTTTCTGCGTTGTGCTACAATCCAACTGAAGTGACGGTTCAACAACCTCATCAAGTTCTACTTTCCTCCCACTCAATTCTTTCGAAAGAAACTTTTTCTCGAGAAAGGACCCGTTCTTAGCAACAAACACTTTGTGCTTGGATCTGAGATAGAAGGTATACTCAATGTCTCCTTAGGGTATTCTATGAAGATGCATTTGTCCGCTTTGGGTTCAAGCTCATTAGGTGAAAACCTTTTTCACATAAGCGTCGCAGCCCCAAACATTAAGAAATGACAGCTTAGGTTTCAGCCAAACCATAATTCATACGGTGTCATCTCAATGGACTTAGATGGTGCCCTATTGAAGTGAATGTATTTGTCTCTAATGCTTTAACCCAAAAACGATAGTGGCAAAACGATAAGAGACATCATAGTATGAACCATATCAAATAGGGCACGGCTACGACATTCGGACACACCATCACTCTATGGTGTTCCAGGCGGCGTGAGCTGTGAAACAATTTCCACATTGTCTTAAGTTGCATACCAAACTCGTAACTCAGATATTCACCTCCACGATCATATCGTAGACATTTTATCTTCTTGTCACGATGATCTTCAACTTCACTCTGAAACTGCTTGAACCTTTCAAATGTTTCAGACTTGTGTTTCATTAAGTAAATATCCCCATATATACTAAATCATCAGTGAAGGTAAGAAAATAACGATATCCACTGCGTGTTTCAACACTCATTGGACCACATACATCAACATGTATCAATTCCAATAAGTCACTAGCCCGCTCCATCATACCAGAAAACGGGGTCTTAGTCATCTTGCCCAAGAGGCATGGTTCGCATGTCTCAACCGATTCGAAATCGAGTGAGTCAAAAGATCCACCAGCATGGAGTTTCTTCATGCGCTTTACACCAATATGACCTTCGCGGCAGTGCCACAAGTATGTGGTACTTATCATTACTAACTTTGTATCTTTTGGCATCAATATTATAGATATGTGTATTACTACGATCGAGATTTAATAAACCATTCACATTGGGTGCATGACCATTGAAGGTATTATTCATGTAAACAGAATAACCATTATTCTCTAACTTAAATGAATAACTGTATTGCAATAAACACGATCTAATCATGTTCATGCTCAACGCAAACACCAAATAACATTTATTTAGGTTCAACACTAATCCCGAAGGTAGAGTGAGCGTGCGATGGTGATCATATCAACCTTGGAAGCACTTCCAACACACATCGTCACCTCGCCCTTAGTTAGTCTCCGTTTATTCCGTAGCTTTTATTTCGAGTTACTAACATTTAGCAACTGAACCGGTATCTAATACACAAGTGCTACTAGGAGTACTTAGTAAGGTACACATCAATAACATGTATATCAAATATACTTTTGTCGACGTTGCCAGCCTTCTTATCTACCAAGTATCTAGGGTAGTTCTGCTCCAGTGACCGTTCCCCTCATAGTAGAAGCACTTAGTCTCAGGTTTGGGTTTAACCTTGAGTTTCTTCACTCGAGAAACAACTGGCTTGCCAGTCATGAAGTTTCCCTTCTTACCCTTGCCCTTCTTGAAACTAGTGGTTTTACCAACCATCAACACTTGATGCTCCTTCTTGATTTCTACCTTCGAGATGTCAAACATCGCGAATAACTCATGGGATCATCCATCCCTGGCATGTTATAGTTCATCACGAAGCTCTAGTAGCTTGGTGGCAGTGACTTGGAGAACTATATCAATCACTATCTTATCTGGAAGATCAACTTCCACTCGATTCAAGCGATTGTAATACTCAGACAATCTGAGCACATGCTCACTGATTGAGCTATTCTCCTTCATTTTGCAGGCAAAGAATCTTTGTTGGAGGTCTCATACCTCTCAACACGGGCACGAGCCTGAAATCCAATTTCAGCTCTTGGAACATCTCATATGTTCTGCGATGTTCAAGAACGTCTTTGGAGCCTCCATTCTAAGTCGTAATGCATGATGCATTGAACTATCAAGTAGTTATCACAATGTGCCTGTCAGATGTTCACAACATCCACAGACGACGCTAGAGGGGGTGGCGCGCCGAGCGGTGCATTAAGGACATAAGCCTTCTGTGCAACAACGAGGACAATCCTCAGATCACGGAAAAAAGTACGCATAATTGCTACTACCATCTTTCAACTTACTTTTCTCTAGGAACGTATCAATAAAACAGGGGAGCTACAGCGCGAGCTATCTACAACATAATTTGCAAAGACACTTTGACTATGTTCATGATAAAGAGTTCAATTAATCATATTACTTAAGAACTCCCACTCAAATAAACATCCCTCAGGTTGTCTAAGTGTGACATGATCCAAATCCACCAACCCATGTCCAATCATCACGTGAGATGAGGTGGTTTCAATGGTGAACATCTCCATGTTGATCATATCTACTATATGACTCATGTTCGACCTTTCGGTCTCTTGTGTTCCGAGGCCATGTCTGTACATGCTAGGCTCGTCAAGTTTAACCCGAGTGTTCCGCACGTGCAACACTGGCTTGCACCCATTGTATGTGAACGTAGAGTCTATCACACCCGATCATCACGTGGTGCTTCGAAATGACGAACTTTCGCAATGGTGCACACTCGGGGAGAACACAATTTTATCTTGAAATTTAAGTGAGGGATCACCTTATAATGCTACCGTCGTCCTAAGCAAAACAAGGTGCATAAAAGGATTATCATCACATGCAAATCATAAGTGACATGATATGGCCATGATCTTGTGCTTTTGATCTCCATCTCCAAAGCACCGGCATGATCTCCATTGTCACCGGCATGACACCATGATCTCAATCATCTTGATCTCCATCAACGTGTCGCCATGAGGTTGTCGCGCCAACTGTTGCTTCTACGACTATTGCTAACTCATAGCGATAAAGTAAAGCAAAAACGGCGAAAGAAAATTAAAGACAACCCTATGGCTCCTGCCGATTGCCGTACTCATCGACATGCAAGTCGATATTTAACTATTACAACATGATCATCTCAAACATCAAATATATATCACATCATGTCTTTGGCCATATCAAATCACGACATACCCTGCAAAAACAAGTTAGACATCCTCTAATTGTTGTTGCATGTTTTACATGGCTGCTAAGGGTATCTAGCAAGAACGGTTCTTACCTATGCAAAACCACAACGGTGATACGCAAATTGCTATTCAACATTCTCAAGGACCGCCTTTGTCAAATCCGATCCAACTAAAGTGGGAGAGACATGTAGGGTAACGCAGCAGAAAACAAAAAAATTCCGACCTACGCACCAGCCCAGGACCACTATGGAGACTGCATACAAGGTTTGATCATTTTCGTTACCGACTCGTAGCTCAGCGGAAGTAGAGTCAATGACGATCGGCGGTGCAGATCCCCGCAGCTAGGATTTACAACCTCCCAACCGCAAGGATGTATACCGTCGTCCGCCCCACGGACAGCCCTCCGGGAGGCGGTCAGACAGACCCCCGGACGGTGTCGCGGACAGCCCTTCGGGAGGACCATCGAAACTCGGACAGTCACTCGGACAGCCCTTCGGGAGGACCCACGAAACTCGGTCAGTCACTCGGACAGCCCTTTGGGAGGCACTTTCGAACTAAGACCGAAACTACGATCTCTTTACAGAGTTGCACACATACGGTGTCATCTATCCGGCAGGGCTTCGCCGTCCAGAACTAGTTCCTGCCGGAACCCTGACAGCCTTTCGGCTCTACGAAACTATTTCGCTGGGAGGGAGAGAAGAAGCCAGATCATGCAATGGCATGTGTATGTGAGAATGGAATGAGAGTGGAGAGCACCTCTCCACCTCTATTTATAGGAAAAGCCCATGGGGAAAAATACCCAAAAAACCCATCACATGGATCCTTCATAAGGGTAAAATGGGAAGGCAAGTGGAGCTCCATGGAGCTCCACATGTGTGGTAGGCCACCCCTCATGGGGGCCCCCCCAAAGGGGTTCCTTAGTCCCCAAGTTCATCTAGAAGCCTTTTGGGAAAAGCCCCAAAAGGTGGCTTTCCAAAAAAATATCCAAAAAGCACTTTCACTATTCACGACGACATTTTTCAGCGTCCGGTCGAACTGAAAATATTTATGTGGGCTTAGAACATTTCCAGTACCCACTAAAGTAATTTTCAATGCGATCCGGAACAATTCCGGTTTAGTGATTTTCATCTGCGAAAAGCTTCTGAAGCGGTTTCGGCAGCTCCGGAACATTTCCGGTTTTCATCGCGGAAAATTCCAGAAAGTTTCCAGAATGATTCTGGCACCCACCAAGAATTATCAGGCATGTGCCAAAACTAATTTGACTTTATGGTATCCTCTGAAACAACTTTTCAGTTTCACCGAAACTCATCCGGTGAGCTCTCTCTTCGGAACTTTTCCGTTGACCGAAACTTTTCCGGTAATTTTCTCTCAGACTCCCTATCTAGTATTCAGCAGATAGATGACCCTTAAGCGTGTGACCCTATAGGTTTGGTGAAGTATAGACATGACCCGGAACCCCTTCCGATCAATGATCAACATCGGAGCCGTGGACACCCATATTGACCCCTATACCCACACGAATGAATATTCGAGTGAACCTCCAGTTGCCGTGTGCTATTCCTGTTGCTTCGCGATATGTTACAAATACCCGAGGTGAGACATGTTGGCATCCCCGTGGATCAACAACTTGTCCACTATGCCAGTTACCTCGTTACCGGTATTGTTCTCTTTTCTCGTTCCCGTGTTCCGACATCCCCGTGATCAAATCACAAAGTGTCTGGCCAGACGATGATGGATACCGTAACACCGAGAGGGCCCAGAGATATCTCTCCATCGTCGGAGGAGCAAATCCCAATCTTGAGCTATCAAGTTACTTGACATACTTTTCCATGAACCCGTAAGCCGCCGTAATAGCCACCCATGTACGGATGACGTTTAACAAACCCCAAAGTTCATGAAGCAAGCATGAAGTAACTCGATACTCTCATGGTCTAAGGAATTATGCAAACGTTAACCATCTCTGTGTTATTAACCATTAACTTATGACGAATGAATCTCATAGCATAACATCAATTCGGGTCGATTCAACAAAAGTGTTCTACCAACAATTGTGCCCTCAAAATTGCCGACATAGCCATGCCCATGATCAGGAAAACAGGATCATCATGCAATACTTGAGCCGGTCATAGAGGCTTGACTAGGAATACATTTTACCGTTTATTATCCCACACGTGCACATGAGTTTCCCTCCAAGCCTCGTTTTATTTGCAGACTCGAGAATCATTGCAGTTATAGCATGGAACATAAACATAATTATGAACAGGGAGATAATCAATAACATTTATTATTGCCTCTAGGGCATATCTCCTACAGACTCCCAGTTGCACTAGAGTCAATAATCTAGTCAATGCTAATGCACTTTACACCTATGGCATACTGGTGTAAAATATGCTTCGCTTGTGGTATAGCCTGATGTCCAACGGATCTGACAACTTCAGCTCCGAGTGTAACTTTGCATATCCTCGCGTTTTCACGCTTTCACAAAATTCATATTTTGTGTGGACTTGGCTTTGCATATGTGTGAATCATTGGTCGAAACCTGATTCCTGAGACTGAGCTATGGAGCAACTATCTGCAATAGTGTCCCATAGACTAAAGCCATCTTGGAACCATACTAAGTTCATGAATGAACTATATGATTCAACAACCTTTTTGTCGCTTCTAAAGCGTCAACATACTTAGCCTTTGTTATAGAATTCGCCACAGTATCTTGTTTGGAACAATTTCCAACTACCGTGCCACTCTGTTGTGTATTACACAAAACCCTCAAAATCAAATCGAAAATCGCATGGAGAAATGGTGAAGACTGTATCGATGTAACATATTACAACGAACTCTTCATGATTTCTGCTTGCGAGAAAACATGTCATCAGTACTACTCTAGTACTCAATGACATCTTTCACTGTTGTCCCATGATCAGTACTTTGATCACTTTGGTATCTATACTCGCAATCACTTTGGAGTATTGGACATATCTGGTTGTTTTACATACCATGGAATGCATGATTAATCTAAACACAAGAGTGTGTGGAATCACCATCATGTATTTTGCTCATCAGTGTTTTGGGACACCGAGTCTTGCAAAAACTCTTTCCATGTGACTTCGGCAAGAATCACTCCTTGGCATTTTAAATGCTAAAAAGTTATAGCATCTTGTCAATATGTATTCATAGCTTAGCCCCATTAGGTAAATCTATCTCCATAGATCATCATGCCTAATATTGAGGCTATTTAGCCTAAGCACTTCATCGAAAAACTATTTTTCAAATGAAGTCCTAATTCGTGTTAAGAAATTTATTTCCAATTAACAATGTGTCAAGTACACAAGGTTTTTAGAAATATTATTATGCTCCCACTTACTTTCTTGAATCACAAGCATCTTCGATACCCATTTGATGAAGTCAAACCCCTTTGACCATTCCATCAAAAACAAAGATTCCATCTCCACTTTGCTCTCTTCTGTCCATCGCTGGAACTCTGAAGTTTGCATACTTACTAGCATCCTCTGGATCGACAAATTACTTTGGACTGTATCACATACAAGTCCTAGGTTTCATTTCCATCAGATGGAAATCCTTTTGTCATCCATGTTTCATATCTCATGATTGAAATATGTATTAATTGCTAGTTCAACCCGAACCGACTTCAAGCATCGCTACGGTGAAACAACCTCATCGTAGTCAACTCCTTGAACTTGTTATTTCAACAAGTCAAGCTTTATGGATAAAATATTTTATCCACATCAGTTTTTAGTTCCATAAATATTCGTTAGACTCTAAGTCTTCCGAAAGGTGTATCAAGATTTTAATCTAGAATCACTTATATGGAAACTATCTCAGATTGTATTGGCATTTAGCCAATTCCGGAGTCAGGGCGCATCAACGCTTCCTTGTGAATCGTAGGTATACTGTTGTCTAACAACAATATCTCGTTTGCGCACCTGAGAGGTTTGCACGAGCCTTGCCTATGAGGTTCAGCTGCAAGTTCGACCGAAGTCCATACATTTTATTGTAGAGACTTCGGTATCAGTCGTAGTAGGAAACTCCGGAATTACTTCCAATGTCTCTTTCCTTTGATCTGATGATGAAGATACTGTTTATCTCGTCGAGTTGCACTGTTCTCCCACTCACCTTTTTGAAAGAACCATTTTCTTCAAAAAGCATACCGTTCTTTGTGGCAAACCTATTTGCCTTGGTATTGTGGTGGGGAAATACCCAATGACTTGGGATAACCTTACAAAGTAGCACTTGTCTGATTTAGAATAGGTTTGTAACCTTTTACACAAGCCCCATATTCCAAATGTTAAGAAAAGATATAACATGGTTGGGCGTACCATACCATGGCGTCATTTCAACAGACCTGATGGAGCTCTTTTCAGTGTAAAAGCCGCTGTCTCTAAAGCATCACTTTAAAAGGGATAATGGCAAATCTATTTATGTCATCTTTGATCTTACCATGTCATAAATGGTTCGATTACATCTTCACGGACTTTCCACTTGCAGTGGTGTTCCGGGAGGTGCAAGTTATGAAACCCCTTTCACAACTCATCAGACATTCCCTAAACTTGTAACTCAAATATTCCTTTCTGCAATCGAATTGTAGAAACATAATTTTCTTGTTACAATATTTTCTTCTTCATTTTGAAAACCTTATGAATGAATTCAAAAGATCTAGACTTATGTCTCATCAAGTAAATATCAATATATCTACTTGAGTCATTTCTGAAGATAGATAAATCCACTACTTGCAACAAAATTTATTGAACTACACACATCAAAATGTATGATCACCAATAAGTTTGTTGCTCGTTCCTTATGGCCTGTGAACGGTATTTCAGTCACTTCACTTTTCGAAGGAAAGTGGCAAGTGTCAGATGATTCAAAATCAAATGACTTTAAAATCCATCATAATGGAATTTTCCATGCGGGTTTCTCCAATGTGACCAAATGCAGTGCCACACATATGTGGTATTTAGTCTTGCAACATTTAGCGTCAGTGTTATGGATGTATCATATTACCATCAATATTCATAACATACATCCCATCCTGGATGGAAGCATGGCCCTTCATGTTATTCATAACACCGAACATCAAAAGTTCTCTTATGAATAACCTCCTTGAAAGATCCCTTATGCAAAGGGCTAGAGTGTATGAAACTCTAAAATGAATTATGAAAGTAAACCCAGAGGTAATGTATTATTATCAATATTCATAACATACGTCTCATTCATAATGAAAGTATGGCCCTTATGTTATTCATAACACCGAACATCAAAAGTTCTCTTATGAACAACCTTCTTGCAAGATACCTTATGCAAAGGGCTAGAGTGTGAAACTCTAAAATGAATTATGAAAGTAAATATATAGGGAATACACCGATGGAAGGCATAGTAACATTTACTATGTTCCCTGCGTGTATCTAAACCTCATCCCTGGCTAGTCTTTCAGGCCACAGTAGTTCTTTCATCGAGTTGCAACAGAATGCAATCGAGTGGGTATCTTTGTGATTAACTCACAATACCCAAGAATTAGTGATTAACATGTTTAACCATAATTCCCAAGAACTATATCTTTGACCAGCCTTCTATACATCAAAAACTTGTATGACATTCATACATGAGCTGGATATTCCAGTCTTCTATCCTTTTGCCTTTATACTTCAAACAGTTTAACTTTTAGTATTTCTCCTACTCTCAGAAGAAGCATCCAACATAAGAGTGGCGTTAGCCCCGGACTTCCTAGGCGTGAAAGTCTTACTAACACCCTTCGGACACTTCCTTTCTCTTTAAGTTGTTGTTTTATTCACCTTTCATCATATGATAGGCGTTCTCCTGGATCCCTCTCTTATCAGTCTAATGCATAATAAACTCCTTTACTAACAGTTTGCAAACAAACATTGCTTTGGATATTTCATATCTTTTAGCCTTTGTCTGTCTCTGAAAATGATTTTTAGATTCCATGAATATCACATAACTATCCAAACTTTCGAAGTTCGGGTCTCATGGAAGCAAACATATTGCACTTTGACTGAAAAGGAATTCTAGCTTTTGGATCGAAGGACGAGAGTCACATGATCCATAGCATTAGCGGGAGAATACCGAAAGTATGCGATAGGACAAAATCCTTCTCGGCACTCTAGAGGACAATCCTCTCATTATGTTACCAACCGTAAAGTTTTAACCAGATATTTAACAGCTATTCAATTTTAATAGGGAAGGTGGAAACGCGAGCCATTATTCTACAACTATTATGCAAACCACACTTAGACAGTGTTCAAAATTAATTGCACTCAGAATTAAACAAGTTAATTCTATAGTGCGCTCCCACTCAAATCAATATCTCTCATAATTGATTTTGAGTGATACAAGATCCAGACTTCAATTCATCGCCATAGAATCATCATCTCATGACGGGAATTTTAATCGGTAGGCCAACTTGCCGATCACATCTCTATGTGACTCTTGTTCATCTTTCGATGCGTGTGTTCCGAGATCAAGACGATCCTGCCATGAACGTCAAGACAACCAAGTGATCTTGCTGCGAGGTCTGACCTCACCCGCCTCACACATCCCTAATCGTTCTTACCCATGCATCCATGGCGCACCCCGAAAAGTTAGGTGCCGTGACGGTGCTACACTTGGGAGAACACTAACTACTTGATATTTTTGTGAGAGATCACCCTAATAAAAAGCGACTACCGCGCAATCAAGAAGGGTGCATCATAAGGGATAAACATCTCAGGCAATTCATAATAGCATGATATGGTATAGCCCTTTTTGACGGAGAAGTCTTTCATTTCTTCGTCTTCGGCATTCGCGTCGGTGTTCACCTTCGCGAAGATTGCCACCACCTTGTCGATGCACCAGATAATATTGCTATCTCTATAGCTAATAAAATAAGTGCATTACATAAGGTTGACACGCAGGTCATTAAAGTGCAATCATATGGCTCCAGCCATCATGCCGAATCATGACACGCAGGTCATGTTAATCAATTTACATCATATAGTCATCTCATACATAATCAAATTATTATGAACACTGCTATACCACATCATATGCACATGCAAACCATCCTGCAAAACCAAGTTAGACGCCTCTAATCGGTTCATTCAAAATTTTATTTTACGTGGCTTCTAAGGTTTCGAAACAAACCGAAGCTACCAACGTCCATCATCAAGCATGATAATCCAAGTCGCTAGATTAACCTTGCGGGGTGTATGAAACACGAGATAATAAAATATCGAGCCCCATACTGAACTCCGTCATACGCGTGACCCCCGTGCAGATCATATCTGCATTGACCTTTCGTCTGCGAAACATCCATCTTTCTCAACTATGGTGGAACCCAAAGAACTGTTAGCACTTCGTTGATCTGTCAATCAGCATACTCAGGAGCAGCATGAAAGGATCGCGGATTGCCAGAACTTTGTGAGATTCCACCATGCCGTCAAGATCAGGACTACGCAAATTCAGGGGAAGCAACAAGAACATCGGGTAACAGATTTCATCTGCTACCCGCACAAATAATTTTCAGCAATAGATCTCATCTACTACCTAATTATATTGTGCAACACCCATACATCTCTATGTATTCTAGATCGCAACCTGCATCTACGCATAGCACTGCTCTTGATGCCACTGTTGGGTAACACAGCAGAAAACAAAAAATTTCTGACCTACGCACCAGCCCAGGACCACTATGGAGACTGCATACAAGGTTTGATCATTTTCGATACCGACTCGTAGCGCAGCGGAAGTAGAGTCAATGACGATCGGCGGTGCAGATCCCCGCAGCTAGGATTTACAACCTCCCAACCGCAAGGATGTATACCGTCATCCGCCCCACGGACAGCCCTCCGGGAGGCGGTCAGACAGTCCCCCGGACGGTGCCGCGGACAGCCCTTCGGGAGGACCATCGAAACTCGGACAGTCACTCGGACAGCCCTTCGGGAGGACCCACGAAACTCGGACAGTCACTCGGACAGCCCTTCGGGAGGCACTCTCGAACTAAGACCGAAACTACGATCTCTCTACAGAGTTGCACACATACGGTGTCATCTATCCGGCAGGGCTTCGCCGTCCAGAACTAGTTCCTGTCGGAACCCAGACAGCCTTTCGGCTCTACGAAACTATTTCGCTGGGAGGGAGAGAAGAAGCCAGATCATGCAATGGCATGTGTATGTGAGAATGGAATGAGAGTGGAGAGCACCTCTCCACCTCTATTTATAGGAAAAGCCCATGGGGAAAAATACCCAAAAAACCCATCACATGGATCCTTCATAAGGGTAAAATGGGAAGGCAAGTGGAGCTCCATGGAGCTCCACATGTGTGGCTGGCCACCCCTCATGGGGGCCCCCCCAAAGGGGTTCCTTAGTCCCCAAGTTCATCTAGAAGCCTTTTGGGAAAAGCCCCAAAAGGTGGCTTTCCAAAAAAATATCCAAAAAGCACTTTCACTATTCACGACGACATTTTTCAGCGTCCGGTCGAACTGAAAATATTTATGTGGGCTTAGAACATTTCCAGTACCCACTAAAATAATTTTCAATGCGATCCGGAACAATTCCGGTTTAGTGATTTTCATCTGCGAAAAGCATCTGAAGCGGTTTCGGCAGCTCCGGAACATTTTCGGTTTTCATCGCGGAAAATTCCAGAAAGTTTCCAGAATGATTCTGGCACCCTCCAAGAAGTATCAGGCATGTGCCAAAACCAATTTGACTTTATGGTATCCTCTGAAACAACTTTTTAGTTTCACCGAAACTCATCCGGTGACCTCTCTCTTCGGAACTTTTCCGTTGACCGAAACTTTTCCGGTAATTTTCTCTCAGACTCCCTGTCTAGTATTCAGCAGATAGATGACCCTTAAGCGTGTGACCCTATAGGTTCGGTGAAGTATAGACATGACCCGGAACCCCTTCCGATCAATGATCAACATCGGAGCCGTGGACACCCATATTGACCCCTATACCCACACGAATGAATATTCGAGTGAACCTCCAGTTGCCGTGTGCTATTCCTGTTGCTTCGCGATATGTTACAAATACCCGAGGTGAGACATGTTGGCATCCCCGTGGATCAACAACTTGTCCACTATGCCAGTTACCTCGTTACCGGTATTGTTCTCTTTTCTCGTTCCCGTGTTCCGGCATCCCCGTGATCAAATCACAAAGTGTCTGGCCAGATGATGATGGATACCGTAACACCGAGAGGGCCCAGAGATATCTCTCCATCGTCGGAGGAGCAAATCCCAATCTTGAGCTATCAAGTTACTTGACATACTTTTCCATGAACCTGTAAGCCGCCGTAATAGCCACCCATGTACGGATGACGTTTAACAAACCCCAAAGTTCATGAAGCAAGCATGAAGTAACTCGATACTCTCATGGTCTAAGGAATTATGCAAACGTTAACCATCTCTGTGTTATTAACCATTAACTTATGACGAATGAATCTCATAGCATAACATCAATTCGGGTCGATTCAACACAAGTGTTCTACCAACAATTGTGCCCTCAAAATTGCCGGCATAGCCATGCCCATGATCAGGAAAACGGGATCATCATGCAATACTTGAGCCGGTCATAGAGGCTTGACTAGGAATACATTTTACTGTTTATTATCCCACACGTGCACATGAGTTTCCCTCCAAGCCTCGTTTTATTTGCAGACTCGAGAATCATTGCAGTTATAGCATGGAACATAAACATAATTATGAACAGGGAGATAATCAATAACATTTATTATTGCCTCTAGGGCATATCTCCTACAAAACAGACACCCGACAGCCATCTTTATGCAACAAAGTCACATGTCAGCTGATGGAACCGGTCTCTCGTAAGCGTACGAGTAAGGTTGGTCCGGGCCGCTTCATCCCACAATACCGCTGAATCAAGAAAAGACCGAGGGAGGAAGCAATCTGAATATCAACGCCCACAAACTCCTTTGTGTTCTACTCAAGATGTCATCTACGCATAGACCTAGCTCTGATACCACTGTTGGGGAACGTTGCATGGGAAACAAAAAATTTCCTACGCACACGCGAGATCTATCCATGGTGATGAGCATCTACGAGAGGGAGAGTGGATCCACATATCCTTGTAGATCTCTAAGCGGGAAGCGTTAAGAAACGCAGTTGATGTAGTCGAACGTCTTCGCGATCCAATCACGATCCGTCCACGAACTCCCGATCAAGTGCCGAACGGACGGCACCTCCGAGTTTAGCACACGTGCGGCTCGCCGGCATCCTCTCCTTCTTGAGCCAGCAAGCGAGAGAGAGGGGGTAGATGAGATCGGGACCAACACGACGGTATGGTGGTGGTGGTGGCTGCGGAATTCCGGCAGGGCTTCGCCAAGCGCGTACCGGTGAAACGTGGGAGGAGTTGGGAGAGGTAACGGGCAAGGGTCGAAGGGTGGCTGCCCCCAACGCCTCCCCACCTTTATATAGGCGTCGAGGGGGCTGGTGGCTTGCCCTCCAAGGCCCTAGGTTCGTTGGCCAAAGGGGGAGGAAGGAAATCCCACCTTTCCTTCCCCACCGATTGCTATCCCCCTTTTTAGGGATCCTGATCTTATCCCCTTGGGATATGAATCTATTCCTTTTAAGGGAGGATCTTGGTGCGCCTAGACCAGGGTTGTCGGGACTTTCCCCACTACCCACGTTCATGTGGGTCCCCCATGCAGGTGGGCCCCACACCGGAACCTTGTAGAACCTTCCCGGTACAATACCGAAAAAACTCGAACTTTTTCCGGAACCCCGATAACAACTTTCCATATATGAATCTTTACCTCCGGACTATTCCGGACCTCCTCGTGATGTCCCGGATCCCATCCGGGACTTCAAACAACCTTCGGACTTTCCACTATTAATATCTCAATACTACCCTAGCGCTACCGAACGTTAAGCGTGCGACCCTACGGGTTCGAGAATCATGTAGACATGACCGGGACACCTTCACGGTCAATAACCAATAGCGGGACCTGGATGCCCATATTGGTTCCTACATATTCTATGAAGATCTTTATTGGACGAACCACGATGTCAAGGATTCAGACAATCCCGTATGCAGTTCCCTTTGTCCATCGGTATGTTACTTGCCCGAGATTCGATCGTCGATATGTCCATACCTAGTTCAATCTCGTTACCGGCAAGTCTCTTTACTTGTTCCGTAATACAAGATCCCGTGACTAACTCCTTAGTCACATTGCTTGCAAGCTTCTTGTGATATTGTATTACCGAGTGGGCCCAGAGATACCTCTCCATCATACGGAGTGACAAATCCCAGTCTTGATCCATGCCAACCCAACAGACACCCTTGGAGATACCTGTAGAGCACCTTTATAGTCACCCAGTTACGTTGTGACGTTTGATACACACAAGGCATTCCTCCGGTGTCCGGGAGTTGCATGATCTCATGGTCGTAGGAACAGATACTTGACATGGATAAAGCAGTAGCAATAAACTGACACGTTCAACTGCTATGCTTACGGTTGGGTCTTGTCTATCACGTCATTCTCCTAATGATGTGATCTCATTATCAAATGACAACTCATGTCTATGGTCAGGAAACCTTGACCATCTTTGATCAACGAGCTAGTCTACTAGAGGCATACTAGGGACACATTGTTGTCTATATACCCACACATGTATTTAGTTTCCAATCAATACAATTCTAGCATGGATAATAAACAATTATCATGAACTAGGAAATATAATAATAACCAATTTATTATTTCCTCTAGGGCATATTTCCAACATTAAGTTGCCTCCCAAAGCTGGAAAGTTTCTTGTGAAAGTGTTGTCATGTTGTCAACCCCAGGCAACTTTGCCTCTTTCCTTGAGCAAGTCGCCTATTGTTTTGGGCAACTAGAGGTTCTTATTTATGTCGCTTTGCCCCCTATACACCTAGACAATAAAAATGGTATGAAGTTTTATCACCCAAACAACTTGCCTCTTGGTGCGCCTACCCCCATGTTGCTCCCTTGGCAACACTGGGGGCAATACCAAGCCCCACTACAAAACCAGGCCCTGCCAGCCTCCTCGCTGCCGGTGTCAGCCTCGACGATGAAAGGCCCCTACTGCCTATTGTGGTTGGGGGTGGTCGTCTAAGCGACATGTCGGTGGCTGGCCGATTTGGCTTCGGGGGGGGAGGAGGTCTACTCACCGGCGAGCGGAAGTCGAGGCGGCGACCCTAGACACGAGGATGGCAACTTCAGTGCTACATGAAGCAATTTCCTGTTAGGTTGTCTATCATGACTGCTTACCAGCGCAGCGTTGTTCTAAATTGGCTACTATGACTACCGAGTTGCCTAGCATCACCTCTAAGTTGTTTACCATGACTAGCGAGTATCCTAACATTATCCTATGTTTCCTACAACACATTCTCAACAACCCGTCTTCGGGGATAGGCAAGTTTAGAAACAACGATGACGAACTTTTAACAATATAGTATGCAACTTTATTAGTGATGACATGCAACCAACCAACACCTGTATGCAACTAACTAGAAATGTCGAACAACTTAGCAATCACTCTAGGCAACTAAATTAGCAATGCAAGTCAACAAAGCATCAATAGTAGGCAACTTACAAACAAGCAAGTAGTCATAAGCATCAGCGATAGACAACATAGCAGCCACGGTGGGCAAGTTGGGGAGAATGTTAGACAAATTCACTACTAGACAAAGTGCAAAATAAAATTGCTTTGTGTGTACCACTTAAGTGGCATCCAAGAGCCGAAAAGTTGCTTCCGGAAGTGTTGTGAAGTTGCCAGCCTCAGGCAACTTTGCCTCTTCCCTCGAGTAACTCGCCTGCGACAGCAGGCAACTATTAGTTTTGTTGTTTAATTCGCTTTGGCTCTATGCCCCTAGTCAACAAAATTGGCATGAAGTTTTTCACCCCAAACAACATGCCTCTTCCTGCTCCTACCCTTGTGTCGCTCCCTAGGCAACACCGGGGCTGATTCCTAGCCCCACCGCAAAACCAGGACCTGCTAGCCTCCTCGCCGCCGGCTTCGGTGGTGACGGACCCCTGCTGCCTAAGGTGGCAGGGAGTGGTCATCCAAGCAACACGCTGGTGGCTGACCGACTCGGTTGGGAAGGGGAGAGGATCACTAGTAGCCAGCGTGCGGAAGCCGGGGCGACGACCCCAGACTACGGTGGTGGAGGCGTCTTTGGTCACCACTAAGTTGGCTACCATGACTACCAAGTTGCCTAGTGTCACCTCTAAGTTGCCTACCATGACTAGCGAGTATCCCAACATTATCCTAGGTTGCCTACAACACTTTCTAGGCAACTTAGCTTCATACATAGGCAATTTTAGAAAAAACAATGAGCAACTTTGCACAACATAGTAGGCAACTTTATTAGCATTGGCGTGCAATCGAGCAACACTTGCGGGCAACTAATTGGTAATGCCGAACAACATAGCAATCATGGTAGGAGACTAAATTAGCAATGGCAGTCAACTAACCAATATTATGTTATTGCAAAAATATAAAGTGCATTAGCAGAACAAAGTGCACATGTTTCCATGCATGTGGACCAAATAGTAATGTATATGCAACATAATGCTTGCTTCCTTCCCGACATCCATCACTAATTTCAACGGTTTGAAAGACTAATGAGTGGAGTACTAATTCAGAGACATTTAAAGGTCGAGAAAATTACCAGCAGTTGCAAGTCATAAAATCTGCTCGCTGAGCAGCTCCATCTCAAAGCCGGTAGTATCTCGTCACAGCGAAAACCTCACCAACTCGTTTCTTATTGCGGAATATGCATCTGAAGGTCTTGGGAGACGGAAGCATGCTATTGGGTATGTTGGGATGGCTTGAGCAACTAATTTAATAAGGATCTCCTTCTCGCCCGATGATAATGTCTGCTATATAGAATCTGCTTCCCGCCTTGATACCATGTCCTACAGATATTTAAAAACACTATTTTGAGATCTTCTAACATCATCAGAAGGCATCCCAAAGTACTTCTAAAAGTAGCTTGATATCCCCTCTTACAGTTACAGGGCCTCAACCTGTCTGCTGCACAAAATTGAGGATTTGAATAAATCATAAAAGAGAAAAACACCGGAGTAGTGGACCCGTCAAATAAATTTGGTTGTCACGCGCATCGGTGGCAGGCCCAAATAACTGGGTGTCAGCATAGATGTCAAATAGACACTGACTGCATGCCCTTACAATCAGGCCACTCGATGGCGCTGTCGAGATATACCTTTATCGGGAGGTCGGCCTTTATTATGCCAGCCCGCACACGAGCGAAATCCGAGGCTACGTAGCAGTGCGTATATACAGCGATCCAATCACCGCAACAAGCTGCAGCCAAGCAGACAAGTTCCGGCTGTTCTGAAACTATCTTGGCACAAGTCACCTGAAGAGCAAATAAGAAAAGGAGTAAACTGCAGGTTTCAGCAACTACAGTAGGTAGTCCGCATGCTAAACCATAGCTCTGTCGTCAACAAAGTTAGCCAAAATAGATTGTAGGATTTCTACAACGTAACATGAGCTAAATGTGATATGTTGTACCATAACTACTACTCCCATGGATCTTGCTTCAGACTGCAGGTACATAGGCAACCCATTAGTATATCACCGTCCCGTATCACACCTTCCATAGGCCGTCGGAGACCCACGCAAACCTAGTCTTAAAAAGCCACTAATGGGCACCCTGATGTCCAGTGGGAACCAAAATTTTAGCCCGTGGCATACCCCATCCGTCGTTGCAGCAACTCAGGAGCAGAAGGTTAGCATCACGTCAGTTGTTAACAAGCCCGTCACATAATATGGCTGCCACTGCCAGCAACCAAACCAACATGATAATCCCCAAACCCAGACATCAATCCGTGCACGCATGAACCATACACCTACCCACCCAACAGGTAAACCATTGCTGGAGTTGGAGGTACTGCCGCGCCATCACCTCTAAGTCTCTAACCGACAGATCGACGTCTCCATTGCTCTCCCCCTCCGTCTCTGGCGTCCCCTACCCCTCCCTATGGAGACCCCGCCCAAAGTGCCCTGGAGGCAAGGCCAAAACCAGCGTGGATGAGAAGGAAAATCGCGGCGCGCAAGAGGAGCAGAGCAGGTACCTTACGACGACGCCGCCGACGGCATCGCTCCAGCTCTGAGAAATGGGGGAGGAAGAGGCAGCGGCGTTAGGCTCCTCCAGTCCATCGCTGGGCTCCTCCGGTCCGTCGCTTCCCCCTCGACCTCCCGGGCGTCGACGCCGGTGTGCTCCTTCGGACCTGCGTGGTGAGACGAGGAAAGGGGATGGAGGGGAGGATAACGAAGGGATAGACCGCTGTGCTGGCTTTTTTTTTTTAAAGGGAGCGATTCGTGTGCTTTTTTTTTCAGGGGAAGAGCGACTCGTGTGCTGGTTTGTCTGTTAGCGATCGAGCTGCGCACCGCTCTATGCATTGCATCCAACGCTCCTTGCCCTCTCATCTTCTCTAGGTCCGTCCCACGCACACACAAACACTGAAATTGCATGGTCGTTAGCATGTATGAGTGCCCACGCATCTGCATGCAGTTTAATTCATTAGCCTTGACCCTAATAATAACAACACCAAAAGTAGGTGCAATAACCAAGAATATGGAGCATGAACCTCCAGAGATACAACTACAAATTTGTTCCATGAACCAAGAATTCTAAGCAAGAATGAACAACATCAGAACCAACACATGTCATGCAATTTTGGAAGCAAAATTCAAGAAATAAGTCGAGCCGGCCGTTGTACCTAGATCTGGTGTGGTATGTTGTCTCTCAATCTGGTGGAGATGCACTCAGTTAGGGTCTTCGCCAAACGGAGGTGGTGGTGAGGCCTCCCGGTGGCGGGGGAGGCGTGACTCGAGGAGGCCGTGCCCTGCCACAGTTAGGGCCCTCCTGGTAAGTCGTAATTATCTGAACAACAGTGGCTTGCTAGATTTGACACTGATATTTAGTTGAACTTTTTGGCATCCACAGATGACAAACTAAAAGACAAAAAAAATGAATATTTATAACATGTAATGACTGTTTAGTAAAACATGCGATGGCATGCCCTTGCCGCTTCACCTTCCTGAATATGCAGAAAAAATCAGCTCCACATTGGCATGTGCGGGAATTTGCAATTTGTTTTCCAACTTCCATTCACCAAGAAATCACAGCTCGATCTAACATGTGTACATTATAAACACATGCTTGGTGCTATGATGAGGCCGTAATTAACACATATATACATGCCGGCACTTAGGAAGAAACGAAAGAAAATTTGGTAGTAAGTAGAAAATAAAAAGAACATATGTAACATAGCAAATTCAAAACTGAGGCAGCACAGCGTCCCTGTCAGTGTCATTCATGCGACCCAATATGTAGGTTCAGTCTAGCAAGCGATCGCCAGCTGAGTTGACGGAGAGATGCGGGAAGGTGATGTAAGCTAAATAAACTAAATGACAACAAGCAATTGACACACAGCGATCGTATTACTACTCATAGGCATTTTGTCAAACATATGGCATGCGCATGACAGAGTGAAAACAAACACAGGAAAAAAAAGAGAAGCAGTGATATATAGGTAAAGATTAGTGGTGCGGCTCACACGGGGATGGGAGGGGAGGGGAGAGGTCGGCCAGCTTTACGCTCTTCGGGAAAGGCGGCCCGTAACTTGGCGTTGGGAACGGAGAGGTGGAGGAATGAGGCGACTTGCACATCGAGAATTAATTAGATGAACGCCACGAAGCAAAAAAGCAAAGAGCAGTAATTAGAACCCGATTCGACCACACAGCTCTCATCAAATTGAGCACCGGCGCCTCCTAATAATAAGGGAATCCCAGATATGAGGGAGCTGCTGCTCCGGCAGATTAAGAAGCGGACGTGGATGTGATTTAGGAGGAACGGTGTCTTCCTAAATTAGGCACAAATTGCTGGACCCAAGTAGGAGGAACTTCCAATTAGGTCAAGAGCTTCTTGTGGCAGATGTGGCACTTGGCCCTCTGGAGCATGCCCGCGCGAGGAGAAACTTGGGCACCCAGCGGCGGCAGAGGATGCGGAGGCCGCGACACTCCGGCACCCAGCAGGCGGAAGAGGTGAGACGCTTAGGCGGCGAACGAAGAATTGTCCCTCCCTCCGCCGGCGACAGATCAAGGCCGAGAAACAGAGTGAGAACTCTGGTTGCCAACGCTGCCCCCTCTTATCTTTTAGTCACAAAGTTGGAACGATGGTCATGGCTTACTGTGAGCCTGTATGAGTGCCGGCCATGCGACCGTTTAATTAATTAATTTTGATCCTAATAATAACAAAAAAAAAGTAGGTGCACCTCTTGCATATATGTTACTAGGCGAAAACTACTAAAGTGAGTGACCTCAACTAATTTTTATATCAACTAATTATGCAGAGGATTTATCCGAACACCGTCGAACAAGCGGTGCGAGAGGTAATCCCTTATCTGGAGGATACGAGCAGTACTGCACACAAGGCCATCTATTTTGATGGATGGAAAGGGTTGGCTGCTTCGGCGGTGCTTCGAGCCATAGCCGAACACCCTCCGCCATCTCTGCTGAAGAAATTCGACAAGATCATCCACGTCGATTGCTCGAGGTGGAAAAGCCGAAGAGCACTCCAGAGGACAATCGCACAAGAACTCAAGCTTCCTCAGTGGGTAATGGATGTTTTTGATAGGCAAGATGAAGAAGATGATTTCAGAGGGGTAGATGAAGGGTCCAGAGCTGAAATAGGATCCGTTGTGCTAGAGATCCATCAAGCCTTAAAACAACACAGATGTTTACTGGTCTTCCATAATGGGAGCGACAACACAATTGACTTGAATGATTTTGTCATTCCCCAGCAGGAACGATGGTTTCCGTTTGTTGGTAAGGTATTGTGGACATTTCGAGGAAGGCTTCGCCTCAACCCAGGAATTAGTGAGAAGGTGGATGATTCCCATCTTTTTCTTTATGATACATACAGTGTTAACGGGTGGAATCTTTTGCTCAAAGAAGAGGCTAGAGAAATTGCTAGGCACACAGATAAGCTTGGCGAAGCAGTTGAAGAGTGTTGCTTGTATCTGCTGTCGTTAAATTCTCAGGGAGGCAACATCATGGACTACAACTGGGCCACCCATGCTTCTAGCTATTGGGTCTGCGATGGGATTATACAAGGAGGTCAGGGTGACGAAGCATGGGAGGTTGCAGCTGCTCTACATCAACACATGAATATAGAGGATTATTCATCTAATACATTGCCCTCTTTTGGTCATAAACTGGTGACTCCTCTGAAACGGTGGATATTGTCCAAGGACAGCTCTATTGTGGATCCAGAGTCAACTTCATTTTTCCTTGCAAGCGATTCTGATCCTTTATTAAGACCCTTACCTAATGACATGTTTCATCCATCAGAGAATCTTCATGTGCTCAAATTATGCCGTTGCACCTTCAGTTTTTCCTCTCCTCCTTTTCATTGTTGCCACAACTTAAGATTCCTGGGGTTGGATAGCTGCCAGGATCAACAACCAGAAGAAGACGAGAAGCAAGATAGACCAACAATGGATTTTTATAAGAGCCTATGGGTGATAGACATATGCAATACAATTTGGGATCTGCCTTCATCACCAGAGATAATAGAGCAGATGGCTGCAAACATTAGGGAAGTTCATATAAAGAATGGAAGGTTTTGGCACATCAATGTTGCATGGAGACAACTGCAGAACCTTCGAGTAATTGACCCAGATGAATTCACAATTTTTCCTAGCTTGTCAAGATCAACTAGCCTCAAGACTCTGGTTCTAGATGGTTGTGTTGGTTTGGAGCATGTTGAAGGACTACCTCCATCACTTGAATCATTCACATTAGATGCAGGACCAAGAAAGGATGATTACAATGAAGCCAAAATAGGCCGCATCTCCATGGCTGGATGTGTAAGATTGTTTGACTTCACACTACGTGGATCACTTCCAAACCTTAAGGAGCTGGACCTCTCAGGCACAAGAGTCAAGACACTTAACCTCACAACTCAGGTGGTGCAGGTCCCATGTCTCAAACAAATTATTCTATTGGGATGTATGCACCTCCATGCCATTCTATGGCCAGAAAAGGGTCTGCCAACCCTGACAGTGATGCGCATTGATTCCTCGGTCTGTCCAGTTCAATCAAAACTACATGAAGTGTATGTTACTATAATGGACATGAGGTTTTTTCAGTCCTTGGTATTACAAATCAATGTTCGATTCTGTTGGAAGAGCAATAGGTTCCATCTAAATCTTTGTCTCCCTTGTACCACCAATGTTAAGGGACAAAGCTATATGAAGGAGAAGATGGGCCCTGGTAATAGTGGGAAAATAATGGGTCCTCCTCAACCAAAGTCATTAACCCCCAATACTTGCAGCACCTACAAGGATGTTTCTGTTGGCAACATAATTGTTGATCACGACTATAACAATGGAATGCAGTTTCAGCCATCAGGCAGCCATGTTGAGATTGGCAAGGGAATTAGCAACGCTAAAGTGGAGACTGAACAACCAATCAAGGCTATCATCTTTGCAATGAATGAAGCCAAGTCGTTGCATGTGCATGACAATTCTTCCATCACCATTGTCATCCCGGAACACATGACGTCCATTGATGGGAGGGAACTTGGTTGGCTACATCTAAAACAGTGCCATGTGGTGAGATGCCCCAAGCTGCACACAGTCTTCACCCCTAACTACGATAGAATCTATCCCTTCAAAGAAATAGAGACCTTTTGGGCTGCTGATCTCTTGAACGCTCACTGCATTTGGAGCAAAGGAAGGAGCTACGCTGGTACCGCAACACTTCATTTGTGAAATTGAAGAGCATACACTTGTACTCTTGCCCGAGGCTCACATTTGTGCTCCCATTGTTGATGGCTATTCAAGGATCATATTTGCACAACTTAGGAAGTCTTCACATTGTCAACTGTGTTGATTTAAAGATGGTATTCCCTGTTCATACTGGCCTCCGATTAGGTGTACTTGAGTTCCCAAGCCTGAAGCATATCCACTTGTATGAGCTCTATAAGTTGCAACATATATGTGAGGTCAAGATGCTTGCTCCCAAGCTTGAGAGGGTATGGCTTAGGGGTTGTTGGGGTCTCAGGCGTCTCCCAGCCGTTGGCCGAGATAGCCGCCGTCCCGTCGTGGACTGCGAGAAGGACTGGTGGGATAAGCTAGAGTGGGACGGGTTGGAGACCGGCCACCATCCTTCCCTCTTTGAGCCGCGCCACTCGTCTTATTACAAGATGCCCCTGGAGAGAGTCTCAGTTCTCCGATGAACCTATGCAACCCTTCAGGTACACATGCACATCACCTTCTCCCTTTGTTTCTTGTTTCATGCTTGCATGTACCGTAAAGAAACTAGCATTTACTCTATTATACTCTGCAGTTCAAAAGAATTAATAATCTACATGTACGTCCGAGTGTAGATGCATAACAATAAGTTAATTAACCATGCATGCATTGCATTCTAATCAATTCTTATCGTCCGCTCGCTTATTCATTCTGCTCTCATTAATATCGGTTGCATGCTTGCATCATGCCTCTGTTGTGCTGTGTAGGCTTGGTGTGGTGCAAGATGACGGCGTGGCCTTACTGCTGCCCGTGGCCGCAACGGTTCAAGTTAGTGTTTGTTTCCCAAGATTGTGGTTGTGTTTTTTCTGAAGAATAAAAGGTGCTAGCTGTGTGTTGCGTGTGTGTGTGTGCGCACCAGATTGATTGTTTCCAGTACGATCGAGACGGCGTACCGTTTATGTGTGGCTTGGTTTGGTTTGGTTTGGTTTGTGTTTGCATTTGTAATTGTAATAAGAAGGGATGTGCCTGTGGCTGTGGTGTGACGAGTGTTGCTTGCGGAAGACTATCAAACGATGTTGTGGTGTGTGGTCTTGTTTGTTACAACTGGAAGCTAGCTGCTGGCATGCGTCTGCTTAGACCGGCTCTCCGAGCAGGAGTCATGATTTGTGTGCTACCTAGCTTTGAAATCTCCCACATAGTATAACCCTGCCCTGCTTTATGCAAAGAAAAAGAAAATATAATTTCATCTTTGTGCATGCATGCAGTCATGGGATTGTTGTCTGTAGCTACATGCATCCACTTTTTCTCTTTTAAAAAAAATGCAGGCATAAGATTTCACCGCCGTCTGCGCCGGCCTCTGGGCCGCAGCCACCGGATCCGACGTCCTCGTGGCGCCCGTCAAGCTGCTCTACGCCAAGCACCTCGGCGCCCTCGACCACCGCAGGATTCAGAGGCTCCTGGAGGCGCAACCACCGCTGTCCGAAGAGAAGAGGCAGGAGCTGCTCTCTGGTGCCAATGGAGTGGAGCCGTCCATGGACTGCAAGGGGAATGGGCAGCAGCATCAGCATCAGCAGGTGGTGCTCAAGAGGACATGGCCGGGATAATCACCAAAGGGAGTATTGCAGTAGACCAGCATTATCTACCTGACATATTTTTCTCTGGTGATCAGATCACGGTTCGTCCCCAAATGTATGCTAACATGTGGATTTCAAATTATTAGCCACCTAAACCTTCAGCCAAATTGACTAAACGTATCCCCTTTTTTGTAAGGACTGAATGCATCCCTAAAAGCGCTGAGATACAGCACCAGACTGATGAAACAGCACTTGGGTTGCGAATATGCTGCTCTGTACTACTCCTCCTCCTACTACTATACACCAGAGTCATCGACACTTGTCATTTTATCAACACAAACAGGATACAGGATTGGGTGAGGGGGCTCGCCCAGAGTGTATCGGAGGAGGGCTGCCGGATTGGCGGATGGGTACTTCTCGGTGGCGCTGGTGGTGGCCCGGAAGAGGGCTCCGAGCGCAAGCATGACGAACGGCGCGCTATTGTCGTAAATGTTTGGTATCTTCATGTTGAATCATTGCATGTGTAAACATACAACTGAATTGGGCATAATCTATAATTGGTAATGCTTGTTAAGCAGCATGGTACTTATATTCTTGTAGTCAGAACACTACACTTGTAATGTTTGTAGCCTATTCATTCATTCATGTCTCAAGTTACAAAATACATTCATGCTTCAGGGCTTGCCAGTCTTTCCAGTCATGCTCTGAGGCCTAAACACCCTTGCAAACTTATTTGTTTGGCCAGAAACCCTGCAAAGGGCCCACTGCCATTGCCTTTTCTTTCTAATTTCGATGCTGCTAGCAGAGTGAAAACTTCTGGAGGGCCTGAATCAGAGGGCAAAATCTGGTCTAACCCTCCTTACATATTACACTGTGGACAAGTGAAAACTACAGTGTAACGTTAGTTCATTCTTAGATCCCCAGATCCTTAAAAATGGGTCATGTTCGCTCCCTGATGTTTGTGCCATGAATCGTCCGTTGACCTGGGCTTGTAGATTCCTTTCCACTCTCTTCTCTGTAAATATCGTCGGCAAAAAATGAGAATATAATGGAACAAAAAGCTCTTCTCTCTTTAGTGGTCAATCTCATCTAGATCCTTACCATTCCGCGTTGGGCATTTGTATTAAGTTTAAGTGGCCTGATCATGAGTATCTCAGTAGTCAAAGTCTCAGATAACTATGAAATGGGAACCGAGCACTTACTTCGTATTAAACAAATTTGATCATGTATATATCGTCTATATAGGAGTTTAAGCCTAAACAACCTTGTAACGTCCCTGGGGATTGGAATGCAACGGTTGGAGAGTGGGAGGCCTTGGACCCGGATATTCCCTGCTGTTGATGGTGGAAGGGGGCGGAATGGAGAGAGATGCTAGTCCTCTTTGAATATAGCTATAAAATCTTTATCTTTCTAGCGAAACCAATCCAAAATTAGCTAATCCAACTGAGTAGGCATGCTTACTTCGACTATGACAAGCTTTGCTTTGTGATTGGTCAGGCATAACTTTACGAACAGAGCTTGATTTGACATATTTCTCACTCGTATGGCTGAACTAATGTTTTTTCTGCTGGCGCAGGGAGTGGGTTGCAAGTGCTGCAGGAGTACCACCAGTGCCAAAATTGATGTCCAATGCACTGAAAAGCTTCAACTTCTGGCTCAACATCCTGGTTCGGATACTAATAAGCTGACAACAATTGTTGAGAATATGAACGGATCCTCAATGGTCAAAGAGCAGGAGAGCAGTTTGAATGGACAATTGAAGCATGAGTGCAAGAAGCAGCTAAACTCTTCTGATGGTTGGCATTCTACAAATCAGCGGAGGAACAGAGTACTAGTGAGCTCCAACTATCAAGCTAGCAGAGGTGCCACAATGGACTGGCGCTCTGCCTGAAAATTAGAGTATTTAACAAAAAAAACTACCACTTTAGGGGTTGGCGTCCCACAGAACTACCATTTTCAAAACGTCAACAAAAAACTACAACTTTAGGGGTTTCTCGTTGCTAAAAACTACCACTTTTAGTTGATGACCGTGTTGGACGTTCTAAACGCGTTTATGAAAGGCGGGACCCACCCGTCAGGGCTGACTGTGGCAGGAAAGTCAACTCCGTTTATTTTGACAGTTAAGTTGACCATTATGACCGGTGGGGCCCACACGTCAGCATCAATCTTCTTCCTCTCTCTCTCTCTCTCTCTCTCTCTCTCTCTCTCTCTCTCTCTCTCTCTCTCTCTCTCTCTCTCTCTCTCTCTCTCTCTCTCGCATTTCAACAAACACCTTCTGTGCATGGGAGGGAAGCAGGTGAGCTCCGGCGACACGCCACGCCGGCTACTGGCTGGGCGTTGGACTTGACGGCGGCGGGCTGGGTGAGGGGGGGACACCGATGACGCCGCCGGCATTGCACTGGGCGAGTACCCACCGCACCACGTGGTCGGCCTCCTCCTCTCGGGAGTCGCGGAGGCGGTGCTCGGTGGCCGGGGAGAGGACCTCGGCAGTGAGGACGTGCCGCATCTTCCTCCACTGGTCGCCGTATGGGACCTCGGCGGTGAGGACCTCGGTAGCCCACGCTGAAGGACTCGGCCGCGAACAAGGCGTCGTTCTTGTGCAGCACTTCGCAGGCCACCGAGGGGCACGCCACGACAGCGTCGCGCACGGGGCCGAGGCGCACGCACACAATCTGCCTGCCGTAGTCCTCCAGCAAGCGGTGTAGCCATCGTTCGCGAGCATTTGGTGCATGTTGCCCAGCACCGGTAGCCCTGCGGGCCGCGGCGGCAGCCCGGAGCGCTTGGACACGGTGTTCTTGCTGCTCTAGCACCGCAGTCACGCGAGAAGGAGCACGATGGTGGCAGCCGTTGCGGCTAGCATTGCAAGCAGCGGTGCGCCGGCGTTCGCTAGTGGCATGGTGGCTGTGGCGTTGGACGAGCACTTCTCCATATTGTTGTGGTCGCGCCGTCCGTGCGCTCGGGCATGAGGTGCGGGAGGTCCTCTGGACCATCATCCTCGGTGAGGAGCAGCGGGGGCGTCTTCATTCGCCGGCGTGGCGCGTCGCCAGAGCTCGAGCTCACCTACTTCCCTCCCATGCACAGAAGGTGTTTGTTGAAATGCCAAAAGAGAAAGTGAGGAGGAGGAAGAAGAAGGTTGATGCTGACGTGTGGGCCCCACCAGTCATAACGGTCAACTTGACAGTCAAAATAGAAAGAGTTGACTTTCCTGCCACGTCAGCCCTGACGGGTGGGTCCCACCTGTCATAAAACGTGTTTAAATCATGTAAAACGGTCATCAACTCAAAGTCGTTGTTTTTAGCAACGAGAAACCCCTAAAGTGGTAGTTTTTTGTTGACGTTTTGAAAATGGTAGTTCTGTGGGACGCCAACCCCTAAAGTGGTAGTTTTTTGTTAAATACTCTGAAAATTACGATGATCTGAAAACCTTGAAATGGTTGGGCACGAAACTCTAGCCTCCGGAAGACGAGAACAGAAAACCATCAATTTGCATTGACCCAATTTCCGCGATCAGCAGAATGTGTTCGGTTTTGCTTTCTACGGGTGGGGATTCGATCGCATGGGCGAGGAGATTGCACTTTCTTGGACAGATGAAGAGGAGGCAAGTTTCAAGGCTGTAATGCATACCAATGCACAATCTTCGGGAAGGAACTTATTGAATGATACGTTCATTTTGCATCATTATTTCTTATTATAATTTATCCTATTTCAATGATATATTTCACATTATGGTGCATTTCTAATGTATTTTCTCTCTTAAAATGCAAGATATACAAAGAAAGGGGGATTACCGGCAGCTGGAATTCTGGACCTAAAATGGCAACAAAAGAGAAAGCAATTCTCCGGAGCTCAAAATGAAGCGTGGATTTTTGAAGAATTAGTTTGGAATATATAATGAATTATGGAGCAAAGAAATACCAGGGGGGACCCACAAGGACTCCACACGGCCAGGTGGCGCGGTCACTCCCCCCGGGCGCGCCACCTGCCCATGTGGGTCCTAGTGGCTCGTCTCCCGATGTCCTTTGGCTATAAAATCCTATTTGCGCTATAAAAAATCACAGAAAATTCTCGGGACTTTTCGCCGCCGTCTACGAGGCAGAACTTGGGTGGAGCACTTTTGCTCTCTGGCGGAGCGATTCTCCCAGGGAATCTTCATGAGGGAACTGGGTGGGTTGACTAACCTGTGTAGGTTTTTTCCTTCCGAAGAGCAGCTCCGATGTGATCTTCCATTCTTCAGGCAAGGCAATGCCGCCGTCGCCGCTCGTGATGTTGTCGCTGCCGCCGCCACCCGTGATGTTGTCGCCGCTACCGGAGGCGCGACGAGGATTGCTTGTTGCCCCCGTCAACCTTGCAACACGGCGACCCTCCTTCTTGCCTCCGTGCGTGGACATCTATTACCCCTTGACGGCTAGGGTTTTTCTTGGGGAAAATGGTGAATCGGGAAGATAAAGATTTTACAAGGTAGTATGCGAAGGTACCACTTTTGAAGGCCAACAGGTACATTAATTAACTTAGAGTACGATACCACAATTGTTCAGAACATTGGAACACACAACTTCAGCATAAAAGCGGCCAAGTTCAACATAATTTAAATTACATAAATCATAAAACTGATCTATCCAAAATATTTTCGATGCTGCACCTTCTCCAGTTTACGTTGTTTAATCTCTGTCATCTTGATGCTTGCATGAATGGCCTTCATCAGAGGCGGAGGACGAAAAAAAATTGAGGTGTGGCGAAGTCTTAAGCAAAGATTTTTTTTGATGCAAACCAAAAGAGTAGTACACACTAACAATGCACACTACAAACAAATAACCAAATACAATGAAAATGTAGACATGTTTCAATAGAAAAACTACCTAAAACATACCGATAATGAAGCTTTCAATGGCGTCTAGAAGACCCAGGCAATGGCAGTGCCCTACCCTCCTTTTGAAAATCTTCCTTAATTTTACCAAGATCAATACTTTTGAAGATCCCTCGCTCAATGTAACACACCATCAAGTCATTAAGCCATCAAATTTTGTTCTACTTCCACGGAATTTACTTGATCTTGATGAGTGGCATGTGCCGAAATGATTGACACTTTCGCGGGTGCTTGGATTCGAGTTGCTGTCACTACCAAGTACTTCAAAATATCTTGTCAAATTGCAATTCACAACATCAAATTGTCACTAAAATTGCATAATGCATATGACCAGTGTCTACATATGACAATTGCATAATACACTATGAGACGCTAACAGCTATGTGATCTGCTCCCACTGATGATTCCCAAATCCTAAAAATAGCAGTCCCCATGAACCAGCAAGTTAATCTAGCTAGCACCTAAGATTCCAATATCTGGACTAGCAGCACAACCTGCAAGAGAGCCTATACATAATACTAGAATTAGAAATATACCTCTGCCCAGTGGCGGAGGCCTCCGGTGGGCAAGCCCCTTCCCTTTTCTCTCCATCTTCTGCCAATCTGCCTGGTGAGTTTGGTGACGCACGCGACGCTGCACCGGCCGTGAAGGACGCGAAGCTCGCTACCCGGCTGCCCCTGCGCCGTCACTTGCTGCCGCCGCCCGCTAGCCCCCACCCTCAGCCGCCGCTCGATGGGCAGTGCGCCCGGCCGCCCGCTTGCTCGACGCCTCCAGCCGCCGTCGACCGTCCCGTCGTCCGCCGGTCCGCGTCCTCCTGGCCAGCCGCCGCCGCCGCGCTAGGTTTGGGAGTAGCCGAGTGGGGCGTGTGCGTCCTGTGCGTGCGAGGTGCGATGCGTCGTTCGTTGTGTTGGGGGCTGGCTCAACCGCTCGTGGCCCGCCCAACTACCTCAATGGCCTATTAACCAGTCCCGAACGGGCCTCTTTTCTCAACGTCTTTAGCGATTTTCCTAGCGACTATAATTAGTGTACCCAGCGAATTAGCTCAGCCAACGTCCAGCGAGACGAGATGCATACATATAAAAAAAGTTTTGCACCCAGCCATACCTTGCCCACCGGAGGCCTCTCTTTTGCTTCTAGCCGACCCTGCTCGATGAGGTAGATCCGTTTCCACACGGCTAAGCATCCATGCAAGCATACGCGATTCGCTCATCACACAGTTTCTCAGCCCAGCGTTGGTGATGATTCGTATTGAACAGCTTCTTCTCGAAGTAGAATTCATCAATGATTAATCCGGCGATGTCCCCGAGCGAATCTAAAGGCTTGTCTCCATCCAGATCAGCCCATTCGGCCTGGATGTCCTTATAATTTGTGATCCTTATGCACAAAGGCCGCAGCATGTCTATGTCATGCCCGATGGAAAAGCCTATATATGAATACCTACTGGTCCTTGAAAAGAGTGACAAGGATAGACAGGACTGTGAGCTTTTTGAGCCATCCCAAAGAGAAACTAAACACTGCACCTACTGAGAATGCTGAATTTCATGTCATAGGATGGATGCGTGAAGAGATTTAGGAAAACTTATATTTTTATATGGATGGAACTGAACCCACACATATGGAGTTAATGGAGAACTTGAGATACTGGTATATCAGTTACTTATTTGCACATGTCAATCATCAAGATAATTCCTGAAGACAAATGAACCCCAAAAAATGTATCACGGTCACGGCTAGCGGTAGATCATAGCAGCAGAAGAAGTAGCTTCATATCCTTTGTAAGAACCCTGAAGATGTCACCATGCAGTTGCCTTACATCCGCTTGCACTTGTTCTGGGCAGGGCAGACTGATACGATCAGAGACATGCATCTCATTCAATTTGCTGACCAGGGTTGCTTTTCGTGCTGCCTTCAGCAAGTACTTTGAGATCATTTTGTCCTTTAATGTGCGATAACATGTTTGAAATATAGGAGGTGTTTGGTTCGTCAGCAGTGGCGCAAACGTAAACGTGATGAGACTACACCGTCACTGTAAACGATATGCATGAAAATTAAACCTTGTTTGGTTCGATGAACCGTAACGTTAACTGATTCCAGCGAATTTCCAGCGGTGGCCGACAGCAGCACTCCTCGTGACCTTGCCCGTGTCTGTGTCAGCAGGCTAGAATAGGTACATAGTGTCAAACTTTGTTGTCAGCAAACAACAAAGTATTACTAGTACTAGGAGAAAGAACTGAGACATAAATTCTTCTTCTTCTTCTTCTAAGCCTTTTGTCCCAAACAAGTTGGGGTAGGCTAGGTATGAAACCCTTTCACGAGGACTTCCCAGGAGGTCACCCATCCTAGTACTACTCTCGCCCAAATGGGTTTCATACCCAAAGGACTGGCTAATTTTTATGTTGGCTCGCCAAGCCTATCACAACCCTTAGATATGAAACCCTTTCACGAGGACTTCCCAGGAGGTCACCCATCCTAGTACTACTCTCGGTCAAATGAGTTTCATACCCATGGGACTGGCTAGTTTTTACGTTGGCTCGCCAGGCCTATCACAACCCTCCTTAAATTATTCTTACAATTTCCTGAAGTGAATCCTCTAGAAGATCAACCTTTTGATGTACACCTACACTACCAACTGGGCATAACAAATAAATATGATTCAGTTACATGATGCACAGGTTGTCAAAGAAGAAAAGAACCAGAGTAGTGCGAACATTTGTGAGCATGACAGAAGCTGCTGCAATTCCTAATATGGTCGACAGTACTGGTTTTGCAGGACTTACAATATATCGAGGCCTCCTTCACGGCTCTGCTTAACTGAATAACATCAGTTTGCACCGAGTCAAGTACCTTTTCTACTGAACCTGCCAGCTGCTGAAACCTGCGGTCAGCGTCCTTGTTAACCCGACCTGTTGAAATACGAGCATCATCAGGCAGACCAAACAAAATATAGGCACAGCTTAATGATGGTGGAGTCTAGATACGAAACGGCTTCCTGTGCACTGTCACTGCTGTGCACCGAGTTGTCGTGCAGGCCGAATCCCTGTCCACCATTGTAATGGAAAATGGGGGGTCAACATTGGGAAACGTACACAACATGCAGACACACATATTTTGTAACTAGTATAAGCTGTGAGTAGAAAAATAAGTGCTGTGAGTGAAACATTTAGCATGCAGCAAGAGAATGGTTAGTTTGGAGTTTGGACTCTAGATAACACACAAGTCATTCACGACGAACAGAAGGTGCGTTAGTCCGGCAGAGCCAAAGTCAGATGCAGATAAACTGCCTGAGATCCTCATGTTTCAGACTTTCAGTACATTCGTAACAAACAGGAAAGATGTCTAGCAAGAAGAGTAGGTTGGTCGATTCAGAATTTGCAAGATGAAGATTTTCTTTGAAAAAAAAAAAGATGAAGATTGCACAAGCAAGCAAGCAGGTGGCAATCTCTTGGATCCTGCACAAGCAAGCAAGCAGGTGCAGGATCCAAGAGATTGCCACCTGCTTGCTTGCTTGTGCAATCTTCATCTTTTTTTTTTCAAAGAAAATCTTCATCTTGCAAATTCTGAATCGACCAACCTACTCTTCTTGCTAGACATCTTTCCTGTTTGTTACGAATGTACTGAAAGTCTGAAACATGAGGATCTCAGGCAGTTTATCTGCATCTGACTTTGGCTCTGCCGGACTAACGCACCTTCTGTTCGTCGTGAATGACTTGTGTGTTATCTAGAGTCCAAACTCCAAACTAACCATTCTCTTGCTGCATGCTAAATGTTTCACTCACAGCACTTATTTTTCTACTCACAGCTTATACTAGTTACAAAATATGTGTGTCTGCATGTTGTGTATGTTTCCCAATGTTGACCCCCCATTTTCCATTACAATGGTGGACAGGGATTCGGCCTGCACGACAACTCGGTGCACAGCAGTGACAGTGCACAGGAAGCCGTTTCGTATCTAGACTCCACCATCATTAAGCTGTGCCTATATTTTGTTTGGTCTGCCTGATGATGCTCGTATTTCAACAGGTCGGGTTAACAAGGACGCTGACCGCAGGTTTCAGCAGCTGGCAGGTTCAGTAGAAAAGGTACTTGACTCGGTGCAAACTGATGTTATTCAGTTAAGCAGAGCCGTGAAGGAGGCCTCGATATATTGTAAGTCCTGCAAAACCAGTACTGTCGACCATATTAGGAATTGCAGCAGCTTCTGTCATGCTCACAAATGTTCGCACTACTCTGGTTCTTTTCTTCTTTGACAACCTGTGCATCATGTAACTGAATCATATTTATTTGTTATGCCCAGTTGGTAGTGTAGGTGTACATCAAAAGGTTGATCTTCTAGAGGATTCACTTCAGGAAATTGTAAGCATAATTTAAGGAGGGTTGTGATAGGCCTGGCGAGCCAACGTAAAAACTAGCCAGTCCCATGGGTATGAAACTCATTTGACCGAGAGTAGTACTAGGATGGGTGACCTCCTGGGAAGTCCTCGTGAAAGGGTTTCATATCTAAGGGTTGTGATAGGCTTGGCGAGCCAACATAAAAATTAGCCAGTCCTTTGGGTATGAAACCCATTTGGGCGAGAGTAGTACTAGGATGGGTGACCTCCTGGGAAGTCCTCGTGAAAGGGTTTCATACCTAGCCTACCCCAACTTGTTTGGGACAAAAGGCTTAGAAGAAGAAGAAGAAGAATTTATGTCTCAGTTCTTTCTCCTAGTACTAGTAATACTTTGTTGTTTGCTGACAACAAAGTTTGACACTATGTACCTATTCTAGCCTGCTGACACAGACACGGGCAAGGTCACGAGGAGTGCTGCTGTCGGCCACCGCTGGAAATTCGCTGGAATCAGTTAACGTTACGGTTCATCGAACCAAACAAGGTTTAATTTTCATGCATATCGTTTACAGTGACGGTGTAGTCTCATCACGTTTACGTTTGCGCCACTGCTGACGAACCAAACACCTCCTATATTTCAAACATGTTATCGCACATTAAAGGACAAAATGATCTCAAAGTACTTGCTGAAGGCAGCACGAAAAGCAACCCTGGTCAGCAAATTGAATGAGATGCATGTCTCTGATCGTATCAGTCTGCCCTGCCCAGAACAAGTGCAAGCGGATGTAAGGCAACTGCATGGTGACATCTTCAGGGTTCTTACAAAGGATATGAAGCTACTTCTTCTGCTGCTATGATCTACCGCTAGCCGTGACCGTGATACATTTTTTGGGGTTCATTTGTCTTCAGGAATTATCTTGATGATTGACATGTGCAAATAAGTAACTGATATACCAGTATCTCAAGTTCTCCATTAACTCCATATGTGTGGGTTCAGTTCCATCCATATAAAAATATAAGTTTTCCTAAATCTCTTCACGCATCCATCCTATGACATGAAATTCAGCATTCTCAGTAGGTGCAGTGTTTAGTTTCTCTTTGGGATGGCTCAAAAAGCTCACAGTCCTGTCTATCCTTGTCACTCTTTTCAAGGACCAGTAGGTATTCATATATAGGCTTTTCCATCGGGCATGACATAGAGAAAGCAGAGGATGCCCTGCCCGTTCGCTGCTGACTCAGCTATCTAGTCCACGTGTGTAATGCCACGTGGATATATGAACGGTGGCGTGAAATCCAGCCGAAATTTCAGATTCCATAGAATTTTGGCAACATATATAGTATAGGTGCTTCATCTCCTCACAGGGGCTCGGCTGAAATTCATAAAACATACAGTATATGAGGACATCTCTTCTTTCCATATCAAGAGCATTATTCAGCAAAAATCTGGGAATTACACATCAGTGCATCACCATCCAGCCAAAATTTGCCTGCAGCAGCTACCTAGCCTAGCCTAGCAGGCTCCTACGTAGCAAAACCTCTGCTTCCCCTTCCCTTACAATGGATGAATCCCTTCTTATACATCCGGTAAAGGTTATAGAAGAAGAAACTCTCTATTGCTCTGTGCTACTTACATTCAAGCGACGGCAGAGCAGCGAATGTCCTCCTCCTGCCATTCTTGTTACATTGTTGCATGATGAATCTCCTACGAGAATGAACAAAACTGCGGGACAAAGCAGCCACCGAGGAAGAGAGGGATGCTAGAGGTTACGCTGCAGCGTGACCCTTCCTTCCGGCATCCCTCAGCGAATTGTCGAGACGGCCCATCTTACTAGACGGCCACACCACATGTGTCATAGTGGACGAACAGGCCAGTGGGGTCGGGTTGTTGGTGACAGCAAGAAAAATAACGGGGCGACTATTTTTCGCCTTAAGCGATGCGAGAGCGTTTGATCGCTTAAGGCGTGAACAGTGTCGGGCCGGCCCAATTAGCAACTGTGCTTGCAGTTGCGCGTTTTTATATTGTATACTAACAACGGTGCTTGCATTCTTCGAATCTTTGCACTGCATCACATGTATTTTCAGCACAAAAATCTAGAATTGGGATCATGTATGCAGATTGTTGGATACATTCATCCACGGCTGTTTGCGGCAGTTTTATTTTGTATGTCTTCCGTGAAAAAGAAAAGCAAAGAAAATCTGTCCAAGGTCCCTCCCTCACATCTTTCGATACCGCTTGGAATCCACTCCAAGGTCTAGGCCCCTGCTTTATTCAAAGCAGAAGAAAAAGAAAAAAGGAGGAAGAAGTAGATAGCTCAAACTCTATTCTTTAAGTAACTCCAGCCTCAAGCAAAGAACCAGCTACGCATGCTTTGGCCAAAACTAATGCCAACCAAACACCAGAGCTCCCCTCGTACCCCCTCGGGGCGACGCAAGGGGCCCCAAACCCTAGCGCCGCCAATCTTCCCTCGCCTCCTCTCCTGCCGCTGCTGCCGCCGGCGAGGTCCGCGGTAGCGACGGGCCCGGCGCCAACGTGCTACGGCGGGTGGTGCGCTGCGCGATCTCCCGGAGGCGGCAGGGGCGCCTCTGGTGGTGGATCCGCGAGCAGCAGGTAGGGCGGCATCCCTAGCCTGTGCGGCGGCAGCCTGCGATCCATGGCCGGCATGGTGTGCTTTCCCCCCTGCCGGCGGGGTGGACTCTGTGCCTGGAGATGGGTGGTGGCGGAGGCCGCGAATCTGCCGTCCCGTCCAGATCCGCCGCGGCGTGGACTTGCCCAGGTGGCGGCGCGTTGAGGGACCGGTGAGGGGCGGCTGGAGGCTCTCTGCCGGCATTCCGGCGGCAGCATTCGTCTTCACTGCGAGGCTTCGCACGGATCCAGCCAGCTACGAGATCGGGGTGACGCGACCTCCGGTGAAAATCACGCCGACTGTGGTCATGGGGGAAGAACTAGCCGCCGTCCAACCGTGGACTGCAAGATAGCCACCGTCCCGTCGTGGACTGCGAGAAGGACTGGCCACGACCCTTCACTCTTTGAGCCGCACGACTCGGTGTATTACAAGATGCCCCTGGAGAGAGTCTCGGTTCTCCGGTGAACCTATGCAACCCTTCAGGTACACATGCACGTCACCTTCTCCCTTTGTTTCTTGTTTCATGCTTGCATGTACCATAAAAAAATAGCATTTACTCTATGATAATCTCAGTTCACAAGAATTAATACTCTACATGTAGATCGCAGTGTACATGTATAACAACTAGTTAATTAATCATGTGTGTCTTTCATTCTAATTCATTCCTATCGTCCGCTCGCTTATTATCCATTCTGCTCTCATTAATATCGGTTGCATGCTTGCATCATGCCCCTGTTGTACTGTGTAGGCTTGGCGGTGCAAGACGACGGCGTGGCCTTACTGCTTCCGGCTGCTGCCCGTGGCCGCAACGGTTCAAGTCAGCGTTTGTTTCCCAAGATTGTGGTTGTGTTTTTTCTGAAGAATAAAAGGTGCTAGCTGTGTGTTGCGTGTGTTTGTGTGTGCACCAGATTGATTGTTTCCCGTACTAAAATCGAGAAGCCGTACCGTCTATGTGTGGCTTGGTTTGATTTGGTTTGGTTTGTGTTTGCACTTGTGATTGTAATAAGAAGGGATGTGCCTGTTGCCACGGTGTGTGGCACAGCCGGTCGCACGGTGCGACAAGAGTGCTGCTTGCGGAAGACCTATAAAACGATGTGGTTCGTTTGTGTCCACTCTCCACTGTGGTGTCTTGTTACAATTGGAAGCTCGCATGCGTCTGCTTAGACCGGCCCTCTGATCGAGCAGGAGTCATGATTTGTGTGCTAGCTAGCTTTGAAATCTCCCACATAGGATAACCCTCTTCTCAGAGTCATGATCCAATTTTTCACTTTTTCTTTCGTGGATGCATTAACTTGTAAGCTTTTTCTGCAGCAAATATCTGGCTCAGCCCTAGTGTACTAGATGGTCATGATGTATCTGATGGTTTTGCGGCTTCGTTAATGAAACTGTTGATGATCCCTTTTTTGTGCAAGAGAGAAAAAGGAAAAAAAATTCTTCAATGCTGCTATTTTTTTTTTCCCTTTCAATTATGCGAGTGCTTCAGAGTTGTCTGTAGCAGCTTCGTTAATGAACTGGGGCTGTTGTCTGTAACAGCTTCAGAGTTACATACAGATACAGTGAACTCTGAAGCCCACCTTCGGAGTTTATAAACCAAGGAAGTGCAATTTTCTTTCTTTCTGAATAACTTGTTCATAGGTTCCATTAACGCAAAAACAGTTCAAATTAGCAAGCTGATACAACGGTTTTTTTTTTTTGCGAATAAAGCTGGTACAACGTTAATTGATTAAACTAGAACGGTACCTACTTGCATTTCCTAGACCGATGGGTCTAGTTCTATTATTACAGTCCGCCCGGATCAATCGTGTTCTTCGTAAAGAATGCACAAAATTTCCGACTCATGGTAGTAGGTAGCTAGGGCAGAGGAAAACAACCAAGTAAGTGAAATTTACTTTCTGAACAACTCGATCATACTCTTTATTAAACTGTAGTATACGCGCTCTGTATAGCATACGTGTACAATACATGAGTTAGATCACTAACCTCTGGAGGTTAGCTGGACTACTTTCCGAACTTACCGAACGCGGTAAGATACGCAAGTACATAGGAGCTAGCTGATTGATTCATCATACATCGCATGCATGTATACAGATAGTTTTGTTCCCTTGACCATTGATTTATTCCGGCATGATGTACTGGCTCATTGCAAGTGGATTGATCTGGTTGCACAAGCTAGCTTTGTACTTGCAGATTGGTTCCGGCGACATTGCATCACCGAGCAAACGAAGCAGATCGCTTTCACCGGAAAGTACGACGCAACTGGACAGAAGTCTCAGTAAAAGTAAAGCTCAGTTTGGTTCAGAACGTGAGTCATTATCTATGCTCTTCCGGCTAGATTAGTTGTCACCTCTGGGGAGAACCAGGAGTACAGTCGCCTGGAATAGCGCAAGTCCGCCCTGCCCCTTCTCTCCAATTCATCTCAAATGCGTCCGACTTTCTCCATGTTTGCTTAAAGTTTTCCTTATTCTTACTGCTTGAAGTTCTTAAATTATACTCAGTTGTGGTTATGAATTTCTGATAGTTGATTGTGTGCTAGAAAGTTAGAACAGACATTTGTGTCGTCAATTATATGGATTGATTGTGTTCAATCTTACTAACAAAAAGACTAATCCCCTTTTCACGACGTGAAAGAATAGAGGGTGCCATGTGTGAGATGAGAGAAGTAACTGGTGTGGTTCTTTATCACATTAGGACTTTCACAATCGCGTGTTAATTAACGTTCAAGTGCAGGTATTCCAATCAGTCGGATATTCTAATTACTATGTGACATCACATTGGGTTAGGTCTATGTATTCTATTCACCTGTTGCAACGCACGGGTATTTTTGCTAGTGTATTAAACTTGGAAAAGCTAGGCAACGGCCTCCGTGTATATATACCCTGCCTAAGCATAATCAAAGCGTGGTGAGTTCTCTCCCTAATCTCCCTAGTAAACACTCTTTTTGTACTGCATATATACTTGGAGGGTTACGTACGTATTGAGTGACACCAAGCAATTTCACATGCTTGACCAAGCGGTTAAGTTGTTGATGTGAGAACCATGCAAAAAAAAAAAAAAAAATAGTGCTACAGCAGATACCCGATGCGTCCCCCACCCACGCTCCTGCGGCGCGCCGCTCCGGCGCCCGCAGCCACCAAAGCCGCCGGCGGATGCGCCCTGCTCCCCCTCCGGCCAAGCCCCTCCCCCACCTCCTCGCCCAAGTTCCCCCCAGGATTCCCCACCCCGTGTCCTGCGCGCGAGCGCCTGGCGTCAGAGTTGTTCCCACAGCTGGTTGTATCCTGTCCAGATCTGAGCTCGGTGCCCCAACGGCCTGCCCACTCAGGCTCCTCCGCCCCGACGATCCCGCCCGCAGTTACTGCTCCAACGGCCCCAGGTCGGGTCCGCAAGGTTCGGTTTGCTGACGCTGAAGATCTGCTGCTCAATCCCCCTCTGCAGAGCATTCATGGCGCTGCCAAGCCATGCCTCAAGCCGGTCTCGTCCATGGCCTTCAATGCCGCACAGAGGGCGCTGTGGGCTGTTCCCTCGAGCCCCGAGCTGCCGCATACGCCTTCAATCGAGCCGCGGGAGGTGGATTCCAGCTCGGGGGCGGAGTGGCAGCTAGTTAAGGCGCCGTACTGGTGGAGAGCGCTCTCGCCCACCCCCTGCCATTCAAGACGACGGGCCTCGCCTTCTTATGCCCCTCCAGCAGGCAGTTCCTTCGTCAAGCTCAGGCACAGGATTTGCCACAGATGTCTCGAGAAAGGCCACTGCAAGATCGACTGTCGAAACCCATTCAGGTGTCTGATCTGTCGAAGAAGTGGACACCGGGCGCGTCAGTGCACTAGCTCTTCGCCTCCACAATCCCCACCCGGCTACAGCTCGTCTACCTCAACCCCGCTCGGCTGCAGCTCGTCTTCCTCAACCCCGCCGGCCGCCCCACCTGCTCCTTCAGCTTCCAGCGCTACGGCGGCCGCGGGCCGGCAGGTCGCCTCGCCCCTGCTTCGAGGCCCGGCAATGCCGCGGGTTGGAGACCCCTCGTTGCGCCCTGCTGAGGGCCATGTGGTCGTCACCTCCACGCCAGCCATGGACGCCCAAGCTGCCAGCCTCGCCAACCTAGCGGCCGTGGTCTGGCTGGATGGTAACCATCCGTCGGTGAGCGCCTCTGTCATCAGGGATGCGGTCGCCCTGTCCGCCGGCATCGACCGCGCCTACATCAAGGTGGTGCCTTTCTACCCGGAGGACTTCCTCGTCAGGTTCGACTACCAGCACCACAGAGACTTGGCGACGGCTGCCCCAGGCCGCTTCTCCCACTACAGCTCCGACTTCGGCAACCTGGACATCCACATCGCCAAATGGAGGCTTAACGCTCACGCCGACGCCGTGCAAGCAGACTACCACGTCCACCTCTGCCTGGAGAATGTTCCACTCAACGCCTAGAACGATGCCGTCGCTGCGCAGGTGCTCGGCCCAGATACCTTCCTCCACTACTTCGACATCGCCTCGGTGCAATGTGAGGACGCCGCCACGCTCAACTTGTGGGCCTGGTCGGCGGACCCGAACAAGATACCCAAAGTGCAGCAAGTCACCTTCACCAACAACCAGCCGGCGGGGAGCAGTGCTCCAAACCCTGCCGTCGGGCGCCAGGGGCTTAAGCGGCGGGTGCTGGTCCACCTGGACCTGATTGAGGACTACACCCCCGGCGTGGACGGCAAGATTCCCCGACGCCCAATCTCTCTTCCTCCCCTTCGCTGGAGGCACGGGGATGTCGACGGCAAGACCCGTGCGCGCGCCCGGCAGGATGATGAGGGCGAGCGCCGCGTGCGACGCAACGACGACCGCGACAGAGATGATGATCAAGACAGGCGTGGGAGGCACAACAACCGTCAGGAATCCTCTTGGCGTGGCTTGTTCCGGAGCCGCTCCAGGGCCCCTCGACGTGAAGATGACCGCAGCAGGGGGGCGCGCGAGGACCGGCGCGGCGACGACCATGACTCCAGGGACCGCTATGACAGCGGCAGGAGGCGCGGCATGGAGCCCCTGCTGCCTGACGCCCGGAAGGTGGACACCTCCAAAGTGCAGCGCCTGCCGGGCGGGGCTGTGATCCCGGCCTCAGGAAGGAGGGCTAGGCACCGAGTGGCCTGCCCAGAGAGGCGCTCGAGGTCATGCGAGGCGGCTTGCGACCAACGCAACGAAGACAACCGTGGAAGATCTCCACCTCCCTCTCCGAGAACCACCTCCTGCGATGTCATCGAGCTGAGGCCTTCTCCAACGATCCCTGGCTGGCTCAGGCATATGGCTCCATGCCTGGGCTCCCCGGTGTCTCCAGATGCTCCTCCAGGCTGGGCCTCTCCAGCACGGCTTCGACAACGTGCTGAATCCCTGCCTCCCAGTCCCTGCACTCCAATTCATCAACCTGCTGCTACATTCTGCTCAGATGAAGGCCAGGAAGACCAAAGCCAAGCTGAGGCTGGCTCCCAGGGGCAAGGTGATGTGGCTGGCACTCCCCTCTTCGTGCCCTTGCCCCCTGCCATTCTCCCAACGCCCAACTCCACCCCACCAAGACCACCAACTGCAAGACGGAAGACCCTTGCAGGAGCTACGGGGCTGAATCTGATTCGGAGCAGTCCAAGACTTCTGGCTAAAAACAGAGATATGCCGATCGCCCAGCTGGTTGAGAGGTTGCTATGCCAGCGCATTGGAGTGGTGGAAGAGGGGGAGATGATCACAGAGGCTGCTATAAGCAAGTATGTTGCCCTCTTCCATGGGCAACTGCCCGACATAGCCATTGCTGCTCTACGAGCCCTGTTCAGGCTTGACTGTGACCTTGCCGCTGCCGTCGAAGATGCACTCCTGGACCATGGTGGGGATGTTGTTCCGGAGCCCCACGGCCAAGACCAGGAAGAGGTTGCTACTTCTGCATGAAGCTGCTGCTCCTCTGCTCAGAAGATGTTATCCAGTTTCAATGATTAGCAAATTAATCTATGAAGTCCTGTTAGTAGTCCTAGATATGCCTGTTTGTAGCATTGCTCAACTGCTACCTGATGCTGTTGTCTTGGCAAGACTAATATGTACGCCTCCTATTCGCAATGATGCAGCTCATTTTACCAATGAATGAAAACCTTTCAATTTTAAACTGGAATGTCCGAGGGCTTAACTGCCCAAACCGTCGCACTGCCGTCCACGAGACTATCGCTGCTACCCCATGCAACCTTGTTTGCCTACAAGAAACGAAGCTATCAGCGGTCGACCCCTTCCTGGCATGTTTCCTTGGTGGCCAAAGATTGAAGAGCTTTGCGGAGAAACCTACGGATGGAACAAAAGGACGAATCCTTCTGCTCTGGAATGATGATTCCATCAAGGTGGACAGTATTAATATTGGAAATTTTTGTATTTCGGCAAACATCACCCTTGTCAACTCCGCCTTATCATTCAATTCACTTCGGTCTACGGACCTACTAGAAGCAACCTTAAAGATGCGTTTTTTCAAGAGCTGGTGAGTCTGAAGCCCCAACAGGGTACGAGGTGGCTGGTTACAGGTGATTTCAATCGGATTTATCGTGTCCGCGACAAAAACCGAACCAATGTTGACCATAGCCGTCTTGTTCGCTTTCGAAATGCCCTCAACTCATGTGAGCTAAAAGAGATTCATCTTCAGAACAGGAAATTTACTTGGAGCAATGAGCAGGCCAACCCAACCTTGAGCAAATTAGACAGTTTTTTCTGCAATGAAGATTGGGATGTTGACTTTGGCTCTCACATCCTTCATGCGTTGTCGTCCTCGCTCTCAGACCACTGCTCGCTCCTCCTAGCCTGCGACAAGGGTCCCAAGCGACCAAAAACATTTCGCTTTGAAAACTTTTGGGTCAAGATGCCTAATTTCCAAAAGACGGTTACCGATGCATGGGCTGAAGAGACGACCCACACGGAGCCATACCAAATTCTCTTCCACAGGCTTAAGCGAACGAGTCAGCGATTGTGGGCCTGGAGCAAAGCAATCTTCTCTAGCCACAAAGTTCAGCTCCACATGGCACTCGAAATCATCCTTCGTTTTGATGTCGCTCAAGAGTCAAGGTCAGTCAGCCCGGCTGAGTGGACCCTTAGAAAGGAGTTGAAAAAGAAGGTTGTGGCCTTGGCGGTCCTTGAGCGAGCCCGAATGAGGCAAAGCTCGCGAATCACTCTACTCAAAGAAGGGGATGCTAACACTCGTTTTCTCCACATCCGCGTAAATCATCATAGGAGGAAAAACTACGTTCACCGCCTGAAGCATAATGAGGGTTGGGTCACACAACATGAACACAAGAAAGAGATCATCCAGCAACACTTTTCCAAGGTCATGGGGAAGGGACCTCCCCGTGCCAAGGACTTCAACTGGGATTGTATTCCTCCATTGGAACTAGACCCTGCGGACTTAGGAGATCCCTTCACCGAGGAGGAGGTCTTGGCAGCCATCAAAAGCCTACCCGGGGATAAAGCGCCGGGCCCGGACGGTTTCATTGGGGCGTTCTTCAAGGAATGTTGGGACATCATCAAGCTGGATATCATGACAGCAATCAACAGTTTCTCTACCCTCCACACTTCAAACCTTCATTGGCTGAACTCGGCAAATATTGCCCTCATTCCAAAAAAAGATGGGGCGGAGGACATTTCCAACTTCAGACCGATTAGCCTCATTCATGCGGTTGCGAAAATCATTGCAAAAATGATGGCCACACGTCTCGCCTCTCACATGCCCGACATTGTCTCCAATACGCAAAGTGCTTTTATCAAGAAACGGAGCATTCATGATAACTTTATGTATGTCAGGAACCTGGCACGTCGATTACATCGCAACAATTCTCTGACCTTGCTCCTCAAGCTTGACATCAAGAAAGCATTTGACTCGGTCAGATGGGACTATTTAATGGATTTACTGAGACATCATCATTTTCCTAGCCGCTTTTGTGACTGGATTTCCGCCCTGCTATCCATGGCCTCCTCTAGAGTTCTTCTCAATGGTGTGCCGGGCGACCCCATTTCGCACGGATGTGGGCTTAGACAGGGAGACCCCCTGTCCCCCCTCCTATTCGTCCTGGCCATCGACCCGCTCCATCACATCCTTGCTAAGGCAACTGAGCAAGGAAATTTGCACCCTCTCCAAGGTAACCCCATCCGGGCTTCCCTATATGCAGACGATGCGGCCATCTTCAGTGCTCCTATCAAGGAGGATATCCAGTTTGTGGCTTCGACGCTCGGCTCCTTTGGTGAAGTCACTGGGCTGGTCACCAACTGCAGCAAATCTCAAGTGGCCCCCATCCGCTGTGCCAACCTCGACCTGAATGACATTATGCAGGCCTTTCCGGCGGTTCGGGCTACCTTTCCCATGAGATACCTTGGCCTCCCTCTCTCGGTTACAAGACAGAAAAGCATCCATTTCCAATACTTAGAAGATAAGGTGGCTGGCAAGCTCCCACCCTGGCCGGCCATGCATGTGGCCACCCCGGGACGCATTGTTCTGGTCAAAGTTGTCCTTACAGCCATTGCTATTTATCACCTCACTCCTTTAGACCTTCCTGCTGAGGTAATGAAGAAGATTGATAGTCTCAGACGCGCATACCTATGGGCTGGATGTGATAAAGTGACGGGAGGCAAATGTAAGGTGAACTGGGATCTGGTTTGCAAGCCCAAAGCTCATGGGGGTCTAGGTGTGCTCAATCTGGAAAAATTTGCTACTGCTCTTCGCCTTCGCTGGCTGTGGTTCGAGTGGGCTGATCCGCCAAAAACATGGGCTCATATGGGAACGCCTTGCTCCGAGAAGGATAAAGACCTCTTTGCATCGGCCACTACGGTGACCATCGGTGATGGAAATAAGGCCAAATTCTGGGAATCCTCGTGGCTGAATGGTATACGACCCAAAGATGTTGCGCCTGAAATCTACAAGATTACAAAAAGAAAGAACTGTGTGGTTAGCAAGGCTCTGGACAACAACTATTGGATTCGATAGATCAACACCACGCAGGGCCTCTCCTTGACTCATTTACAGGAATTTGCCAACCTTTGGGAGATGGTGGCTGGTGTTACTCTATGCCAAGATAGACAAGACACTATTGCTTGGAAATTCACATCCAGTAGAGAATATTCTGCATCCACGGCATATTTGGCGCAATTTGCGGGCCTCACCTTCAGCACCAACACTTCCTTGATTTGGAAGCAGTGGGCTCCCCCGAAATGCAAGTTCTTTGCTTGGTTAATCCTCTAGAACCGAGTTTGGACAGCCGATCGATTGGCTAGGCGGGGATGGCCTAATTGTGGCCTCTGCCCCCTTTGCAAGCAAGCTCAAGAATCTGCGGCCCACTTACTATTTCAATGTAGATTCACGGTTCGAGTTTGGAATGAGATCACCGTTTGGCTGGGCATCCACGACTACTCGCCAATGACTTGGCGTAATGAAGGCTCTGTTAGATCTTGGTGGCAAAAGACGGTGTGCATGGCTGACCATTGCAGAAAGGCCCTTGCCTCCGCCATCATGCCGGTCTCTTGGGAAATATGCAAGGAACGAAATGCTAGAATTTTCCGAAACACGGCGGCCCCGACTGCAATCGTCGTCTTGAGAATCAAAGAAGAAGCCCATCTTTGGGCCTTGGCTGGGGCCAGCCACTTGAGTATCCTGATGTCGCGAGAGTAGACTTTCTTTTTATCTCGCCGCTTTGCGGCATATGTCTAAACCTTCTTCTTAATTAATGAAAATGGCAAATCTTTTGCCTTGTTTCAAAAAAAAAAAAACCATTTTTTTTTTTTGTTGATGTGAGAACCTGCAATTGGTTCCTTGTTCCACCCTGCCGGCCGGTGTACTCTGCTCCCAGCCTCACGTACGCCGGAGTGGAATGGAATTTTACCTGCCGAGCTGTTGTACCGCGCGGGTTGTAGTGTACGCCCGTTCATAACAATCTGAGTTACCATGCAGGGTGTGAAGATAGCCGTCCCTGCTCGGCATCCACGTCACCGCGCTTTTCTACCTAGTTACCAGGAGGCGCCACCGTGCCGTGGAGTTACAACACGAAATTGCTTGCATCGCATTGCTTTACGGACCACGATGCAAGCAATTTCGCTTCCATACATATAAAATCTTTCTTTTGTGTGTGTGTGTGTGTGTTGCGAGGATCCATACATATAAAATCAACCCAAGGGAACCCACTCGCTTACTCTGCGTGTATGTATCATCAACAGCAGAGTGTTGGCTCTGTTGCGCACGCCGGCCGGCGGGAACAACTTGACCAGCAACTCCAATATATACTAGTCCTAATTGCTGATGAACACCGTACCACAGCAAAGATTAACTGTACGTACGTACGTACGTACGTAGTGAAAACAGATGTTGGGGAAAGCGAATCAACCGGACGAATTTGTTGCATGCATGCAGACTCACCAAGTGTTGGCGTGGTGGTGTATATACTCGTGATTTGCATTAGCTAGCTAGGAATCTGCCATGTCCGTTTGCTTTATTCAATTCAAAGAAAAAGGAAAAAGGATAAAGAAGCAAAGTCCTTTGCTTGGCTGAAACCGCAAGCAAAGAACCTGTCTGCAGGCTGCAGCTTTGGCAAAAGCAAAGCACAAGCCCTGCACTGCATTCATTACCATGCAGCAGAACTAGACAGCCACAGTTGCCCCATTCATTAGTTCATCGCTCCTCCAACATCAACATCTTTAATTCCATCTGGTCCAACCAAGCAGTGACTGCAGCTGCTGCAAATTTAGGTACTCTACTTCTAATGCTACATACCTATACCTGATTTAATTCTTCTGCTACCTAGATATCTTTTGTTAATTCATTGCCAGCAGTATATTATGCATCAACCAGCAATATAATGTTTGTTGATGCACAAACATAACTAATTCCTACCCTCTTCTGGTAACTACCTACGTATGTACTAGGTGATAGTGGCTAGCAAAATATATAATTCATCTCTGGAGGCGCTGCTCGATGGGTTAGATTGATATCTGGAGCTTCTCTGGTAAGTCGCACTTGCTCTCCAATATCACCCTTTTCATTCCTTCATTGCTCTTCCTTATACGACCTCACATAAACATCTTTCTTCTTGTGACACCACTACCTCTTTTGCAGTTAAATGTTATCGACAGATATATATACGAGTAATTCTTCTGCTATTCATCATCAGCACACACGATCAGCGTGTCTGCCTGTCGAGTAAGGTACGCATTTCTGCTACTACTATATGGTTTTTCGTCTTATGCTCTAGTTACTCGCAGTTTAGTTTGTTTCCTAAATAAAAGTGTATTAGTTATGCATCGACTGACAGTGTGTGTTCATGCACAAGCATAAATAACTCATACGCTCTCCTGATATCCACCAGGTGCTAGCAAAATAATCAGAGATCCTTCTGGAGGTGCAGATCGATAGGTTAGATCAACATCTGGAGCTTCGTATCTTTACCAGGCCTTCATTGAAATATTAAATCATGCCAGAACTGGTATTTTTCTACATATACGTGCATGCAATTCTCACAATCTAGACTAGTACTAATATTTCAATTCTTTCGGTAGTATAGATCTACGCATGGCTCTTGTTCAAAATATAACAATTAAGCATGTAAGGGATTGTTTGTATTAATTTGTTCCTGAATAAAAAAAAATGATGCGTTCAACATTTACATGTTCATTAGCTCACATACACACACATACAATCAGTGGACACACACACACACACACACACACAAAGTTGTTCCCTCTCGTCTCAATGCAGTGCGGCTGAACGCCTACCTGGGCTGATCCACACCGAATTAGTTGACTCAAACAAGTGCTAGCTAGTTGATGTGCAGATGCAGTGCGTACTTGTACTCGTAACAAGATTTAAAAAACCCAACAAATACAATACCTATATACTCCCTCCGTCCCATAATATAAGAGTGTTTTTAACACTAGTATAGTGTCAAAAACGTTCTTATATTATGGGACGGAGGGAGTACTATATATCATTGAAGGAACCCTAGCTAGCTAGCTTCTACCCCAGCTGCTAACAACCAAACAGCAACACATGGGTAGGTGCTAGCTATCTATCTCGTCCTAGTTCCCTCGTCTCATCCACCATCACCTTCCCAGTGACGATCTGACAGAGGTCATGGCATGCATCAATTTTTGTTGGATTAACACGTACACCTTCATCTTTGCATTAGTAGATAGCTTAAAGGAGGGCGGAAGGCGAGGCAGTAAGGGTCATCTTTGTCTTCCGGTATCTTCTCCAGAGGTATCCGGTTATCGAGGCGTCGGTAGCCGGACAATGGATCATGGTAGAGGCGGCTTCAACGACGAGTCTGCGCACTCCAGTGGAAACACAAGATCTCTGATCAGGCTATGTCGACGCGTGCCTACGTCATGTCCTTGCTGAAGGTGGTGGATCGAAGCTCGGATTTGGGGATGAAAATCCAAAGACCAGCCTATGGTTGGACTCGTCACCATCGGTGCACGAGCGGTGATTCCTTCATGAAGGCTTACCCTAGCAGTTGTGTACTTTTTGTTTGTTTCTGTCTTTCACCATAGGGTTAGTGGTTGCCTGGTGGAGCTACTGTCACGAGGCACGCGGCCTCGGGTTTTGTTTTCCAGGTCAAATTTGTTCGGCTCCTGGATTTTGTTTATTCAATAATATATGGCTGTGTACATCTTTTGATGCAGAGGCCGGGGGTTATCCTCCTTTACGGAAAATAAAGCTGCAGTAACGAACAAGACCGGCCTATGTTCCCCCCTTCCCACGCCCACCCCTCCCCCCTCCCCCCCGATGTCGAGCTAGCAAGCTCCCCGAACCCCCTCATCCCCGTCAGGTTGGGAAGAAGTACCTCCCCCATAGACAAAAAAGTAGCACCACCGTTTTGGTGCGAGAGGGAGGGCCCACGCCACATGTGGTGCAGGAGGCAGGCAGATCCGCCTCCGGCTGTGACTTGGAGGAAGGCAGCGGCACGAGGCCGGGTCTTCATCGATGGCGCGGACTCTGACTCCAGCGGCAAGAGTTGGGGGCGGCGCTGCTACCTCGGCTCATAAGGAGGAGAGCAGGTCCATCTTGCCAGCGGCGCGAGGCGCGCTGCTCAGCCGCACACAGTTGCCGTCAATGAGGAACTCGCGACACCGGACTTGAGCTCAGGGGAGTGGAGCTACAGCCGGTGCCGAGATCTACCATCGTCTCCGGTCCCCCACGGCTGCTGCCAACGCCCTTGACCGCGGCCAGGCCACATACGGACCTCGCTATCGCGTGCATCTCCCCAGGTGGCTCCGCCACCATTGCCCCTGTCGAAGTCTTGCGCCGCTTCTGCCTCCCTACCATCGAATGCTGCCATAGGAATTGTGGAGAGGACATCTCGGGGAGAGAGATGAGCCTCGTCTCTGGCATCGCTGCCCCCACTAACAAGGTTGCCACAGCCGCCGCCTCTCTTCTAGCTCAGGAGGGTGAGAAATGAGAGAGCAGTCATGAGAGAGAGAGAGAGAGAGAGAGAGAGAGAGAGAGAGAGAGAGAGAGTTGAGCTCGACTCAGCTCAAGCCGAGCTCTCTACCAGAACTGAGCCGACCCATCGCTCTAGTGACTGACATGTCGGGCCCGCTAGTCAGATTTTGCGTTAACTTATTAATCGTTGCGATTACGGGCATCACTTAAAAAAACCTGGAGTTGTGGTTTTGTGTTACCTCAGTCCCAGGTTGTGTATTGATACAACTTCCTCTATACTATATATATGCATGAGCGGAGCCACATCAGAACATGGGTGTACATATGTACACCCATTTCGGTTCTCACTCTGGGAATGTGTAGTGGCAAGTTTAGTGAGAGTATTTAACATATATTTAGTTCATTCTAATTAACTAGGATAATACTAATCTTGAACTCTCTACACCCATTCCTCTAAACCTGGCTCCACCACTGTATATATGGATACAAGGCAATGCACGCACCCATAAATGCCGCAGTGCGAACAAGCGCCTACCTGGGCTGATCCACACCCAATTAACTAATGAGTGCTAATTGCAGGTCTCTAGCTAGCTAGCTTTATTCAAAGAAAAGGAAAAAGAGGAAGAAGCAAAGAAGCAGACAATTCCATCTTTGTTCTTTCCTTAGCTCAAACTGCAAGCAAAGAACCTGCAACTTTGGGAAAGCAAAACCAAACACAAGCCCTGCACTGCAGTCTCTAAAATATCCCCATTCACTCGTTTCATTGCTCCTCCTTCATATCACCTGTCACCAACATCTTTCTTCTGGCCCAACGAAGTAGTGTCTGCCTGCAAATTTAGGTACTACACTACTAATGCTATATATATATATGTATGATTAATTCTTCTGCTATCTATATATCTTATGTTAATTGCTCGCTCATGGTATATTATACATCGACTGACAATGTTTGTTCATGCACAAACATAACTAATCTCTGCGCTCTTCTGGTAACTTGCAGCTAGCAACATAATTCATCTGGGGGTGCAGATCGATCGGTTAGATTTCTGGAACTACTTATCTTTGCCAGGCATTCATTGAAATATATCAGTCATCATGCCTCGACAGGTATTTATCTTATCTGCATATATACACACTTGCATGCTATTCTCACAACGTAGAGTAGTACATTTATCACATGTATTGGGTTGGATCTTGAGTAAAAGTGTTACTCAGGTTCAAGATTTTAAAAGAAGCCACTTCACCGAGGCATGTTAATTAACTACAAACTTGCACACTGTATTTGTCTGACACACAGTTAAACACCAACAATACAATTTCGCAAAAAAAAAAACCAACAATACAGTGCCTATATATATAGTTAATCTGATCCACATTTGAAATTTCCAAGATATGCAGTAGCGAATAAGACCACTCCAAATTGAGGATGCGATTCTCTGCCTCTTCCCACAGCAACACGCTAGCTAGTCGCTGCCACCTGTCTTGTCTCCGACGGCTGCACCAACCACCATGGTGCCAGTGGCGGAGGACCCGGTAGGGCAAGGGTTGGGGGGGGGGGGGGGCCCTACCTTGATTTGTCCAGTGCAGGTAGGGTGCAAGGCGGCGCATTGGCGCGGCGGCGTTGCCGGTGGCGAGTGACCAAAGCCCGCCCTACCTCAACTTCTGTCCGTCATCCACCACTGCATGGTGCCACGTGCTAATCAAATACACCGCCACCTTCTCCTTCCCCAGTGACAGTCTGCTGCCCACTTGTGGCCGACGGCCGTTACACATGCTGCATGCCTAACGGACCGCCGGTCCTCCGCCTGCCCTCCCATCTTCTCTAGGTCCGACGAACACATGAATAGACACTGAAATTATATGGTCGTGGCTTACTGGGAGCCTGTATGAGTTCCCATGCATGCATTTTAGTGTTGGTAATACTAATAACAAAACAAAGTAGGTGCACACCTTTTGCATATAGTATGTTCCCATGCTTGCTTTGGCAAAATTAAAGCCACTCCTCAGCAACAATGTAACAACACACCAGCTCAAATTCGCTCAATACCATGCCCACCTGTGAGGCGGGAGCACGCATACAGAGCACCTCTCTTACACTTTCGTCCTCGTTTCTTGTAAAAGGGTTAACCCGGAGGTGCTACGTTTGGATCACAAGGGTATATATGCTGGTCAAACTCTTTCTAAACTATCCATGTACTCAAAGTAGGACTAAACCACCACACAACTCCTCTCGGCTCACATGGGCATCCACTAACGGGCGGTTATACAACTAGTACTACTACTACTACTACTATATGTGATCTCAGTTCTTCTGCTATGTATATGTCTCGTGTTTATTGCTCACACTGGCCTGATTTTAATTCAGTTTCTACAGGAACAAACTAGCATATTATGCATCGACTGACAATATTCGTTTTGTTTATGCACAAACATAACAACACCTATGCTCCTCTTTTAACTATCAGGTGCTAGCTGGAGCTTTCCTGTCTTTACCAGGCCTTCATTGAAATATTAGTCATCATGCCGCGACTGCGATTGCGACTGCGACCGGGATGGGGACCGGGACCGGAACTGGTATTTTTCTACCGATACATGCATGCAATTCTCAATCTAAAGTGGTACTACTATTTCAATTCTTGTGGTAGTATACATCTAGACATGGCTCTTGTTCATAATATAACAATTAAGCATGTCTGGGATGGTTGTATTAATTTGTTCTTGAATATAAAAAATGGTATATTCAAGATTTACATGTTCATTAGCTCGCTCGAAGGATGAAGCTAGCAATGGTGGCATAGATCAAACACACACGTACAATCAGTGAACACACACACAACCACGCATGCACGAACACACAGTTATTCCTCTCGTCTCAATACAGTGCGGCTGAACGCCTACCTGGGCTGATCCACACTGAATTAATTGACTCACGTGCGTGCTTATCTAATGTGCGTGACATGCAGATGCAGTGCGTACTTGTAACTGTAACAAGATTAAAAACAACAACAAATACAGTACCTATATATACTCCCTCCGTTCCTAAATATAAGACCTTTTAGAGATTCCAATATGGACTACATACGGAGCAAAATGAGTGAATCTACACTCTAAAATATGTCTATATACATCCGTATGTAGTCCATATTGAAATCTCTAGAAGGGCTTATATTTAGAAACGGAGGGAGTATATCATTGAAAAGACCCTAGCTAGCTAGCTTCTACCCCAGCAGCTAACAACCAAACAGCAACACGTATGCGCTAGCTATCTATCTCCACCATCACCTTCCTAGTGATGAACCCACAGAGGTCATGGCGTATGCATCAGTTTTGTTGGATTAATGCGTAAGCCTTCATCTTCGAGGCCGGCCCTGGATACACAGCAGCTACCGCATTAGTAGATAGCCTAAAGGAGGAGGAAACATGGTGGAAACATGCCATGTTTGCAACCTTATCGGCTAATTCAAGAACTTAAGTACGACGTGACGGTTAGTGTCCGGTCTCTCAAATGGTTTTTGTTCTTGGTACACATATAAGCATTAACCCACAGTACCGATTTACGGGTACATTTGTTGTATGATAGAAACCACTAGTTCTGGTTGGTTTGCACTTAATTTGCAGGCTGTCCACCTTAATATTTTTTTCCCTGAAAAGCACATCTATAAGTGCACATCAAATTTTACAGAAATCATGTAAGAAAAAGCAAATACCAGGGCCACATGAGTACTCATAGTGGACAGTTCCGCCACGGTCGTCATTTCCATTTGGTTGGATTCAAATTGGCAGCCGTTCTTGCCGATCAGCTCAACAGGATGCAGAGTAGCATGGAACCTGCCCATCACCTCGCCGGTCAGGTCACATCATAGATGGTAGGCAAACAGACTTTATACGGAAGTCTACCTGTTGCGCAGATCAAGCAACAACTTCTGCATTACCTATGTTGAGCATGAACCATAGCTAGAGGACAGACTTAGTAACGTTGTAATAAAAGCACCAAAGAAAGAGTTAGCATGGAGTTACTATCACCAAGGGCAAAAACACTGATACAAAGTAACAGCAGAGAATACATAATCGGACATTCTGGCTTTCTGAATGTGCAGCCCATAATCAAAGAAACAACCCTTTCTTTGACACTATTTTTTATCATTTTGTTCGCATTAAGGTCTTCCGTATGTGCAGCGTTTTCATTCCAAAGAGACACCATAGCTATGCCCCTATGCAGCATAGCAGCATGGTTTAATCAGCAGCAATCAACATTATTGCACGATTAAAGAAAAAACCGCCCACAACACATATGGAAGCTGTAATGAACTAATGATAGCATGGGAAAACAATCCGGACCTTGTATCTATGAGATGCAAGGTCCCCTTTTAGGAGTCGGTCGGGCTTTAGCATCAACTGCCATGACAGGTTTTAGGAGTCGGTCAGGCTTTAACATCAACTGCCGTGATAGGTGATTTACCGTTACTATCCCAATGACATATGCATAATTCTTAAATAATTAGCAAAGAAACAAAAGTAGTCATTGAAAATCGTATAGAAGCCACCTAAAAAGCATTGTCTAGATGAACTACAAAATAGCATACTCTTTTCACTATATACAATTAAACTATAGCAAGAGCCATGGAACTATCTACTGCTCAACATAATTATCACTGCCGGTGTTGCATATAAAGAACTTTTTAAGACACTGCATTGCTAAGTTTCACAAAACATATTCCTAGAGCCAATTACAAACTATCTTGAAATCGACACCAGAGAGACCACCTAAAGGGAATTCAGTAGCTACAGATCATCAGCATTAACACAAAGACACTACTTTCATGGTCATAACAGATCCCGAACAACAATGTTAATTGAATCCCCGTACATCGTATGGCGTATCTATCCACATCAACAGCAAAATCCACTATTGCTTTGAAAATGTATGTAAAATACCAATAAATCTTCTAAATCTACAGGCAAGCGTTGGGTCATAAAGCACACATAAACTCCTGCTAGTTCTCTCGAAAAAATAAAGCACTTGCAAATCATTAGCGAAAACTCCCACTGCATCAACCAAACACTACAACAGAAAAAATGACCAGGACCATACACTCAACTGCAAGTCTTGACAATGCCTATCTCAAGAATAGATCAAGGATTGCATCTCAACTGAAGACAGTGAATCCATATTCAACTGATAACTGCACAAAAAAGTTGATAATGCACCAACAGATGAAGTGTTAAACCACTCCCCTTACTGGTTGCTTGCACAAATCTCCAAATCGACTTGCAAATACTAGCCCCACTTTCGGAGTGGCAACTATTAGGAGCTCATCAGCGCAGCAAAGGATATGAAAGCTACATAGTAGCAAACTGAATTTGCTAATCATGAGAACTATTACCTCAGTCTTAACATGGCTCATTCTTTACTTGAGCTAGCAATCTACAATGCCCTTTTGTGATTGTTGCAACTAAAATGCATCACCACCAAAAAAATTGTTGACAAATGTTTCAGAATAAATCAACACAGAGGACTTGCAGATAAGGAAACAAAATTACCATGTGAAGGATTGGAACTATGACTGCTCCTTATCACAAGGAATAAAAGAAAAACCTCCGCACGTGTCATCCGAAGATCCAAGCATTAGATTTATTCACCATAGCAAGTTCCCATATCCAATATTCATCAGCTATACCCTATTATCCTTCTTATTGCCATCAATCAAGAGCATAGCATATATTTCTTAAGCAGGAGAGGAACAACTTCCATTATTTATTACTGCAATAAAGAAGGAAAATTCTTCATATGCCCAATTCTCAGAAAACAGTAATAATCTGCTTTAATGATAAAACATGTACTCTTACAATAGAAAACAATAAATAACGAAGCATGTTTATATGTTTTTATTCCATTTCTTGTGTATTATAGAGCAGATTATAAGACGGTAATTACCAAATTGCTACAAATCAATCATTCTCTCTATTACTTGAACGGCCAAAAACCAAAATTAAAGGACATATACAGCAAGGGTGGCATTCCTTTTCATCCTAAATTACCTAGATGCTAATCTAGCTGTAACTAATGCACTCCCAAGCTGGGACTGCATTCTCCTCTTCTTTATCTTCAACCCTTTTTTGTAGGTAAACATGCCTATAGTCAGTAATAATAAATCATAATAATCGGCCAAAAGGTGTTTATAAGTTGTACAGATTTGTTGAACTGAGCCATAGCATTACTTACTCAAATAATATGGCACCACTTGCAAAGGGATAGCCATTAGTAAAGCACGCACAATTAAGCAGAACACACAGTTCTTTGTTAAATAATAACTCATGTATGATTGTTCTGTTGTTATAACAAAAAATGCTTAGCTAATGCAGAGATGAAGAAAAGTATGAGATTAAAATGAAGGCATTGAGAGGGAGGTGGGATGGGAGAAAGGATAAGGAGTGAGAGAGAATGGACAGAGGAAGGCGACGGCGACGGCGATGTCCATGCAGTGCGGTGCCGGGGCAGCGACGACTTGCACGGATAGGCAACCAGCGTGGCGGTCAACCAGCCGTCGTCGACCCGGGTGACCTCGGGGTGGAGGTGCTGCGATGACCTGGGAGCGGAGCAAGTCGGGCGTCATGGTCGTGGCAGTGTCGACCTTGGGGCGAGGTGTTCCAGCCGACGGCTACCTGGCCATCTCTGTCGCCACATCCAGCGGTGGCGCAACGCCATAGAGGAGCGGGGGGCGGGGAGGGGCGAAGGTGGAGGGGGAGGTGGGGTACGGCGCGGCAGCGCAGAGGAGACGCGGGGGGCAGAGGAAGGGGAACCTTGCGGGTGGGGAGGGGTAGCGGCCCTGCGCAAAGGGGAGGAGGGGTGGCGGAGATGGCTGGGAGAAGGGGTGTGGAAGGAACCCAATCCACCGCTGACTGGGAGGGCCTACATGCCAGTGACTCACTCGTGGGCTTTAGAGGGAATCTTCGTCATCAAATCCTTTTAATCACCGTTATGGTCTCTGGTGGCTGACGGTACACAGGCACTGAAACTATGGTCTTGGCGCTTACTAAGGCAGGATTTGCCCTGTTCGGGTGTTTGCAAACCTGTGCATCTTCTGATTAGCCACCCACAAGGAGGCATCCAAACCCAAACTTTTCAATAACAATTCTCTGGTATGGAGTCAGGTTTTTTAGAACTTCAGAGAAGTACTTAACTGAAAATCTGCTAAATGAATCCCTGCTCACACCATCTACTTTGCTCTTTTTAGCCTACAAAAAAAAATGGACGTTTGAAAAAGAGAACATCACAGAGAAAGATTGACATGCCCCGTAGGAACCAGAAAAAAAAATATAGTGTACTTTCCATCTTGTATGAAATGCAGTGGGGCTACGCATAGAATATATAGAACAAAAACCTTGTTCATTAGTGAGGAGTCCTTGCAGAAGTGGCTGAAGTTTCTTCTCAAAATTTTCACGGCTTGCATTCCCCCTAAAAAAAGCGCACATGAACAAAAGAAGGCACGTGAATCACAAAAACAAAACAAAAATAGCCCCACATCAGGAAAACATGTGCGAGAAAAAAATGGCCGTTATGATGTAATGAAGTGGGAGACCTGTTTGCTAAAGAAACCAAACAATGCATCATCTAAGGCCTTGTTCCTCCTTGGAAAGTTCAATGCCTGAACAAAATGAAAACCAGAAGAGAATGAACCAGCACCGATAGACAAATAAAAGAAACATGAATAAGATGTAAGATTAACTGGTTTAGGTACTATTTGAAAATTCAAAGAACTGATGGAATATACAACATAGAATGCTTCTCTTGACATGTCAGGACCAAAATGTGCAGTCAGTGATATGAAACAAGACAGCTCTGACTTGGACATGCATGACCCTGAAGAGCTAATAACATATATGCTTTACTTCAGTAAGCTCTAGATTTTTCTAGATCTGATTAGAAGACTGAATGTTGATGGCGTTACATGGCATGACTTGTTGTATTAATAATAGTAAAAGGTAAGTAACAAATCAAAACTTTCATTAAAGGTAAAGGTACATTGCTAATTCCAAACCAGAACAGAATGAACCTCCATTGATAAACAAAAAAGGAAAAATAATAAGTAAATACACAGGAAAATGTGTGGGCAGGGGGTAGGAAAAAAAAGCTCACGTCAACGTCACTTGACATGTTGTTCCGTTCATTGTTCCCATCATCGGGATGGGCGTCCGTTGAATCGTTTGAGACGGGATGGATGTTGCATATATATTTTTCATTAACAAACTACATACACCACAGCATAATAATAAAAAATCTTGATTCTCTAAGTAATGATATTGAAAACATATCACTGAGGCATCCGTGGTGGGCGCATAAACACACAAGTTAAATGCTCAGGAATGGTACAAGCCTTCACAGTACACAACACAAAAACAACACAGGTTTACAGAGTGGTCTCATGTTAGATACCTTGATAAAGTCCTGTTCTATTAGGGCTCTACTAATTATATATGTAAGTGTCACTTAGAGCACTTATCGTTTGCATTTTAAGATATGCAAAAGAAAAACCATTGTTCTATTCACAAAAACCAACCAAGTGAACTGATGACAAATTGGTTGATGCGCTGCTTTGTTTGTCACCTCATAAGGAAGGATAGACCACATTCAGAATCATCACCACAAAAAATATATGAATAAAACACTACAAGGCCCCTTGGACAAAAACATTCCTTTACCTTATAATGCTACGAGGGCCAGATAAACAAGAAGTGCTCCATTCCTGAATTATTCAGTGTGTGTGTGTAGTGGCAACAGAAACACTACAATCTAAAAAACACAATCATGTGGGGATAACAAATAAACTCTCTTTTATTAAAACCATGTCAACACCTAGGAGGTGGAGACACCATAAATTTAATTTGCTTGGGTATATAACCAAAACAAAAAACATTTAGCTGAGAGAAATGTATACTGTATGAAATCTGACAACATGAATAAAAAAAGTCCATTAGTTTCAGATGAAGGGGTTAATCCTACAATAACGAGACACATAAAACTAACACTTGAGAAAAATCCTAACATTTCATTGGCAAAATCCTACAAGAAAATCAAGCCTAATTTACTCTTCAATGGACCAAAAGCAAAAAATGCTCACTGAATTCGATTGCAACAATTAGGAAAATTAGGCACAGGAGACAAAAAGTCACATGAAAAAAGCTATATGTATGAAAGAGTGCATAGCGACGGATCCGCAGCTACGTGTGCATCCTAGTTTCAGATGAGAGGAGCTAGGATGTGAGTCACAGTTGAAACAAAAAGTAGAGTTGCAGAACAAGTCTAACAACATCAATCGAGCATGGCCAGCAATTCCTACAACCTAGCATCGTAGCGAGAAGCACACAATGACACAAAAGCATTCAATCAAAAATCTAGCAGGAATCCCCTAGCGATTTACTCACCTCCGAAGTGCCCAAGGGCAAGTTACAGGGTGGCGTGGATGCTACTCCGGCCAAGAAGCTGACGCAGATCCCCTAAACCTAGACCAAGCCCTAGCCCTAGCCCTAGCAATAGGTACGAGGAACGGGATAGGGGGACTGAGGCATATATACCTGGAGCCGCCGAGGGTACGGTGGAGAGCTTCTTGTGGCACTTGAAATGCTTGGCCCTCTGGTGCTTGCCCGAGCGAGGTTCTTGACATGGTCCAACTCCCAGCCGCCGCGAAACTTGGGTGCCCAGTGGCGGCAGCGGATGCGGGGGCCGCGACACTCCGGCACCCAACAAGCGCTCTCTCCGTGGGTCTCTGGAGACCTGGGGCTTCGAGGGAATCCAATCCACATGGGAGAAGAGGAGTGGAGTCAGGGTGGGGTAGCGCAGGGACCGGCGGCGACAGTGTGCGGCGGAGTAGCAGTCGATGCGCGACGGAAAGGGAACAGAGGAGGCGCCACGGCCATCGTTGCTAAGGGCATCTCTAATGGCAACCCGCAAATTTCCTCCCGCATCCATCCGTGGACAGGGGGGACCAGTCCGCGGATACGGATGTGGGAGGCCGCCATCCAATGCTGCCCGCATATATTTCAAACACTTTGTGATCAACCGGATGAAATTCATGCAAACTCGGCCGGATTTCACACAAGCCGGACGCCATTCATGCAAACCGGACGCCATTCATGCAAACACGGCGAATTTTCATTAGATTTCGAACATTTAGAACAAAAAATAAACCGACCCGACCCTAAACCTATGATACGATGGCGGCGCCCAGCGTCCAAGCCCTTGTCGTCCTCCATCAGCTGACTTCATGACCACCGGCGATAAGACCGATGAAGTGAAGCTGCGGTCTCCGACGAGGAAGAGTAGAACACGGGAGACGGACCGGCCCACAAGGGACACCAGGCCCTGCCGCCTCCCGTGCCCTACTCATCCTCGGAGGAGTCCGCGCCCTGTCTGTCGCCGGTGGACATGAGGTCCACGATGGAAATGGTGGCGCCCGCGCTGTCGTCGTCCCACCGGGCCGCCGGATAGTTCGTCGGCGGCGCGTAGGAGGCGCAACTGGTATTGTTCTCCTCTGCGATCGCCTGGAGCTGCGCCTCAGCGGCGGCCGCTTCCTGGTGAGCGGCGGCTTGAGTGCGGACGGCATCGTGGATGGCACGCTTCTCCGCGACGATGTTCGGGTTCACCGCGGCCATGGCCGCCACGGCCTCCTCGCTCGCGTGCTCGCCGTAGATCTGGCCCTCCACCAGCCGGTGCTGCTCTAGGAGGAACAGGTCGTACCGCTGTTCCTCCTGTGCCTAATGGAACGCAAACAAAGGCGCCGGCGCAGGCTGCACCTCCGCCATGACGGCGTTGTAGTGCGCCTATGCCTACTCCATGGTGAAGCTGGCGTGCATAGGCACAGGAGCCGGGGCGGTGTCGTCGGAGCCGGCTTCGATTCGCCTGGCATGGCAGCTCTGCCAGGCAGCGGTAAGGGCGGCCACCTCGTGCTTCATCTTTGTGGAAAGGATCTCCCACAGAGGTTTGCCGCCTGCAGTCATGGCAGATGCAATGGAAGAGAGGAGGATGGGGAGTGGCTTGTGTTGTGGCGTGGAGTTAGCCGGGTGTGGCCAACTTTAAATAGCGGATTCCGGTGAGGCCAGGCGTCCGGGTGCGTCAATGCGCGGCGTCGGAGTAGGTTTCTCGGCCGGCGAGCCTGCTTAATGGCGGCATACGGACGGACGGGGCATTCAACGGGCGTGGTAGATATCCGCCCCGTCCCGTCCAGTAACGCATCTCCGGTATTGAACAGGCGCGGACACCGCAGATGCGTCGCAGGCGGCGCCCTCGGCCGGCGCGCCGCTTCAATGGCGGAGGCAGTAAGAGGTCGCGTCCGCTCTGGGCCGGCTTCAATGTGGATCGGCGCGCTCTACAGCGGCATGAATGCGGGCAGCTGGCGCCGGGCGGGGGACGCACGCGGGTGAGGGGGGAAGGGTTTTGGGTGGGCCAGGGCTGTCAGAAGTGGGCGTGGGTGGTGTCGGGACGCCTGCAAAGCCACCCACGTTTGTCTCCGGTTTGCGGGAGAAAGTATGCCCGGACCGCTCGACGGACCGATACAGGCCCGCGTTGGATGGCTTCCGTGGTCCGGACAACACGGTCCGGACGTATGCGGGCGGTTTGAGGGTCGGTATTGGAGATGCCCTAACGCTGCCCTCTTATCTTTAGACTCAAGCTGGGTACATCCAACTGAAATGATGGTCGTGCCTTAATATGTGCCTGTATGAGTGCCCACGCATGCATGCAGTTTAATTAATTTATTACTAGCACGTATGCCCGTGCGTTGCAACCCGAGAAGTAATTGACATGTCCACCAAAATGTATATAATTGCGACATGACAACATCCGGACGGGGGAGCAGGGATACGCACGCCGAGGTTGAAATCTACTCCCTCCTTTGTTGTGGTTATCTCACGAAAGTCTTAAAAAAATGAATTATTAACGCAAGATTGGTGGACTCCGAAAGGATTAATTCATTAATTATAGGGTCTCCCCCTCATAGCAACAATCCCGAAATCTAGTCTTACTTATAAACCCACTTAATTTATATTGACGCAACCATCCATGCAAATCCAAATTATTTATTTATTTAGAGCCAATCAGCCATGCTAGCCCAAATCCATTTAATTTCTTCGCTCCCTCTGTTCCTTGTTTCCTAAAGTGACTTCCCGATTTCTACACAATTTACAAATATATATAAATTGATGTATTCTTGTGCAAAGAGTCGAGTTGGGATATTTAATTAAATAATGAACCTATTTTTTACCACAAGCACATGCTAGGTCAGCTGGTTGGGCCCTTTGGGGTCATGAGTTCCAATCCCACAAAGCACAACTAATATAAAATTCTTTTTAGGGCATAACCTTAATTAACCTAATTAATTATTATGGAATATTAAATCTTTTCTACCTCATTTAAATTGGCTACATATGTTAAATAAAGTATGTTAGAAGGGCCCATAGTGCACCCTTTTTTTTCTACAGACTAAGGAGTAATATATATATATATGTGTGTGTGTGTGTGTGTGTGTGTGTGTGTGTGTTTGTGTGTGCGTGTGTGTGTGTGTGGTTACCCCATTTAAATTGGGTAGATATGTTAAATAAAATATGTTAGGAGGGCCTGCATTGCACCCTTTTTTTCTGCAGACTAAGGAGTAGCAAATATATATATGTGTGTTTTTACCCCATTTAAATTGGGTAGATATGTTAAATAAAATATGTTATGAGGGCCTGCATTGCACCCTTTTTTCTGCAGACTAAGGAGTAACGAATATTTAACAGGAAGGATTAATAGCACGGTTGGAAACTAAGTATTTTTCTGGTGAAATTACATATATAAATTATTTTAATCTGAGTTACGGTTGCAAAGTTATAGTATGATCATTTTAACATATTCTTTATAAATAATAAAGACCAGGAATCTAAACGGGCTGAAAACAGAGTGAACTGTACCTACTGCAGCTGAACGCGGACCTAAACAGGCTAAAAACAGAGTGAACTGGGCCTACTGCAGCTGAATGCAGAATACTAACCAGCGCCCAGGTACGCGCGACAGTGGATACAGAACTTGGGCCGAAACCCAATAGATAGAGAGAAAGGCGAGGGACTTAATACTGGACTGAGGTTATTTAAAAAAATACTAGGGGGCTTTTTATAAAACGTATGACGGCGAACGGGCAAAAACACTCCGTACTTTATTAGTAGGTATAGATTAGTAAGTACGACCTCTTTCTCTCTCTCCTAATAATTAATTAATACTCCTACTAGCTAATACTCCCTCCATCTATCTATCTATCTATATATATATATATGACCTAATGCGTTTTTTGAGATTGCCTTTGACTATTGATAAGAAAATTATAACATTGAAAGCTCCTTTCACGTACGAATTTGATGGTATGCTTTGTGTAATTTGCATGTCATATATTATTGCTCTAACATATGCATATGGTCAAAGTTAGCCTAAAAAACGCATTAGACCCTATATAGATGGATGGAGGGAATAGCAAAATCTGGCAACCCTGATCACGTAGGATCCAGCTCACCAAAAGTAGACAAACTCTCATAACTAAGTACTATAATACCCCTGATAGCTTTTTTTTTTTTTTTTTTTGAGGGTAAAGCAAAGCTTTATAACTTAACGGTGCTCGGGTAAATCACCCGAAACACAAGCAGCCACTTGGGCCGGTACAATAGAGTTCCACTCAAAACATTCGTTTGGTAAACAAAGACGACCTAATTTGGCTAGTTCATGCGCAACAGAGTTTGCACAACGGCGACACACAGAAACAACTTGCTTAGAGAACCACATCTTAAGCTGGAACTTCATGTCCTCGATGATAGCTGCATTTGGCGAAGAATCGACCTTCGTAAAATCCATCGCCTCATGCAGAAGCTGGGAGTCGGTTTCGAAGACCACACGAAGAGCACCAACATCAGCCGCCAATGAGATAGCTTCAGCCATCGCAGTTACCTCTGCACCAAACGGGTCAGCAACCTGGTCCTTCTTACCTGCTCGGGCCATGAGAACGACGCCAGTACCGTCCCTAACCACCACACCCCAAGTGACAAATGATTCACCCTGTGTAAAGGCCCCGTCCAGGTTAATTTTGACCATATCTGGTGCCGGCGGCTTCCATTTGCATGCTTTGGACACTTTGTCTTTCCCACTGAACAATTGCATGTACTCCTGTGTGTTGCTTAGAATCCGTCTAATCAGCTCAGACTGCTGGGTCGGGATCTCCCCCTCTCTTATTTTATTTCTATTGCTCCACCAATGCCACCAAAATGTAAGAATCTGCACTCTGGTTCTTTCATCTAGTCCCCACAAAAAATCCAACATTGCATGCACTGACGTAACTTGCTCCAATGCCTCTCTTTCCTTCTCTAAGCTCATAGCTCTCCAGGCTTCCTTGACGGCTTTGCACTTAATAAATAGGTGAGCTCCATCCTCATCCACTCGGCTACAGAAAAGGCACTTTGTGCTCTCAAGTGGTACCCCCCTCCTGGCTAGATTAGTGCGAAGAGCAAGGGACTCATGTTTGATCCGCCATGTGAACATCTGAATTTTCCGCGGACATGGTAGCTTCCATATTCGCTTCCATTCTTGACCAACACATCTATCCAAATTCCCAGCCTCCATAGAGCTACTACCAGGTACACCACGACGGCCTTGCTTCTCTAGCTGTACGTGCAGCTTATACGCGCTTTTGACCGAATGGTTTCCCTTACTGTCAAAGTGCCATGCTACAAAATCCTCAACTCCCTCTCTTAGCGGAATCTGCAAGATGTGACGCGCATCATCCGGCCAGAAAGAATCCTTGACGAGCTGCTCATCCCATGAACCTGTGATAGGGCATATTAGCTCGCTAACGTAAGTAAGCAAATTCGGCCCCTTCGGTGTAATCACCCTCCTGGACCAAGCACGAGGAATCCATGGATCGCTCCAGATTTTCACTCTCATTCCGTCTCCAATTCTCCAGATATACCCTTGTTTAACCAGGTCCAAACCAGTAAGGATACTCCTCCAGGAATAGGAAATACCCCTGATAGCTTGCGATGGAATAAATGGGAGTGGGACTTCGATTGATCCAAAAAATATCCTATTGATGTGCATGGCGTCCTGAACGTGGGCACTATTTCATCAGGTGGAAATAGCTTGACAGCTTTATTATTTATTCAGGTGGAACAAAATTCTTCTTTTTAGTCTGGGTCCTGGTGTCGTTTCCTCGTCGACGCTAGAGGCCATATCAGGTTGCTTGCTCGGCATCGGTGCCAATTTCCCCGTAAACAAGATACATATCAGTTGCAAGGTCATGTACTGGTTCACATTTTGAGTCAAGAGCTGCGGGAAGCGCCTCCTGGCCTGTTGCCTGCTGTGGAGTGTACAAAGCTAGCTGCTAATCAAATTTCAAAAAAAAAAAAATTTGCTGCTAATCAAAACACGCCTGCCGCCACCATCTCCTTTCCCTTCCCCAGTGCACGCAAGCTACGCACCGGCTGGGCCTCTCGCCTTCTCTAGGTCCCACGCTCCATGCCTAACGCACCGCTGTGTCTTGCTGTCCTGTGAGCATGTATGAGTGCCGGCCATGCCTGCATTTTAATTAATTAGTCTTGATCCTAATAATAACATAAAAAGTAGGTGTACCTTTTGCATGTAGTATGTTACTAGTCGAAAACTGCTAAAGTGAGCCACCTCAACTAATTGCCATGAAATAATTATGCAGTGGATTGGTCCGGGCACCGTCGAAGAAGCGGTGCGACTGATAATCCCTTATCTGGAGGATACGAGCAATACTGCACACAAGGCCATCTATTTTGATGGATGGCAAGGGCTGGCTGCTTCGGCGGTGCTTAGAGCCATAGCTGAAGACCCTCCACCATCTCTGCTGGAGAAATTCGACAAGATCATACACGTTGATTGCTCGAGGTGGAAAAGCCGAAGAGCACTCCAGAGGTCGATCGCACAAGAACTGAAGCTTCCTCGTCGGGTAATGGATATTTTTGATAGGGAAGATGAGGAAGATGATTTCAGAGGGATAGATGAAGGGTCCAGAGTTGAGATACAAGTCGTTGGGGCAGAGATACATCAAACCTTACAACAACACATATGTTTAGTGGTCTTCCATAATGGGAGCGACAACACAATTGACTTAAATGATTTTGGAATTCCCCAACCTATCATGAGTAAATGGTCCACATTTGGTAGTAAAATATTGTGGACATTTCGAGGAAGGCTTCGGCTCAACCCAGGAATTAGTGAGAAGGTGGATAATTCCCATCTTTTTCTGTATGAAACATACAGTAAGCATGGGTGGAATTTTTTGCTTAAAATAGAGGCTAGAGAAATTGCTGGGTATACGGATAATCTTGGTGCAGCAGTTGAAGAGTGTTGCTTGTATCTGCTGTCATTAAATTCTCAAGGAGGCAACATCATGGACTACAACTGGGCCACCCATGCTTCTAGCTATTGGGTCTGCGATGGGATTATACACGGAGGTCAGGGTGACGAAGCATGGAAGGTTGCTGCCGCTTTGCATCAACATATAAATATGGATGATTATTCATCTAATACAGTGCCCTCTTTTGGTTATGAACTCAAGACTCCTCCAAAACGATGGATATTAGTCAAGGACAGCTCTGTTGTGCATCCAGAGTCAACGTCATTTTTCCTTGCTGCAGCAGACGCAAGCGGATCTAATCCTCCATTATGGTCAATACCTAATGACATGTTTCATCAATCGGAGAATCTTCATGTGCTCAAATTATGCTGCTGCACCTTCAGTTTTTCCTCTCCTCCTTTTCATTGTTGCCACAAATTAAGATTCCTCGGATTAGATAGCTGCCAGGATCAACGACCAGAAGAAGGCAAGAAGCAAGATATACCAGCAATGGATTTTTTTAAGAGCCTATGGGTGATAGACATATGCAATACAGATTGGGATCTGCCTTCATCACCAGAGATAATAGGGCAGATGGCTGCAAACATTAGGGAAATGCATATAAAAAGGGGAAGGTTTTGGCACATCATTTTTGCGTCGGGACAACTGCAGAACCTTCGCAAGCTTCGAGTAATTGATCCTACATGCTCTTGGGAGATGGGCGGAAAGGATGAGTTCACAGTTTTGCCCACCTTGTCAAGATCAACTAGCCTCAAGACTCTGGTTCTAGATGGTTGTGTTGGTTTGGAGCATGTTGGAGGACTCCCTCCGTCGCTTGAATCATTCAGCTTAGATGCAAGACCAAGAGAGGATGATTTCAAGGAAGCCAAAATAAGCCGCATCTCCTTGGCTGGCTGTGTAAGATTGTCTGACTTCACACTGCGTGGATCACTTCCAAACCTTGAGGAGCTGGACCTCTCAGGCACAAGAGTCAAGACACTTGACCTCACAACTCAGGTGGTGCAGGTCCCATGTCTCAAACAAATTGTTCTATTGAGATGTATGCAACTCCATGCCATTTTATGGCCAGAAGAGGGTCTGCCAACACTGACAGTGCTGCATATTGATTCCTCAGTCTATCATGTTCAAACAAAACTACATGAAGTATATGTTACTATAATGGACCTAAGGTTTTTTCAGTCCTTGGTATTACAAAACAATGTTCAATTATGTTGGAAGAGCAATAGGTTCCATCTAAATCTTTGTGTTCCTTGTACCACCAATGTTAAGGGACAAAGGTATATGAAGGAGAAGATGGGCCCTGGTAATAGTGGGAAAATAATGGGCCCTCCTCAACCAAAGTCATTAAACCCCAATACTTACAACACCTACATGGATGTTTCTGTTGGTAACATAATTGTTGATCACGACTACAACAATGGAATGCAGTTTCAGCCGTCAGGCTGCCATGTTGAGATTGGTAAGGGAATCAGCAACGCTAAAGTGGAGAGTGAACAAGCAATCAAGGCAATCATCTTTGTGATGGACAAGACAGCTCAGTCGCTGCATGTGCATTACAATTCTTCCATCACCACTGTTATCCCTGAATATATGATGTCCATACATGGGAAGGAACTTGGTTGGCGACATCTAAAACAGTGCCATGTGGTGAGATGCCCCAAACTGCACACAGTCTTCACCCCTAACTACGATAGAATCTATCCCTTCAAAGAAATAGAGACCTTTTGGGCGGCCGATCTCTTGAATGCTCACTGCATTTGGAGCAAAGGAAGGACCTGGAGTGGCACCGACAACACTTCATTTGTTAAACTACGGAGCGTACACCTGTACTCTTGCCCGAGGCTCACATTTGTGATCCCATTGTTGATGGCTATTCAAGGATCATATTTGCACAACTTAGGAAGTCTCCACATCGTCAACTGTGGTGACCTAAAGATGGTGTTCCCTGTTCATCCTGACCTCGAAGAAGATGTACTTGAGTTCCCAAGCCTGAAGCATATCCACCTGTATGAGCTCTATAAGTTGCAGCATATATGTGAGGTCAAGATGCTTGCTCCCAAGCTTGAGAGGGTATGGCTTAGGGGTTGTTGGGGTCTCAGGCGTCTCCCAGCCGTTGGCCGAGATAGCCGCCGTCCCGTCGTGGACTGTGAGAAGGACTGGTGGGATAAGCTAGAGTGGGACGGGTTGGAGACTGGCCACCATCCTTCCCTCTTTGAGCCGCGCCACTCGTCTTATTACAAGATGCTCCTGGAGAGAGTCTCAGTTCTCCGATGAACCTATGCAACCCTTCAGGTACACATGCACATCACCTTCTCCCTTTGTTTCTTGTTTCATGCTTGCATGTACCGTAAAGAAACTAGCATTTACTCTATTATACTCTGCAGTTCAAAAAAATAGCGCGCTATAGCGCCACTAATAGCACGCTATAGCATATTGAGAATCGTCTCGCTAAATTGATATACGTACAATGTCTCGCTAATAGCATGCTATAGCGCGCTATAGCACGCTAATAACATATTTTCAGGGGCGCCGCTATTTTGTATAGCGCGCTATTTTTTTCCTTGGTGTAGATGCATAACAATAAGTTAATTAACCATGCATGCATTGCATTCTAATCAATTCTTATCGTCCGCTCGCTTATGCATTCTGCTCTCATTAATATCGGTTGCATGCTTGTATCATGCCTCTGCAGTTCTGTGTAGGCTTGGTGGTGCAAGATGACGGCGTGGCCTTACTGCTTCCGGCTACTGCCCATGGCCGCAACGGTTCATGTCAGTATACGTTTCCCAAGATTGTGGTTGTGTTTTTTCTGAAGAATAAAAGGTGCTAGCTCCTAGCTGTGTGTTGTGTGTTTGTGTGCGCACCTGATTGATTGTTTCCAGTACTAAGATCGAGACAGCGTACCGTCTATGTGTGGCTTGGTTTGGTTTGGTTTGGTTTGTGTTTGCGTTTGTGATTGTAATAAGAAGGGATGTGACTGTGGCTGTGGTGTGACGAAAGTGCTGCTTGTGGAAGACTATGAAACGATGTTGTTAATTTGTGTGCACTCTCCACTGTGGTGCCTGGAAATGTGCCGGTGTGCTTCCGCTTAGACCGGCTCTCCGAGCAGGAGTCATGATTTGTGTGCTAGCTAGCTAGCTAGCTTTGAAATCTCCACATAGTAAAACCCTCTTCTCAGTGTGATGGCTATATATGTCTCTGATCCAAATTTTAATTTTCTTTTGTGGACGCATTAACCTGTAGGCATTTTCAGCAGCAAATCTCCGGCTGGGTCCTAGTGGGTTTCTCCCCGTATTCTCTGGCTTTTTTGTCCAACTTTACTTATTAGACTGTTGTCTCTAGCGACTGACTAGTTACTTACATATATACCATGGACACTGAACCCAGCTTCAGAGTTTATGCACATACCGCTTCAGATTATGACATTATTTCTTGCCTCATGTCAAGTTGTTAATACAGAAGAATAGACATCGAGCATGGTTAATGCACACACGATCCCTTTTGAAAAACTATATATATAATCTTTTTCATTCTTGAGAAACTTTCTAAGAAGCGTATGTTGAGGTTTACTCTTCTGAAACCAATGCAGCAGCTGTTTGTCGCTAGACTCAACATGTGTACTATTTGTTTTATTTCTTTGTGACGTTTCTGTTTTGTTGGTTTGGCATGTCGATGAGAACATTTTTGTTTTAAGCTATGATGAGAACAATTTCTTTTTTGACCTAAGGAACTCATTTAGTTCCGTCTCGACAATCAATCAGTCGACTGAGACGGAGCAGAACTGTAACCATACCCAAGAACCATGATGAGGCCTACCGATCAGGAGCTAGACCTTATTCTTATCAGAAATCAAGCAAATGCTTGCATCAAAAAGGGAAGAATCACTCGTCCTTCTGTGCTTCTGGTTCATGTTCCCGCCTCCTCGTCTCTCCTTCTCTGGTCACATCAGGCAGCAAGGCGGCGGCATCAATGGACAGCGTCTCGCTCCTCGTCCTCCTCTTCCTCGGCCCCCACACAAGTTGCAGGCCCTCCTTGTTGTCGGCTTCTTTCATCAGGTCAGCTGCAGCATGCATACATAACAGAGGGTGTGATTTGCTTCTTTTCATTTACAATTTTTTTGTGCTGCAAATGATGATTTTGTGCTTCTTTCGTAACAACAATGCATGCCACAATGTAAAATACTACTAGTAGCTCGTAAGTGCAATTGCCAACGACTTCCTCTCTGTTCTGAATGATTACCAGTCAGAGTCTCCGTCTCCGATCCGGGGTAGAAAAGCACGAGCAAAAAGGAATGAACTCTACCCCGTTTCTGTGTTCAGAATCACCCAGGAAGTGTGCCTGCGGCCTTCACTGCCATCGTCTGAACCGGTGATTATTCTGACTGGTTCCTGCATTTTCAAACACAAGTACAAAGCCACAATCACACACTGAACAACATAACGCAAGCGCAACTTTTCAATGTATTGTACAAGATCATATGTAAAATGCATGTACGGTCCTTCAAGTTGGGGAACTGGTCCTGGGATACATATGTGCATACAAATCGCGTACGCCAGGACCGCCATGTCAGCCGAAAAAAAAAGTTTCGCGTAGCTCAGCGTGTGCTCGCCCGCATGTCTGCCTGGGTGGGCCGGCCCATACATCCAACAGCTAGTTTATTTTTACCGGTACGTCTATAGCGAACGATATGAACACTGTAGCGAAATATTTATTTAATTTTCCCCTCCTTTCTATATATTTTCCAAAATTTCAAAAATTGTTCACGAATTCAAAAAAAGTTCAACATTTGAAAATCTATTCGCGTATTTGAAAAAATGTTCAGGAATTCAAAAGATGTTCATGGATTTTAAGAAATGTTCAGGGATTCAAAAAATTATTCATGAATTGAAAAAAATGTTCATGATTTCAAAAATTGTTCGTGAAATTAACAATTGTTCACAAAATAAAAAAAATCATGAATTCCAAAATTGTTCATGATTTGAAAAAATTGTTCACGAATTCAATAAAATATTCATGAATTCAAAAAATGTTCATGGATTCAAAAAATATTCATGAATTAGAAAACTCTTCATGAATTCAAAAATTGTTTGCAAGTTAGAAAAATGTTTGTGAAATCAAAAAATGTTCACGAATTCAAAAAAACATTCGTGAAATCAAATCAAATCAAATCGTGAAATTAAAAAAACATTAGAAAAATATTTGTGAAATCAAAAAAAGTTCACGGGAACATTTTTTAAAAATTTAAACATTTTTTGAAAAACACGAACCAGTTTTTAATGGGACGAAGAGAGTTTTTGTCGGGGTGGTTTTCTCCACCGATTTTCTGTGGGGGTATCAATGGAAAATAATCGGTGGAGGTGTTCCTGTTTGCCGTCCTGGGGAGGAACGACGTACCGGTTTTTAATGGGAGGAAGAAAAAACCAGCGTGATGGGTGGTGGGAGGTGGGGTGAGACTACTAACTCATGTTTAATAGTAGAGATATATATATACTAGAGATACTCAAAAATCAAAATAATACGAAAATATGGAAAGTATGAGTAAATAAGCATGAAAATGGAAGACTTCCCGAGAAAAACGGACTTTGCATCAAAAAGTCACTGAAGAAAAGAAGAAGACACATGACACGAGTTTGGGCTGTCTGCATCGGCACGTCAAGCTATCCAAACTTTGCTTGCTTTTTTCTTTTTCTTTTGAAGGCATGAACAATTTTGGAATTCATGGTTTTTTTATTTCATGAACAATTTTTAATTTAACGAATAATTTTTGAAATCATGAACATTTTTTTGAATTCATGAACAATTTTTTGAATCCATGAACATTTCTTCAAATCCATGAACATCTTTTGAATCCTGAACATTTTTTCAAATACGCGAATAAATTTTCAGATTTTGAACTTTTTTTGAATTCATGAACGATTATTTAAATTTCGGAAATATATATAAAGAAGGAAAAAATTAAATATAAATTTCGCTACAGTGTTCGCATCGTTCGCTGCAGACGTACCGGTAAAAATAAACTAGCTCTCGGATGTATGGGCCGGCCCACCTAGGCAGACGTGCGGGCGAGCACATGCTGAGCGACACGAAATAAATTTTTTTTTGGTCTGCTGACGTGGCAGTCCTGGCGTACGCGATTTGTATGCACATATGTATCCTAGGACCAGTTCCCCAACTTGAAGGACCGTATTGTCACTGTATGTTCAACTTCCAGGACCGTATTGAGGCCGTTCGGAGTTCCAGGATGGTTGTGGACATCGCCACCAACTTGCAGGACCATACGTGCATTTTACTCCAAAGTTACAGCTGCAGATTCAAGCACGTTCCAGTAAATTCAGTTGTATATATGCTTTTTTCAGAAGCAGAACCAGAACCAGTTGGCCATGAATTGTGAGCAGTATTGCAACAGGTGTGTGTAAACAGGAATCGCAGAAAGTATTCATGCTCAAACTAGCCAACAACTTTAGTTTGCTCGAGGTATCATATACCAATTTCATTGACAAAAAGGGGCAAGGTATCACTAATTACCTTCTTAGTTGGCTCTTGTGGATTGACCTTTCCATCCGTCACCTCTTTCGGTGTAGGTACCAGCCTGTAGTTTGAACCAACCAATCGAGCTGCTTTGACCTTTCCCTGCTCTACATTTGGATTCAGATCTGCCGCAGCAGTACAGTACGTACCATCTCCTTGCTTGACACATTATTATTCAGTACTAACTGTGAAATTTTGCCATCAGTGCATCATCAGCCAACCAAAACTGCCTGCCTAGCTAGCAGGCTCCAACGAAAAGCTTTAATAATAATATCATTGCAAAGATGATATATATGGCATCCTTTGCTATGCTACATTCGACGGCAGAGCAAGTGTCGAGAGACCTCTACCGTCCATGATACACGATGGATGATCTCCTGCGCTACAATGGGGAAAACAAAAACAAAGCTGCAGGACAAGGCAACCCAAAAATGGAGAGATTGACTAGTGATTTCGCTGTGGCATGGCCCTTCCTTCCGGCACCCTTTTGTCGACACGACCGATCTTGCTAGGAGGCCACACCACGTGCGTCACCCTTCCCTGCACCAGACCAAGAGGAACCTGCAGCAAGCAACTAACCACACCCCACAATTAGAAGGTGGGCTCCACTGGGAACTGAATTTCAATTACTTGTCTCTTCTTTTCTTAAAGAAAACCGGAAGGGTAGTACGTGCTCCATTAATCACTTGTTTTTCGATAGACCACAGCCCGGTCTACGTTTTATCACAAGAAGAAGAGAAAGTTGTGCGGGACGACTCCAGCTTTACACACAGCTTAATTACACCGCTAGCTAGCCGCGCCGGTGATGACTCCAGCTTTACACCAGTACAAGAAAGAAGCAACCACACACATCACAAACTTAAAACCGCTGGCATCACAAGGATCCTTCCTCGGGGAATTGTATCACTCTTGGTAATTCTTCACTGCTGGACGTACTCAGGCTCCTCAGCATCGGCAAGGTACAACGTGTGGGCAGCGCATGCCACCAGTTCACTACCAACTCATTTTGTTTCATAGTTGTATTTGGTCTGGGTACTCGTGGTTCGCATGAGGAATCTGATCCAAGGTCTAGACCTGCCCTGTCCCTTTGTTTTATTCAAAGAAAAAGGAAAAGCTAGGAGGAAGAAGCAAAGAAGCAGACAATTCCATCTTTCTTCTTTACTTTGCAGCAGCCCCAAGCAAAGAATTAACCACCAGCTATGGATGGATGGATGGATGCTTTGGCAAAAGCAAAGCCAAACGTACACAAGCCCTCCTGTATCCACATTCATTCGTTCATTGCTCCTCCTTCATATCACCTACCTCACATCAGCATTTTTCTTCTCGCCCAACGAAGCAGTGTCTGCCTGCAAATTCAGGTACTATACCACTAATGCTGCTATATGTATGATCGATTCTTTTGCTATCTATCTATATATCTTATGTGAATTTCCCACTAGCAGTATACTATGCATTGACTGACAATGTTTGTTCATGCACAAACATAACTAATTCCTACGCTCTTTTTTTGAATTTTTTCCCACGCTCATTTGGTAACTACCTATGTACTATATAGCAGCTAGCAAAATAATTCATCTCTGGAGCCGCAGATCGATGGATTAGATTGATATATGGAGCTTCTTTAGTAAGTCACACTTGCTCTCCAATATCACCCTTTTCATTCCTTCATTGCTCTTCCTTCATACCACCTCACATAAACATCTTTCTTCTTGTGACGCCACTACCTCTTTTGCAGATAACTGTTATCAACAGATATATACGAGTAATTCTTCTGCTATTCATCATCAGCACACAAGATCAGTGTGTCTGCCCGTCGAGTAAGGTACGTACAACTGCTACTACTATATGATTTTCCTTCTTATGCTCTGGTTACTCACACTTTAGTTGTTTCCAAAATGAACGTGTATTAAATATGCATCGTCTGACAATGTTTGTTCATGCACAAACATAACTAACTCCTACGCTCTCCTGATATCCACCAGGTGCTTGCAAAATAATCAGAGATCCGTCTGGATGTGCAGATCGATGGGTTAGATTAACATCTGGGGCATCATTTCTTTACCGGGCCTTCATTGAAATAATAGTCATCATGCCGCGAGAGGTATTTTTCTACATATACATGCATGCAATTCTCATAGTCTAGACTGCTAGTCCTACTATTTCAATTCTTATTGCTCAAAATATAACAATTAAGTATGTGAGGGATGGTTATATTAATTTGTTCTTGAATAAAAAAATTATACGTTCAAGATTTACATGTTCATTAGTTCGCTCCAAGGATGAAGCTAGCAATTAATGGTGGCCAAGATCTAACACACACATACAATCAGTGGACACACACATGCACGCACGCACACGCAAGCGCCGGGACTTGAAGCATTAGAACACACTTGTTCCCTCTCGTCTCAACTGAGCCACCACCAGCATATCAGTTCTCACACTCTATTCTAACCTATATTGAAGACGTTCATATATCGAAATGTCCCACTTAAGAAGAATTGTCCTGCATCCCATGAGACAATGTCGAAAACCTCGTTACTAATCCTCAGAAGCAAGCCACCCGAGTGGCCTGAAGCCGACACCCATTGCCAGCTGAACTTTTCGCTCAGATTAATGGAGCCCAGGTCTAAGTAGGTGAAATCGGCCCCACGTAGTCTAATTGCTCCCTAGCAATATATTCTTTCAGCTGGGTTCGACGTCCAGCGTGCCCGAACACCCTGATGTTCCATAAGATGTATCTCATTTAAATCACCCGGTTGTGGAGGTGGACCCTTGTGACTTCACCGCCTTCGTCGTTCTTTTCTTCGGCTTGGGTGCAGATGGACCCTCCTACTCACTCTCGTCAACCTCAGTCCCTACTGCGGTTGCCGCTTCGGCCTCCCTGGTCAACTCTTCTTCCTTCTTTTGTTATGCAGCCGCCAGCGAAGCTTGTGCCAATTCTCTCGCGAGGATCATTGAAAGGATTTCAGAGCGGGAACCAATAGAAGATTCTAAAACCACCGCACTATCGTCTAGAACTTGTAAAACACTATCGTTTGTACATTTATTAAGACCATGAATTCGGGGAGAGGATTACCTGGTTTCTTGAGGTTCTCCTCTGCAGTGAGGTGTTGGGCTCGCTTGAGCGCCGACAGTTCCCCTCCCTTCGCACGCGTACTCGTTCTGGTTGGCCCACAAGTCACGGAATGTCCAACCAAGAAAAGAACCGAATGTCCAATAGGCACTTTAACAAACACGTCATGGCCACAGAATAAACCCTTCTACTCCCACGACCCTTAACTCTTCACATGAGAAGGATTGGCATCGCCTAAGAATGTGATGGACAAAAATTGTATGTCCTTCATGATCTGCTATTCCAAATAAGAACTATTGACTAAACAATGAAGATTAGTACAGTCTACTGTGAGCTGTTTCCATCACATGTGCCATAGGCGGTGATGGCTGCTATAGTATAGCCGTTAGAGGAGCACACCAAGGCTCGCTTCTACTGACGCTATCCTCTCCACCCCGTCCTTGCTGAGAGGGCAGGAGATAGTAGCAAGAGGAGGTGGAATCCTCGGGTGAAAAGAGACGGAAGATGCAGAGGATGGCAGCGGCGATGAAATCTGACTAGCGGGTCCCATATGTCATTGCTAAGGAAGTGTCTTGGCTCATATTCGGCTTGAGCCGATCTTTCAGCTCAGCTCATACTCTTCTATCTCTCACTGGTGGCAGTGTACAAGGTGGAGGCAACGACGACGGAGATGGCAGCTGCCACCAACTTGCGGCTTCTCCTATGTACCACCCCCTCCCCCCGCGTGCTGATCTGGCAAGCTCCCCGGGCTCCCTCATCACCGTCCGATTGGGAAGAAGTAGCTCCCCAATAGACAAAAAAGTAGCACTGCCATTTGGTGTGAGAGGGAGGGCCCGTGCCGCATGTGGTGCAGGAGGCAGGCAGATCCGCTGCCGGCCATGACTTGGAGGAAGGCGGCGGCACGAGGTCAGGTCTTCGTCGATGGCGCGGGCTCCGACTCCAATGGCAGGAGTTGGGGGCAGCGCTGCTGCCTTGGCCCATAAGCAGGAGAGCAGGTCCATCTTGTCGGCGGTGCGAGGTGCACTGCTCAACCGCACACAGTTGCGTCAACGAGAAACTCAGACACCTGACTTACACTCGGGGGAGTGGGGTTGGAGCCGGTGCCAAGATCTACCATCGTTTCTAGCGTCTCCGCCCCCACTAGCGAGGTTGCCACATCCACCGTCTCTCTTCTAGCTTAGGAGGGTGAGAGAAATGAGAGAGCAGTTACGGGGTGAGCTAGTGTGTGTGTGTGTGTGTGAGAGAGAGAGAGAGAGAGAGAGAGCAAAGAGATCGACTCAGCTCAAGCGGAGCTGTCTACCAGAACTGAGCCGAGCCGTCGCTCTAGTGACTGACATGTGGGACCCGCTAGTCAGATTTTGTGTTAACTTATTAATCGTTGCGATTACGGGTATCAGTTAAAAAACCTGGAGTTGTGGTTTTGTGTTATCTCAGCCCCAAAGGTTGTGTATTGGTGCAACTTCCTCTATACAGTACTATATATGTGCATGAGCGGAGCCACAGCAGGACATGGTTGTACATATGTACACCCATTCATTTCGGTTCTCACTCTTGGAATGTGTAGTTGCAAGTTTAGTGAGAGTATTTAACATATATTTAGTTCATTCTAATTAACTAGGATAATACTAATCTTGAACTCTGTGCACCCATTCCTCTATACTTGGATCCACCACCGTATATAGGGATACAAGGCAATGCACGTACCCATAAATGCCGCAGTCCGGCGGAGTACCTAATTAACTAATGCGTGCTAATTGCAGGTCTAGCTAGCTAGCTTTATTCAAAGAAAAAGGAAAAGGAGGAAGAAGCAAAGAAGCAGACATGGAGACAATTCCATATTTGTTCTTTGCTTAGCTCAAACCGTAAGCAAAGAACCTGCAGCTTTGGGAAAAACAAAGCCAAACACAAGCCCTGCACTGCAGTCTCTAAAATATCCCCATTCATTCCTTTCATTGCTCCTCCATATCACCTGTCACCAACATCTTTCTTCTGGCCCAACGAAGCAGTGTATGCCTGCAAATTTAGGTACTACACTACTAATGCTATATTTATGATTAATTCTTCTGCTATCTATATATCTTATGTTAATTGCTCTCTCGTGGTATATTATGCATCGACTGACAATGTTTGTTCATGCACAAACATAACTAATCCCTGCGCTCTTCCGGTAACTTGCAGCTAGCAACATAATTCATCTGGGGGTGCAGATCGATGAGTTAGATTTCTGGAACTACTTGTCTTTGCCAGGCATTCATTGAAATATATCAGTCATCATGCCTCAACTGGTACTTATCTTATCTGCGTATATACACAATTGCATGCTATTCTCACAATGTAGAGTAGTACATTTATCACATGTATTGGATTGGATCTTGAATAAAAGTGGTTCTCAGGTTCAAGATTTTAAAAGAACTCACTCCACCGAGTCATGTTAATTAACTACAAACTTGCACACTGTATTTGTCTGACCCATATATATCATTCAACGGGCCCTAGCTAGCTAGCTTCTACCTCAGCTGCTAACAACCAAACAGCAACAAGTACGTTGGCGCTAGCTATCTATCTCGTCCTAGCTCCCTCGTCTCCTCCACCATCACCTTCCCAGTGACGATCTCACAGAGGCCATAGTGTATGCATCAGTTTTGTTGATTTAACGCGTACGCCTTCATCTTCGAGGCCGGCCCTGGATACACAGGAGCTACCGCATTAGTGGATAGCCTAAAGGAGGAGGAAACATGGTCAAAATATGCCATGTTTGCAGCCTTATCGGCTAATTCAAGACCTTAAATATGATGTGACGGTTAGTGTCCGGTCTCTCAAATGGTTTGTGTCCTTGGTACATATATAAGCATTAATCCCCAGTACCGATTTACGGGTACATTCATCGTATGACAGAAACCAGCAGTTCTGGTTGGTTTGCACTTAATTTGCTGGCTGTCCACCTAAATATTTTTTCCCTGAAAAGCACATCTATAAGGACACATCAAATGTTACAGGAAATAATGTAAGAAAAAGCAAATACCAGGGCCACATGAGGACTCATAGTGGACAGTTCCGCCACGGTGGTCATTTCCATGTGGTTGGATTCAAATTGGCAGCCTTTCCCACTGATCAGCTCAATAGGATGCAGAGTAGCATGGAACCTGCCCATCACCTCGCCAGTCAGGCCACAACATAGATGTTAGGCAAACAGGCTCAAAGTTATACAAAAGTCTACCTGTTGCGCAGATCACTCAACAACATCTGCATTACCTATGTTGAGCATGAACCATAGCTAGAGGACAGACTTAGTAACGTCGTAATAAACGCACCAAAGAAAGGGTTAGCATGGAGTTACTATTACTAAGGGCAAAAACATTGGTAAAAAGTAACAACAGAAAATACATCATCGGACATTCTAGCTTTCTGAATGTGCAGCCCATAATCAGAGCAACCACCCTTTTTTTGACAATATTTTTATCAGTTTGTTTGAATTAAGATCTTCCGTATATGCAGCATTCTCATTCCAAAGGGACACCATAGATATGCCCCTAGGCAGCATAGCAGCATGGTCTAATCAGCAGCAATCAACGTTGCATGATTAAAGAAAAAACCACTCACAACACTTATGGAAACCGTAATGAACTAACATGGGAAAACAATCCGGACCTTGTATATGTGAGATGTAAGGTCCTTTTAGGAGTCGATTGGGCTTTAACATCAACTGCCACGACAGGTGATTTACTCATTACTATCTCAATGACATATGCATAATTCTAAAATAATCAGCGAAGAAACAAAAGTAGTCACTGAAAATCGTACAGACGCCACCTAAAAATCACTGTCCAGATGAACTACGAAATAGCATACTCTTTTCAATATATACCATTAAACTATAGCAAGAGCCATGGAATTATCTATTGCTCAACATAATTATCACTGCTGGTGTTGCATCTAAAGAGCTTTTGAAGACACTGCATTGCTAAGTTTCACAAAACATATTCCTAGAGACAGTTACAAACTATCTTGAAATCGACATCAAAGAGAACACCTAAAGGGAATTCAGTAGCTACAAATCATCAGCACTAACACAAAGACACTACTTTCATGGTCATAACACAACCTGAACAACAGTGTTGGGATTAACATTGTAAAATTGACTCCCCATACATCGTATGGCGTATCTATCCACATCAATAGTGAAATCCACTTTTGCTTTGAAGGTATCTGTCCACAGTAAAATTCCTATAACACTTCTAAATCTACAGTCAAGTGTTGGGTCATAAAGCACACATAAACTCCTGCTAGTTTTCTCAAAACAAAAACCACATGTAAATCATTAGAGAAAACTCCTCCATGCATCAAACCAACACTACAACAGAAAAAATGCCAGGACAATACACTCAACTGCAAGTCCTGACAATGCCTATCTCAAGAATAGATCAAGGATTGCATCTCAACGGAAGACATTGAATCCATATTCAACTGATAACTGCACAAAAAAGTTGATAATGCACCAACAGATGAAGTGTTACACCACTCCAGCTACTGGTTGCTTGCATAAATCTCCAAATTGACTTGCAAACTCTTGCTTCACTTTCAGAGTGGCAACTATCAGGAGCTCACCAACGCAGCAAAGGATATGAAATCTACAGAGTAGCAAGCTGAATTTGCTAATCATGAGAAGTATTACCTCAGTCTTAACATGGCTTATCCTTTACTTGAGATAACAATCTACAATGCTCTTTTGTAATTGCTGCAACTAAAATGCATCATGATCGGAAAATTGTTTAAGAATAAATCAACACAGAGGACTTGTGGATAAGGAAAAAAGCATTACCATGTGAAGGATTGGAACTATGATAGCTCCTTATCACGAGGAATAAAAGAAAAACCTCCTCATGTGTCATCCTAAGATCCAAGCATTAGTTTTATTCACCATAGCAAGTTCCCATATCCAATAGTCATCAGCTATACCCTATTATCGTTATCATTACCGCCGATCAAGAGCATAGCATATATTGCTTAAGCTGGAGAGAAACAACTTCCATTATTTATTACTGAAAATAAAGAAGGAAAATTCCTTCATATGCCCAATTCTCATAAAACAGTAATAATCTGCTTTAATGGTAAAAACATGTACTCTTACAATAGAAGACCATAAATAGCGAAGCATGTTTGTGCGTTTTTATTCCATCTCGTGTGTAGTATGGAGCAGATTATAAGACAGTAATAACCATATTTCCACAAACCAATCATTCTCTCTGTTACTTGAACGGCCAAAAACCAAAATTGAAGGACATATACAGCAATGGTGGCATTCCTTTCATCCTAACTTATCTAGATGCTAATCTAGCTGTAACTAATGCACTCCCAAGCTGGGACTGCATGCATGGATTGACATCTCCCCTTCTTTATTTTGAACCAATTTTTTGTTGGTAAACATGTCTACAGTCAGTAGTAATAAATTGTAACAATTGGCCAAAAGGTGTTTCTCAGTTGTACAGATTTGTTGAGACATAGTATTACTTACTCAAATAACATGGCACCACTTGCGAAGGGATAGCCATGGTAACAAGAAACTATATTGCCATCTACCAAAGGTTAATAATAGGTCGACATACCAGCCCTATTCTTCTATTATTTCTTCCACTTATTTGCTCTTCTCAACCTTTAATTCTGCACTTATATCGAATCTCGCTATGGAGTTCAGACATGAGCACTACAAAGGAACAAAATAGAAGTAACGGTATGAGTAGACTCTGGCACTGATATGGTGATATTAGGGGTATCATGGACAAAACTGAAGCAGAAAGCATTCCCTTGTCATCAAAAAATTGTCAGAGCATTACAACAACGAAGGGCCAACTATACTCTAAAGTTACTCTACTGAATGTTCATCAATGTTGAATTCTTGCTTTTCATGAGCAAAAAGCCAAATACACTACTGAATATTACTTGCAGTAACACAATTAATACATAAGTTACTTGGAAGTTAAGTCATACATGTTTGGTATAGCTAAAGCACGCACAATTAAGAAGAACACACTGCAGTTCTTTACTAAACAATAACTCATGTATGATTGTTATAACAGAAAATGCTTAGCTAATGCACGGACGAAGAAAAGCATCAGATTAAAATGAAGGCATTGAGAGGGAGGTGGGATGTGAGAAAAGGATAAGGACGGAGAGAGATTGGAGATTGGACCGAGGACGGTGACGGCGATGTCCATGCGTTATGGTGACGGGGTGGCGAGGACTTGCCCGGGTAGGCAACGGGCGGGGCGGTCAACCAGCCGTCGTTGACCCGGGTGACCTTGGGGTGGAAGTGCGGTGACGACCTGGGAGTGAAGCAGGTCGACCTTGGGGCGAGGTGTTCCGGTCGACGGCCGCCTGGCCATCTCGCTCGTCCCATCCAGCGGTGGGGCTTTGCAGCCGGCACAGCGACGCAGAGGAGGCACGGGGGGCAGAGGAAGAGGAGCCTTGGGGGAGGGGAGCAGGGGCAGTGGCCCCTGTGCATAGGGGAACCCAATCCACTGCTAACCGGGAGGGCCTACATGCCAGTGACTCACTCGCAGGACCAAATCCTTTTAACATTTGGAGAGCTGCTAGGGGATGAACGGGATTCCCTCCTCTCCCAGCTAGCTCATCACTGTCACCGCTATGGTCTCTGGTGTCTGATTGCACTAGGCTCCAAATAATAATACATTGGGTCGCCCCCCCCCCCCCCCCCACCACCCCCGCGTGGATGACCTGCCACCTGCCGTGGCTGACAGTACCACTGCTGATCTGTCCGATTAACACAGAGTCACACACACAGTGGAACTACGGTCCTGCCTTACTCTAAGCCTGTATGAGTGCCGACGCCCTAATAATAACAATACATAAGTAGGTGCACCTTTTGTATATACTAAGTTGCTAGACGAAAACTGCAAAAGTGAGTGACCAGAACTAATTGCTATATCAACTAACAGCTAGGAAACTACAAGAGGCCGGCACCCACATGGCACTCAAAATTCAGAAATTGATGAACAGATGATTTCAAAAAAATGGTACAGCCTCAACTGCAAGTGCACTGAACCCACACCTGGGGGAGCACAGCGTCCCTGTCAGTGTCATGCGACCCAATATGAAGGTTCAGTCTAGCAAGCGAGCACCACCGCCACGGCAGGCGGCGACCAAGTGCTGGTGCACGGCAGCGGTGGCTACGGCGAGCTCAGTCGACAAAGAGATGCGGAAAGGTGATGTAAGCTAAATAAACTAAAACACAACAACCAATTGACACACAGCGATCATATTACTACTCATAGGCATTTTGTCGAACATATGACAAACACAGGAAAAAAAAAGAGAAGCAGTGATATATAGGTAAAGATTAGTGGTGCGGCTCACAAGGGGAGGGGAGGGGAGGGGAGAGGTCGGCTGCCTTGAGCTCTTGGAGCTCGCGGGGAAAGGCGGCGTTGGGAAGGGAGAGGTGGAGGAACGAGGTGACCTGAGCGTCGAGGAGGAAGGTCGGCAGCACGTGCGGAGGAACGCGTATTGCTCGTTTGTGGTTGGTGTTGCAGGTTCGTGGATCTCTAGGAAGGACGGGGACGGGTGGCGGTCACCTGCACGTTGGAGAGGAGCGAGGCGACGTGTGCATCGAGGAGGAAGGTCGGCCGCGGGCGGCGGCGGCCTGCTCGTGGACGGCCACGCCTAAGCGTCGGGGAAGGCGGCGGTTGGCAGATGACGGGGATGGGCGAGGGGGGAGGTGGCCGACGGCGAGGGGACGGGGCATCCGGACTGGAGTAGAATGATGGAAGGGGAATTGCGCGTACTTGTAACAACATTAAAAAAAACCAACAAATGCATACAGGTTAGTCCCATCGGCGTTTAATTAAAATTTCCAACATATGCAGGCATAGCTACAGTACAGAAGAAGAGAACGCACGTACGTACGTACCACTCCAAATTAAGCATGCGATTCTTTTTCAAAGCATCCAAACATCAACACGTACGTACACGGCGGTGAAGAGCACGCACGTATGTGCTGGGAGCTGCTAGCAACCAAACAGCAACACGTACGCGCTAGCTATAGATCCCTCGTCCACCATCACCTTCCCAGTGACGATCTCCACCTGGTACATGCATGCGGCCTAACGCAGCACCGACGGTCTTCCCATCTTCCATCCTAGCTGGAACAAACGCATAGATACTGGAAATTGTGGTCATGGCTAACTGTGTGCCCGTACGAGTGCCCATCCATCCATGCAGTTTATTAGTGTTCCTAATAATAACAAAACAAAGTAGCTACTAGCTGCACCTTTTGCATATAGCATGTTACTAGCTGGATGAAAACTGCTAGTGAGCGACCTCAACTAATTGCCATCAACTAATTATGCAGTATCTTTCTGCGAACACCGTCGAAGAAGCGGTGCAAGGAATAATCCCTTATCTGGAGGATACGAGCAGCACTGCACACAAGGCCATATATTTTAATGGATGGCGTGGGCTGGCTGCTTCGGCGGTGCTCAGAGCCATAGCTGAACACCCTCCGTCATCTCTGCTGAAGAAATTCGACAAGATCATCCACGTCGATTGCTCGAGATGGAAAAGCCGAAGAGAACTGCAGAGGATAATCGCACAAGAGCTGAAGCTTCCTCAGAGGGTAATGGATATTTTTGACAAGGAAGATGAGGAAGATGATTTCAGAGGGGTAGATGAAGGGTCCAGAGCCGAGATAAGATTTGTTGGAAGAGAGATCCTTCGGGTCATGATGGGGCAGAAATGTTTAGTGGTCTTCCATAACGGGAGCGACAACACAATTGACTTGAATGATTTGGGCATTCCCCAGCCGGATCAGTGGTTTGTATTCAATAGAAAAGTATTGTGGACCTTTCGAGGAAGGCTTCGGCTCAACCCAAGAATTAGTGAGAAGGTGGATAATTCCCATCTTTTTCTTTATAATGGCTATTGGAGTCAACGTTGGAATTATTTGCTGCAAAATGAGGCTAGAGAAATTGCTGGGTACACGGATATGCTTGATGAAGCAGTTGAAGAGTGTTGCTTGTATCTGCTGTCATTAAATTCTCAGGGAGGCAATGTTGTGGACTTTGACTGGGCCACCCATGCTTCTAACTATTGGGTCTGTGATGGGATTATACAAGGAGGTCAGGGTGACGAAGCATGGAAGTTTGCTGCTGCTCTGCATCAACATATAAATATGGATGATTATTCATCAAATGCACTACCCATTTTTTGTGGTAATCTGAAGACTCCTCCAAAACGATGGATATTAGTCAAGGACAGCTCTGTTGTGCATCCAGAGTCAACGTCATTTTTCCTTGCTACATCCCCAAGCATGTCTGACCACCCACTAAGGCCATTACCTAATGACATGTTTCATCAATCGGACAAACTTCATGTGCTCAAGTTATGCTGCTGCACCTTCAGTTTTACTTCACCTCCTTTTTGTTGTTGCCGCAACTTAAAGTTCCTCGGATTAGATGGCTGCAAGGATCGGCAAGCAGAAGAAGATGAGAAGCAAGGTAGACCAGCAATGGAATTTTTTCAGAGCCTATGGGTACTCGACGTATGCCACACAGATTGGGAGTTGGATTTATCAGCAGACATAATAAATCAGATGGCTGCAAACATTAGGGAGGTACATATAAAGAAAGGAAGGATTTGGTGCCGCAGTTTTCTATGGCGACAACTGCAGAACCTTCACAAGCTTCGAGTAATTGAGCCTACATTCCCTTGGGAGACGGGCGAAAAGGATGAATTCGCAGATATGGTGAAAATGGAATTCCTCGACATATCTGGGAATAGTACAATACAAGTTTTGCCTAGTATGTCCGGGGCAACTAGCCTCAAGACTCTGGTTCTCAATGGTTGTGTTGGTTTGGAGCATGTTGAAGGACTCCCTCCATCACTTGAATCATTCAGCTTAGATGCAAGACCAAGAAAGGGTGATTACAAGGAAGCCAAAATAAGCCGCATCTCCATGGCTGGCTGTGCAAGATTATCTGACTTCAAGCTGCGTGGATCACTTCCAAACCTTGACGAGCTGGACCTCTCAGGCACAAGAGTCAAGACACTTGACCTCACAACTCAGGCGGTGCAGGTCCCATGTCTCCAACGGGTCATGCTTTTGGGATGTGAGCAACTCTGTGCTGTACTTTGGCCAAAAATTGGGATGCCCCAACTAAGTTTGCTATGCATTGACACTCGAGGAGGAGAACAGGTCGGAGGAATACCACCTGATTTTGACAAGTTAGAAAAGGGACATTGTCAAGCATATGTTGCTATGATGGATATGAAATTCATCCAGATAGTGCAAACAAGTTACAGTATGTTCCGGACTGTGAACACCAATAGATTCAGTCTAAACCTCTGCATATCTGCTTGTGGACAGTGGTGCAACAAGGATAAGATGGGCTCTGGTAGCAGTGGAAAAATATGCAGGCCAACCCGGCCGAATTCATTAATCCCCATTCATTCTTACAACACCTACATAGGTGTCGCTATTGATGACATAACTATTGATCACGACTACAACAACACATCGCAATTTCAGCCGTCAAGCTGCCATGTGGAGATTGGTACGGGAATTAGCAACACTAGCATGGAGAGCGGTCAAGGAATCAACACTACTAGGAGAAAGCCTATAGACAGGATTTTAGCAGTAGCGCTGGATATAGGGAAAGCGCTATTGTTATGTAGTAGTAGCGCTGGAAGCCAACCAGCGCTACAAGTAGAACCATAGCAGCAGCGCGGGCTACCGAACCAGCGCTACTGATAAGTGGTCCTGTCGCCACCGCCAGTGGCTACCTATAGTTGTAGCGGCTGTCCAAAACCAGCGCTACTACTACGGCTTTAGTTGTAGCGCTTGTCGGTGGACCACCGCTACTGCTACGGCTGTACATTGCCAGCAGGTGGGCCGTGATTAGCAGCAGCGCCTGGGCTCCGACCAGCGCTACTGCTACTCGACCCACCCTCCCTGATCCCCATTCGATCCCCACCGTCTCACTCCCGGCCCATTCGATCCCGACCCCGACCCCGACCGCCGTCGCCGCCATCGCCTCATCAGTCCTCTCGACCCCGACCCCGACCGCCGACCCCGACCGCCGCCGTCGCCATCGCCTCGACGCCGCCACCGTCGCGCCCCGGCCCTCACTTGCGTCGCGCCCCCTCCCTCGCCTTCGCGCCCCCTCAATCGCCGTCGCGCCCGCCCTCACCGTCGCCCCCTCCCTCACCGTCGCGCCCTCCCTCACCGTCGCCCCCCCTCCTTCCGCAGGTAGCCCCTACTCCCTCCTTCCTCCCTCTTCCCTCTCCCCTCACTCTAGGGTTAGGTTGATTAGGGGGGTTAGGTTGATTCTAGGGTTAGGTTTGTTAGGTTGATTCTAGGGTTAGGTTGATTAGGGGGGTTAGGTTCATTCTAGGGTTAGGTTTGTTAGCTAAATTAGTTTATAGCCAAATATGAATTTGCCAAATATGAAAAACCTTATTGCATTTTCTTCAAGTTCTATATTTTTCTTACTGTTATATGCAAATGATCCGAGTGGCCTATGTTTCGCCGGAATGTTGATTCATTTCCGTTCCGGTGAATTTCAGGCGCTTGATATGTCCACTTTTTAGCAAAGGTCATGTCGAAATTTTGGCATGACTTGTGCTAGAAAGTAGGCATATCGAGTGCCGAGATTTGCTGGGAAACGGCATTCCGGAAAACCAAGTCAAAAATGAGTCTAAAATGAGTTTAAGAAATTAAGCATTTCTGAAATAGCAAAACATTAAACGATAAGAAAATGTTCTCATAGGAATTTGTCTCGACGTCGACGATGCCTGGCCCGCACCCTCGTCGTCGTCGAGTCGGCATCCTTGAGAGGCGCAATGTCCGGGAGTGGGCTCCACCGGGCTGGCACTGGGAGGTGCTACCTTCCCGGGCTCGGAGCTTGGTGAGGAATCATGGTCTCGTCGTCGACCCGGAGCTTCTTTGGTGGCGGTCGCGTGGGCCACTTTCGGTTCAGAGGGAGCGCCCCCCCCCCCCCCCCCCGGAGGTTGTACGTCGCCATGTCAGGGAGGAGGATGAGCACGTCCGTCGCTACATGGCGGCTTTGGACGCCAGGTTCTCCAATACCTGGCAGGTTCTTCAGGGATCTCACCCGAGTTATGATCCGGTGATGGTTCCTTATCTTTGGGTGTCCACCGCCAGCGACTCAGAGACCGCTAGTGAACTGAGTTCACCGTCCTCCACTTTGGATTCTAGGATATTCGATCTGTATTAGTGATCTTACATGATAATATTCGAGTTGTATTAGTTAATATTTGATGATGTATTAGTGATATTATATTCGAGTTCATTATAAATGTATTAGTGATATTATATTCGAGTTCATTATATGGAACGGGTTGACTTTAGGTCTGTTTCGGCTCCTTGTGTGTCTTTCAGTGAGGGAGAGTGTCCACCATATATATATATGAGAGACGAAGAATCCCGACTGTTGTCGTGGGGGTCGCTTCTCCTTCTTTTCCTTGTGCTAGATATTTGTAATGCACTAGGGAAAGGAGGAGTAGCGACCATCACCGACGGTCGAAATATGAGAGAGGAAGAATCCCGACTGTTGTTGTGGGGATCGCTTCTCCTTCGTTCCCGTGTGCTAGACATTTTGGTGTAATGCACTCGGGGACGAATGGAGGAGCCACCATCACCAACGGTCGCAATATCAGAGGGAGTGCCCACCATATACGTGAGATGAGAGTTTAGGAAGGAAAGACTCGACAGACCTAAAGTCAACCCGTTGCATATTTTGAGTAATAGTGATCTGTGTGTTGATCAGTTTCCTGGTAGTTGCCTTCGATCGATTTTAAATGTTTCAACTATGAACATAGGAAATGTCTGACGACGATAGCGAAAGGGAATTCGGTATGTGCGAATACTGCGAAGACGAGCGCGGTCTGTGCGACGCGACTCACCTAGTTGATGGTAGGCGCTTCAGCATCGTGCTGGATGAGACCTTCGAAGTGGATACAGTAAGTCAGAACGACAAGTCTTTTTTCGTAATTAAGCATGACTTCTGCTTCTTTTGCTTCAACTTATAATTTTATTTTTTTACTATTCTACTAGCGTATCCCCTGCCATGCAAGAAGATTTGTCTTGGATAAGATTGGTTTTAATACTAACAAAAATATGGAGGTAAAGAGAGTTCACTTGAGGACCGAGCATGGTTATACTTTTGCCGTAAAATTGTACAATGCAGACACCTACTCCTTTTTTGAATGCAAAAGTTGGCAAGCACTATGCAAGGCTTATGCATTTGAGCCTAATATGCTTATCACCTTTGATATTCGTCCGGAAGATGAAATTGAAGGTAATATCGACATCTGGGTCGATGTGCAGACGCCTCCAGTTCTACCATTATGTGAGTTTCTCAACCATATTTATTAAGTAATTTATATTGTTTATTTAAAAATAGTTGACAACTAATTTCCATTGACAGCTTATTTTCATTCTTCAAAAAATGTACAGAAGATGGTAGATAGAACCTACTACTACAGTGATAAAGCAGAATTAACTTGTAAGGAGAAAGATCATCTTGTCGCATTTATTAATGATCTTGAGAATTACAATAGCTATTATCAAACTCCTCCACATTATGGTCAATACGTGCCACTAGTGCACGTGGTGAACTACGGTAACATCCATGGAGATTGCATGGTAAGATTTTCTACTATTACGACATCCGTGAATCTTTTGCATAAATTCTTCTAAAACTAAACTACATTGCTAACTACAAAGTTATTACTATGTTTTTCAACAGAAAATCCCGACGGATTGTGTGCCTAATCTGATGTTTCCGAGAGGTCACGTTGATGTTATGAGCTTACGGCCAGCACGGCCAGGTCAGCCTACGCATCACTCCTGTCCATACCGGATTTCTAAAACCGATGAAGACATGACAATCAAAGAGTGGAAAAAATGTATGGTCAATCCTAGAGAGCTACTTGGAAGCAACATTGTGCGTAGGCCAAGAATTGGAGACAGGATGATCTCCATTCTCCATAATGGAGAGTCAGGGCCTATCTTGTTTTATGATATTTTACCTAAGAGAGGGTAGAGTAGGTCCTATGAGAGAGGAGTAGGTCGTAGGTACAATGTGTTATTATGTGCTACAATGTGTTAGAGTTGATGATGATGATGAGGAGTTGTGATTATGACTAGTGACCAACTTGTTATTATGATCATGATTAGTTATTATATCATTGGGGGAAGAAAAGCGAATTAGATTCGTGTCGATGGATCAAAAGTGACCAAAAGTTGAATTAGTAGGATCGTCGTCCTACTAATTCAACTTTTGATCACTTTTGATTCATTTGGATGAATAAAATCCATGATGAAACTACTGTATAGAGCATGTATGAATGAAACTACTGTATAGAGCCTGTATGAATACATCACAAATACGTAGAGGGGGTATGAATCTGTGAAAGCCGTAGTACTAGCAGCAGCGCTGGAAACCATTTAGCAGCAGCGCTGGATTAGCAGCAGCGCTTTCATTTTTGCCGCGCTACAGATATTTAGCAGTAGCGCTGGTAAGTGCAGCGCTACTGCTAACCATACTTAGCAGTAGCGCTGCACAAACCAGCGCTACTGCTATAACTTAGCTGTAGCGCCTTAGCAGTAGCGCTGGGTCCAGCGCTACTAGTAGGCTGAAAACCAGCGCTACTACTAGGCTTTTTCCTAGTAGTGCAAGGCTATCATCTTTCTGATGAACAAGGCCGAGTCGTTGCAGGTGCATGATAATTCTTCCATCACCACTGTCATCCCTGAACACATGATGGCCATAGGTGGCAACAAACTTGGGTGGACAAATCTAAAACAATGTCATGTGTTGAGATGCCCAATGATGCACACAGTCTTCACCACTGATTATGATGCCATTATCCCCTATTCTTCCATCACCACTGTCATCCCTGAACACATGATGGCCATAGGTGGCAACAAACTTGGGTGGACAAATCTAAAACAATGTCATGTGTTGAGATGCCCAATGATGCACACAGTCTTCACCACTGATTATGATGCCATTATCCCCTACTTTCAAGAAATAGAGACCTTTTGGGCGGCTGATCTACTTATGGCCCGCTGCATTTGGAGCACAGGAAGGACCTATAGTAGGAAGGACACTGTTTCATTTGTGAAACTGCGGAGCATACACCTGTACTCTTGCCCGAGGCTCGCATTTGTGCTTCCATTATTGTGGTCTATTCCAGGACCATATTTGCCCAACTTAGAGAGTCTCCACATTGTCAACTGTGGTGATCTAACGATGGTATTCCCTGTTCATCCCAACCTGGAAGAAGGTGTACTTGAGTTCCCAAGCCTGAAGCACATCCACCTGTATGAGCTCCCTAAGTTGCAGCATATATATGAGGTCAAGATGCTTGCTCCCAAGCTTGAGAGGGTATGGCTCAGGGGCTGTTGGAATCTCAGGCGTCTCCCGACTGTCGTTCGAGGCAGCCGCCCCGTCGTGGACTGCGAGAAGGACTGGTGGGAGAAGCTGGAGTGGGACGGGCTGGAGGCTGGCCACGACCCTTGCCTCTTTGAGCGAGGCCACTCGTCGCATTACAAGGAGCCACTGCCCAGAGTTTCAGTGCTTCGGTGAACTGACGGTACATGCACTCTTCATTGTTTTGGATCTTGTTTCATGCAGGTGTCATAATAGATAGTACGTAATATGTTGTGTAGGTTTGATGGTGGCAAGACCTATGACAACGGAAGTGGACGTCTTGCTGCTTTCCACTGCCACGACAGTTCAAGTCAATAAACTGGTGTTTGCTTGCCAAGATGGTGCATGTGTGTTTCCTCAAGAATAAACTGGTGCTAGCTTGCTTGATGCCGCACCTGCATGCTTAATCATTTGTGTTTGTGTGTGTGTCTCCGGTGAGAATGAGACGTCTTATGTATCATCAGCGTGGTTTGTTTTTTGTTTATGTTTGTGCCCAGAGCTGGCAGGGACAGTTTGATTGTGTGTCACACAACCCCATGGCGTGAGTGTTGTGTGTGCCAATGACTCGAGAAGTTGGTCAGGTCGAGTTTGCCCGTGTTATTCAGTACAGCAGCATGTGTATGCTGACTGAAAATGGCTTGGTGTGATGTATGTACGCACGTACGTACATGGATTATATGTCAACTGGGTATTTATTTGGTTCTGTTACCTTGTTAGTGTGGTTAATATTTTCTCTGATATGAATTTTCCACCTACTTATTACTTAATTCTTGAAAAATTTGTCTGCAAATCTTGCGCTCAGTCGATCCTATCCCTATTTGCTTGTTAGTGTATATCAAGTATATTCTTTTTTTTTGCGGGGAAAGTATATATTCTTTAAAAGAAGTAGTACTCCCTCCGGCCCCAATTAGTTGTCGCATGCAGTATATAATGTAATATTTACAAAAAAAAGTCCTTATGCATTCGACTCTTCTCCATCGTGCTGTGGGTTCGTAGCTCCCTCGTCGTCCGCCGCCGCTCCACCATTCTCCCTGCCGTACGCAGCTCCCTCGCCGCCGCCCCGCCGTCCTTCCTCGCCGTCCGCCGCCGCTTTGCCGTCCGTCCGCTCCAATCGAGAGCACGAGGTCCGCCGCCCACCGCTCCAATCGAGAGCACGAGGTCCGCCTCTCCTCCGCCGTTCGTAGCTCCTCGCCGTCTGCCGCCTTTCCGCCGTCCTCCCCCGCCGTCCGCTCCAATCGAGAGCACGAGGTCCACCGCCATCTGCCGCCGTTCCGCCGTCCTCCCCCGCCGTCCGCTCCAATCGAGAGCAGGAGGTCCGCCGCCCTCCGCTCCAATCGAGAGCAAGAGGTCCGCCGCTGCTCCACCGTTTGTAGCTCCCTCGCCGTCTGCCGCCGTTCCGACTTCCTCCCCCGCCGTCCGCTCCAATCGAGAGCACGAGGTCGCGAACTGCTCCTCTGCTCCTATGCTCGAATTGAACTCTAATTGGGCATGTGTTCTTTATTGCTTCTCTACTGGTCATGTGTTCCTCTCGAATTGAACTCGAATTCGACTCTGCTCCTCTGCTGGTCCTGAGTTCTACGACGGGTGAAGAGGCAACGCTGCGGCGGCTGCTTGTTCCTCTCAAAGACAGATTTTCTTCCTGGTTCTCTTCCTGAACGTCTAATTCTCCTCCTGGTTCTCTCAACGCAGCTGGCAGCGGCTGCTTGTTCCTCACGAAGACAGATTCTCTTCCTGGATCTCTTCCTGAACGTGATGGAATACAGCAGTGTGATCGAGATCCTCGGTGTCTTGACTGTCAATGTCGTCTCCAGCAGATCCTTGAGAACACAGGAGCAGCCACACTCTGCAGATCACACTTGCAGGCAAAGAACACAGCAAGGTCACACTTGCAGTCAAAGAACACAGGAGCAGCTACACTCTGCAGATCACACTTGTAGGCAAAGAACACAACAGGGTCACACTTGCAGTCAAAGAACATTTGCAGGCAAAGAACACAGCAGGGTCACACTTGTAGGTAAAGAACACAGGAGGAGAAATCAGCGAGCAAAAATCACAGAGAGCAATACCTGTAGGGTCAGAGAGTTGGGGAGGCAATTGGCCAATTGCACAGAGGGACTAGCAGCTGCTTGTCGATGAGGGTCATGTCAGGGATTCTCTTGTCGCTGTCGTCACCGTAGAACTGCAGACAAAACCTGATGAAGTACTCCTGATTCTCCTGCTCCAACTATGGTGCTCCCAGACCTAAATGGCACTCCACCTGATGCATCTCTGCAACAGTTGGAGTATCTACTTCCTGTAGATACCTCTGCTTTAATACTGGGCCAGTTATTTACTTCCTGTAACAGTTGGAGTATCTGTTTCCTGTAAAAATCTGAGAAATAAATCAGTTCAATGTACCTTTTTGGAAAATGACACTTAGCAGTTACAACCAATTCAATTCCATTTGGTCAATTAAGTTGCATTAGTTGTGCAAATGAGTATCCTTCTCCATAACCATTAGTTGCATTAGTTAAAATTAGTGGTGCAAGCATAAATGCTATGGTTAGCCTGGTGAACATATCTTTTTGGTCCTTTTGCTCCATAACCATCCTTTATGCTTCATTTTCATCACATTACTGTTATCCTGCATAACACAGAAAAAATGTTATGACTGCATCTAACTAGTTATTCATATACCTTTGCAGGTGTTGGGCAGCCACACAAACCAGATTTGCCAGATACTCATAAATTTGCAGAATATATTGCATTGAAAGCACTCAGCAAGGACAAAGAAATTGAGAAGACAAAGAACATGTAGCTGATCTTCTGAAAACAAGTCTCAGAACTGTTGAAAGGATATGGAAGCAGGCACATGATCAGCTTGCAAGAGGGGAAGAGGTTGATGTTTCCAATAAAAGGAAGGGGAGATGTGGTAGAAAGAGGGCAGATCTTCGTCTCTCAAGGATATCCTCGATTCCTCTCAACAAAAGGTCTACATTGAGGGCACTAGCTAGGTCTTTGGATGTCCCCTATTCTACATTGCAGAGAAGGTTCAAATGGGGCAAAATAAGGCTCCACACAAGCAGTCTCAAGCCCTCTCTGAGTCTGGGCCTTCGTCAAAGAAACTGAAGCAAAAAACAATTTCAAGAACAAACTCAGAGGGACTATGGAACTAAGGTCAGTCATAGTTACTAAGGATGTGATGAGGGAATATCTTGGTGAAAAGGTCATTCCAGCTATCGAAGCAAAGTGGCCTGGAGAAAATGGGATCATCTTTATCCAGCAAGACAACGCCAGAACACATGTTCTTCCTAATGATCCGGGTTTTTTAGATGCCATAGCAGAATCATGACTAGATATCAGGTTGATGCAGCAGCCTGCAAATTCACCTGATATGAATGCCCTGGATCTTTGCTTCTTCAGCCTCATTCAGTCCTTGACACTTTGCAGTGCGCCTACAACTATCAAGGAACTGATTTAATTAGTTGAAGAAGCATATGATGTGCAGAAACTGGCGAGAGTGTTTATAACCCTACAGTCAGTCATGGTGGAGGTTATGAAAGATGAGGGAGGTATGGGATACAAATCAAGATGGAGTTCCTGATGCAGCCTATCCGCGGGTACGTACTGCCATCATTCATCCCCTGTCGTAGCCTCCGTCCTCCCCCCCCCCCCCCCCCCCCCCCCCCCCCTCCTTCCATTTTCTCCATGCATCAGATCCCCCTCCTTCCATTTTCTCCAGTTTTGAGTAGGACCTGGTTTGCCATTTATCAGATCCAGTTTCCTGGAGGAGAGAGTTTGGTACCGCCGCCCGCAGTGCCGGCGTCGGATGTTCCGGCATCGGGGACGGTGGTCGCTGTGGCGGCTGAGCAGGAGGTGCCGGAGGAGGGTGCGGCTGGGCTGGAGCGGGCGATGAGCAGCGCGGAGACACAAATCTTCACGGCGAAACAAGCGGCAGCGGAGAGGAGGGACAGTTCGCCACCAACGCTAGAGTTGTCAACCAGGAAGATGGACCCGCAGGCGCCTGGATGGAATAAGAGGTCAGTTCTGGAATTTGTTGTTCTGCGTTTAGTGTAGGAGCAGAGCAGTCAGGGGCTTGCAACAAATGAATTTTGGGTGTCTGATTTGGTAGGTTCAGAGAGTGTGGCGGACATGCATTCCTGATTTAATTGATAGTTGTGATATTGGTGCGAACGTAATCTTTTTTTGCGAATTTAACTACATAGCTTGTTGTGTCCGATTTTGGTGCTGCTAAATCTTTTGGGAATTTAATGACGCGGCTTGCTGTGTGTGCAGGCAGTTTTTTTGGATCGATGGAAAATGTGACATTCATGAAGAGGTCTTTGCGTAATCCGTGCGACACAATTAGCAGGAAACAATCAGATGATGATGTAAGGAAAACGATGAAGGTGTTTGCAGAAATTGGAGCAAAGGACCTCATTTCACATACAGAGTTCAGGCTGACAAAGAGTGCAGGATCAAGAACCTTATGTGGGAAAGCGGGAGCAGCAGGTTGCAGTACACGTTTTCGGTGATGTGTTAACATTTGACACAGCCTTTCGGCCTATTTGTTTGTGTGAATAATCATTTCCAGAATGTTATCCTGGCTGGAGTTCTTGTGCGTGACGGAACCATCAAGAGTTTTGAATGGGTTTTCTCTGAATTTCGGAGAATGATGGGTGGCGCTGCACCGATAACTATACTTACCGGTAAGTTCTTCATTTCATGGTTGTCATTTATATGGTGATGTTTTCATTTTTTCTAAAAAAATATGATCGATGTTGACTTTTAAGAAGTTGCTGCAGCTACAACACTTTCCCTCCTTGCCTAATGACCCAAGATCCTCACCAAGGTACTTGTTGCTCCTTTGCCTTTTAATCCAGAGAAGTGACATGACTAGTTTAGGTTTTGTGACATATTTAGCAAGTGTGAATTTCATATTACTATGACATAGTTAGTAGGTGTGAATTTCAGACTAGTGTATGTGTGAATTAGAGAATCTTTGACGTGGATTCAGATCAGTGTGGGAGTTTTTTGACTCTCCATGTTGTGCAAATGATAGTTTTGTTAGCTAGATGATGATGGTCCATGCCTGACAATCTAGTATGTTGCATGTACTACCCATGTTTTGACAGAGAAAAGAAAAACAATCAGTTATTGTTGCTGCCATGAAAACCCAAATATGGATGGCATTCATGAAATTACACATAGAAATTTCTCGCATTAGCAGCACTGAGTTGTGAATTTCTTCTTCTTATTAACAGGAGATATATCTGTCTTGTCATCATAAACTAAAATTTTAGATTGCACCCTGATGGGTCATCTACTCTCTGTGTGTAATAGTAACTTGGACAGACAGAGGGTGAACTGAGATAGGGCTTTGTAATAGTACATATGTTTACATAAAGGAGAGCTTAAGAAACGCTAGCGACTGGTTATTAATACTATTAGATGTAGTTGATTTTCAGGCTGTCCATCAACGTTTTAGTTATGTTGTTGGGTGCTTGTACTCTGCCTCAATTTTCTGCCACAAAGCACAAGCAAGCTGCGGTTTCTAGTGTGAGAGTCTACAATGCTAGATTTTCAGGCTGTCCATCAACGTTTTAGTTATGTTGTTGGGTGCTTGTACTCTGCCTCAATTTTCTGCCACAAAGCGCAAGCAAGCTGCGGTTTCTAGTGTGAGAGTCTACAATGCTAGATTTTCAGGCTGTCCATCAACGTTTTAGTTATGTTGTTGGGTGCTTGTACTCTGCCTCAATTTTCTGCCACAAAGCACAAGCAAGCTGCGGTTTCTAGTGTGAGAGTCTACAATGCTAGTAATCTTTAAAATGTATTCATTTTTAGCTTAGATATTTTGTTACTATAGTACTCCTTCAGTACAATAAAACCTGTCATGGAAATGTTTGATTGCGGCCCAGAAAAACAACCTTGCCATGTAGTAACATGCAAACCATAGTTCAGCCACAATATGCAGGGAAATGTTTGGTTAACATTATATATATTTTTGCTGGAGAAATAGCCTAGCAAGGACAATGGAACTAGTAAGAAAAAAGGGCTGCGCAAAAGTTTCATCACTCAATTCACTTTTCGGGGTTTCTGAAGTTGTAGAGCACATGACCATAAGTCATGCACACGGCTGCTGCAATCTCTTTTGGTTCTTCCTGAAAGTCTAAAGAATTTCACACGCCAAACAGCTCCTCCACTAGTGCCCTGTCTTTGTATCTTTCACCTGATTACTAAACACTTATGAGCATCCAAGAATGGAACTACTGCTAGAAACTTAGCATGACCATCCTGATTTCTGTTTTTGATACAGTAATGGTGTCGTCTTTTGGTTGTTCTCCTTTGACATAATAATGATGTTGGTTCTCTTTTGGTTGTTCTACGATAGGCATTTTGCAAGGCATGTAGACAAGTCGATCCTCCTTTTCATTAGTGCTTCTATGAATTCTGAAGCAAAACAATAGGCAGCAAGAAACCAAGCATCACCCTGGTTCTCCTATGAAATTCTGAAGATTAATGTGTCATGAGTACTCATATATGTGGTGTTGTCAGCATTGAGGGCATTATCTGAAGATTATTATTCTGCTATTCCATCTAAACTGTAGTTACCTTATTCTGCAATGTTCAGAGACCATGCTGTAATTTTATTTTTCTTACGGGTCTTTGTGCAATCTGTACTGAATTTCCAGATTTTATATAATGCAGCTCCAGCCGATGCTATATGTTATCGGAATTTTGAGGGACCATTTTATCTGAATTTTCAGTGACCATGTTATCTGAATTTTGCACTGAGCTGATGCAGCTCTAGCTGATGCGTAGCCAATGCGTAGTGTACTACTGTCCGCTGGCAGGTGCGTGCGGTCTAAGAGCATCTCCAATAGACGGTCCAAATGTAAAAATACCTAACTTTTGGACCGTCTGGGGCAAAAAACGCTGCTCCAACAGACGGTCCATATGTAAAAAAAATTGGACCGCGGCCTCCTCGTGATGTAAAATACAACACCTCGCGATGCAAATTTACATCACGAGTTGCATCTGGTCCAAAACCAGCCGCCGCCCGCGAACGTCCAACCGCCAGTTCCTTTCCTTTCCCGCCCGCCCGCGCCCGTCCGCCCGCCCGCGACCTGCCCGGCCGTCGCCGCCCCCCGCCGTCCGGCGCCGCCATGGCCGAAGGCGACGACCCCGCCGCCTTCTCCGCCGCCGCCGCAGCCGGTGGGCTGACCCACGTGGCTGCCGTCGCTGCCGCCGCTGCCATCTCGCCCGCAACCGCTGCCATGCCGCCGCCCCCCGCCGGCCGGCCCGGATTCGCGCCGCCCCGGCCGGTGGCCACCGCGCCGACGGCGAAGCCGGCGAAGGGACGAGGCGGCGGAAAACGGACGGCCAACCACAGCCGGAACCCGACTGACAGTTCTACGCGGCCGGTGAAGGTCTCCAAGGCGGCCGCGGCGGCTCGAGGCTACGACTCGCAGCCGGTGCGGCCGGCGGCCTCCTCCAGCAGCCACACATCCATTCCTCAACCTCTCCCGCCGCCGACGGCCACCACCTCCAACATGTTCGACGAAATGTCGCAAAGGTATAAATTTTCCGGTTGTGCTCTCATTTGTTGTTTCAAATTGTATGTGTTCTTGATTGTTTGTGCGTCCAATTGTAGTCTTGATGATGAAGCTTTCATGCACGCGACAAATGTGGCAAATGATGATTACATGTATGCGTCACAAGAATATGAAACCCAATATGATGATGACAATCTTGATGTGGACGATGAGGGCTTTGTTGTCAAGGGAAGAAGTGGAAATTATACCACCGCGGAGGATGTGTTGATATGCACCGCTTGGAAGAAAATCTCTCAAGATGCAAGCGTTGGAAGCGACCAAACGGTGAACACCTATTGGCAACGCATCAAGGAGTACTTCGATGAGCGCAACACAAGTGGTCACTTCCGTTCGAGGGACTCTCTACGCCAACGTTGGTCCACCATCAACGCCGAATGCCAAAAATGGGCCGGTTGCTTGTCAAACGTTGCTCGCATGAACCCAAGTGATTGCGGTGATAGTGACTTGGTAAATATTTCCTCTTCGTGCGTGCTTTGTCAAATATTTCCTCTTTGTTCCACATGTTGATGATGATGTGTTGCTTGTTTTATTGTAGAAAATGATTGCACAAGGATTGTTTCGAGAGAGGAATATGAAAGGCGAGAAGAAGAAAAGGAAAGGAAAAGCTTTCACTTTTCATCATTGCTACAAAGAGTACAAGGATGAGGAGATGTGGAAAACTAGAGAGACTTTTGAATCGTCGAAGAAGAAGAGTGTGGTGCTTGAGGATGAAGATGATGTCGCCATTGAGGAGACGAGCCCCACTCCTCACTCCGCGACAAAATCTTATAGGCCCGATGGAAACAAGAAAGCGAAGGGAACCAAGGCCGGAGACAATGATCTCAAGGAAGGATTTGATGCCATTGTCATGGCGAGGAAAGAGTATGCCGAAGAGAAAAGAATCTTGAAGCTCAAGGCATATGTTGAACTTTGTCGCGATGAAATGCTCATGAGGCAAATGATGATGGGAGGAGGCATGGGAGGTGCCATGGGAGGAGGCATGGGAGGAGGCATGGGAGGTGCCATGGGTGGTTACATGAACATGATTGGAGGTTCCATGAATGGTGCATTTGGCGGAAACATGGGAGGTGGCTTCGGTGGCAACATGGAAGGTGGCTTTGGCGGCATGGGAGGTGGCTTTGGCGGCAACATGATGGGTGGCTTGGGAGGTGGCTATGGCGGCAACATGAGTGGCGTTGGAGTTGGCTTCGTCGGCAACATGACCGGTATGGGACGCAATGAAGATGCTTCCGGTGGTGCTCACGGCAACGAGAGTTCACCGCTTGTTCGGAACGTCGACAAAGACGGTGGTGAAGATGATGATCGTACCACGGTTCACAACGCCGGTGGTGTTGATGACCCGCATGAGTAATATTCATGTGCATTTTAATTTCTAGGGCGAAAAACTTTGATTGAGACGATGCTCTTTTGGTAGAGGGATTTGATATTATGATGGTGATGCACTTTTGATTGAAACTATGATGATGATGCACTTTATTTTCAAATTTTTGATGCTATTTCAATGCAAAACCGCGGCTGAACAGTGGCTAGCAGCAGCCGCGTGGCCGTTTTCAGATTTTTACATCTTTGGTTTGGACCATCTATTGGAGTTGCTCTTTTGGACCATCAATTTGGAACATCTGTTGGAGTTGAGCATTTTTCGGAGCTTCAAAATACACTTTTTGGCGGTCCAAATTTTACATCTCCGGTTTTGGACCGCCAAAATTTGAGCCATCTATTGGAGATGCTCTAATGCGGGCTGCCGCAAACGCCCGCGCTAACTATAGCGGTGTGGCAACGAATCTGTGTTCGAGAGACGACGATGGATGCACGGACTGTGGCTGCCAGCCAAACATGTGTGCGAATAAGAAGCTGAGGTTGGTGAGACACAGTAACCTGCAGCTAGTGGACGGTGGCTGTTATGGTCTGAGGCCCGAGCCGTGGCCCATTAACATGGCAGCGCGTCTGAGCCGGTTGGGGGCGGGACGACGACAGTGGCTTTATGTGGGGTAGGTAGGTGGGTCCTGAGAGAGATATACTAATAGGAATACGTAGGAAATACACAGGACGTTGCGAATCTTGATGTAACGGGACGACTGGGATATCCAGTGCATCTGAGCTCGAGCTCAGAATAGCACTTTCGGATTGGGGAGGGCGTTTTTGCAAAAAGTACACCGCGACACGTATTTCGGATCGGAGGGAGTGCATTAATTTATAAGACAACATGTGGTGCAATGCTTGAAAAGTGTATTAACCAAAGAGAGACGAACTGTGGACCAAAGAGAGACGAACTGTGAAGTCGTCGAAGGTTGCTGGGCTGCGTTCCCTCTGCTGTGCGCGGTGTTGGTGGACCACAGCTACACGGCTTCAAATGCTAGGTGCTGCGGTGGCGGCGGTGTGAGGCTTCATGGATGGTGCTGCCCAAACCTTGGAAGCGTGGTGAGGTGCGGCAATACGGATGAAAGTTCTATCCGGTTCTTGCCGGGCCGGCGGCGATGGCGCCCATGGGTGTCATTTCCCTCCTTGAAGGCGTCGCCGAGTGTGTCGTCATTTCCCTCGCTCGCTTGGTGTGGTAGCTGTCTCCGGGCGAAAGCCTTGATTTGGTGTAGGATCGGCATGATGGCGGTGTCTTCGACGTCGTTCCTCTGTTGGGAGCATCGTGCCAGGAGACAGTGTCCTGTGTTGCGCTCCTCCGGTGTGCGCCGTTGCCCATGATCGAGCAAATGCGGCGCAATGTACGACAGCTTCTGGTGAGTCCATGACGATGGCTTACTCGAGTCGGATCAAGTCCTGCCATCTTCTTCCATCAATGGTGCGTTGACAAGGGAAGCTTCGAGGGAATTGCTGTTGTTCGGAGGTGACCGATGTTGGTCGAGACGCGGCAAGGTTTTTGATTTTGGGCAGGCTCTTTTGCGTTGTAGTTGTGTTGTTGTTGGTGGCTGTCTTTGGACTAGCCTGGATGTGGAGTTGGTGCTACGCTCGTTGTTCGCAACGAATGGTAGCTGTCTTGTACTTGAAATTCTCTTCTTCTATAAAGCTATGGTACGCAATTTGCGTGCTCTCGAAAAAAAAGAGAGACGAACAAGTTGAACCACATACCTTCTATCCCTCCTTGAAAAGTTGATCCCCCAATCTTGTGACAGCCCTCACATGCATCTCCTTTGCCCATGGCTCCATTGTTGTAGTGTCGGCACTCAACATCTCCGTGAACTTGTCAAACAACTTGGTTCTTTCCCCAGCTAACTTCGCCACTGTCCTCTCCTTTGCTGCCTCATATGCAAGTCGGTTAGCTTCTACCTTCTGAGCAGATAGACGACTCTGCAATTCCATCATCTCATTCGTTTGCACCTTAGTGTCAGCTTGTGCTTGTAGAAAGGCCTCAATCTGTTCTTTCATGTTATTCATCTCAGTAGGGGCTTCCTTATCTTTTCATGTAGCTTTCTTCGCCCTCTTTGTTCCTGGGGGACGCTGAGCATTCTCAGTTGGTATTGGTACTGACCTCTTTGTTCCATCTCCTTCTGTGTATACACTAGTAGAAAAAGGACCTTTCATCCGGAGCATTAGTCCCGGTCGGGTTTTGGACCAGGACTAATGTGACCTCTAGTCCCGGTTCCAACGGCTAGGCTTTAGTCCCGGTTCATTTGTGACCTCTAGTCCCGGTTGGTGTTACCAACAGGGACTAAAGCGGTGGTGGCAGGCTGGCGTCAGGCTGGGGCCCTGCGAGCCCCTTTAGTGATGGACCTTTAGTCCCGGTTGGTATAACCAACCGGGACTATACCTGGCCATGGGCAGCCCGGCCCGGTCGGCCCGGCCCGACCCGGCCCGAAAAAGCCCGACCCGGCCCGGCCCGACCTTGCCCACGGGCCGGGCTCGGGCCTAAATTTTAAGCCCGGTGGCCAGGCCGGGCCGGGCTTGGGCCCGAAGAAATTAGAGTTTACGCCTACGCCGGGCCGGGCCTGCCGGGCGGTCCGGGCTCGGGCCGGGCTTTGGCCCAAAAGTCAGGCTCAACGGCCGGGCCGGGCCGGGCTCGGGCCTGGGTTTTTAGCGTCGGGTTTTTTTGGCACGGCCCGAGGTATGGCCAAGTACAACCGGGACTAAAGATATCACTATATATAGTGCTTCGTCCAGTGCCCGAGCCCAAGCTCTCCTTTCTCTGTTTTCTCCTTTCTCTCCTCTGTTCTCTTCCCCTTGCTCGAGCTCATCCTCCATTTTTGCCAAGATTTGTCAAGATTTGAGGCACCCCATCTATCCAAGTGTTCATAAAGGTTAGCAACTTTGTCCTTTCATCTCTCATTGCTAGATTAGTTCGTGCAATGCTCTATAAGTATAGTGATTTGTGAGTTTTAGTTTGGGAGGTAAGCAACAATGCCGTGCATGATTCCGTCGATTTCGCGAGCCAAGGAGAGGGATTTTAAGACAGAGGCTCGATTGGGGAGGTATGAAGGTGTTGCGGCAAGGTTGAGCTCAAGGAGAGGGTCTTGGGTAGCCGGCGTTGGTGCTCGGCAAGCACATCCGTGCGGTGTTCATGGCGGGCATGACGACGAGAGGCAAATCACGGGAGGACATGTCTGGGGTGTTGGCCGAGGTGAGGAGACTCTCCAGCAGAGAAAGGACAGAAGGAGGAGGTCGAGGACGAGTGGATATAGAGCTCTCCCGAGGCACACTTACAGGTGTTCGACAGAGAGAGGAGGGCCAAGGAAAACGGGAGGAGGCAAATGGAGGGCACGGGCGTGTTCCTGGGGGGCCCGGGAATCCAGAGGACATGGAGAGACGACACGAGATTGAGGAAGGGGAAGGGGCTTGACAGCCCATGTGCAACTCCATGTCTTGAGCACATGGCCGAGGCTTGGAGGATAAGGGAGAGGGATAGGGGTGTCTGGCAAGTGGACATGGCTGACTAGGAATACCAGGAGAGAGAAGAGAGAAAAAGGAGTGAAAGTGATTCAAATAAACAAGGTTCTTGGTTTAAGGCCAGAAGTGTTTGTGCTGAAATACTCCAAAAATATGAACTGAACACATATGAGAAAACATGTCCAGTAGAGAGAGGAAGAAAAGTTGAGCTTAGGGGTGGTGTTTTCAAAAATATCTGCAAATAATTGTTTCACTAATTTGTGAAAACTCAAAATGTCCTGAATCTGTTTTTGGATGTTTTCTCCAAAATTTTGAATACAACTAGGAAATATTTTTGGATAAATAAGTCATATATGACAATAGACATGTGGTGGAATTTTCCCAAGAATTTAGGAAATAATTTTATTCACAAAACCTTTAAAAAGTCAGTTCTGGCCTTTTTGGAAATAATTAATAATAAATAAGAAAATATTTCCAAAAGGAATATTTTTAAATTGAGATGAGTGGAAATATAATATAGGTCACAAAAGTGATTTTTAATAAATAACTCTTTTGGAAATATTGGAGATTCCAAGTGAAAATGGTGAAAACAGAGGATTATTTAATAGGCCTAAAAACCTTTGGAGAAAAATAATCAAATGTCCAAGATTAGAGAAATGGACAAACTAGATGTGAGATATGGGTCAAGATGATGCCAAGGGAATGTTGGTTGAGCTAAAAAATAATGAGGAATGATTTTTGGAAAGAGTGCCAAGATGCAACAAGAGGAGGGAAAATATAGGTGATTTAGGAAATTTTCTAAGTCCTGATTTTCTGACATTTTCAACCAAAAGTAGCTGCAGTTTTAAAAGCCAAAAAGTTTCCAAATTTTTTCAACCAAGGCATGTCATTGAAGTACACACTGCCTAGCTTCAAAAACCTATTTTTTCTTCAATTTAATAAATTGCTTGGGACAAAGAAAACAGGTGGGAAAAAGGGGTACTTGGCAGTTTTTCCTGTTTTTTCTGTTTTCTGCTTTTAAAAACTATCCAACAAAACAAGCATGAAAGAATTATCAAATGAACTCCAAACCTTGAAATTCAAATTGATAAATTAAGAACAGGTTATGAAATCATAGAAACACATTTTTAATCATTTTTAGAAAATGGGGAAGGCTGTGAAAACATGCTGAACATATGACCACTTTCTGTTTTTTTCTCTGTTTTTCTGCCTTTTCATCTAGTCACCAAAACATGCATGCATCTAATGGTTCCAAGACTCAAAAATTTAAAACAAAGGCATGGGTGTGTAGTCCATACACCAGAGAACAATATCCAACACAAAAATTACCAAGTTGAGTATTGTAAACCACTAATGCCATGAGCTAAAAAGGGGTAGTTGAAAAGGGTTTTTAGGGAAAAACACTTAGAAAGAAATTCATAGAAAACTCCCACAAAATCAAATTGACAAACCTTATGGATAACAATAGCACGTAAACTTGCTCATTCATACAAAACATCATAAAATAAAAGTTTTTGTTGGTTCACAAATTTGGGTCCCACTACCTTACACCAGGGGGCAAAAATGGGGATGTGACAGGCTGGGCTGCGTCCCAGGCCGAAATATAAAATATAGGCTGAAGAAATTATTCACGCCCCAGGCCGTGGCCTGTGTAGCCTGGGGTTCAGCTACGCCTTTGGAAGGGACCAGACGTGGCATTAGTTTGACACTAGTAAACATGCACGTGCAACGCACGATCCCACTATTGATCAATATATTTACAATTCTTTTAACAATAGTTTATCCATATATGTACTTAATTGTTCATGCTTTTAGAAATATTACCCTAACTATAAAGGCTGTTTAATATTACGAAATTATACTAATTAGGTAAAAAACAACATAATAAAGGCCCACACCAACTAAATACATATCAGCTCAACATATTTTGTGCTCCAAGGAGTGTATAGAGTGCAGAGTGTCTGCATGCCTAGAATATCCTTCCGTCAAAAAAGAACATTCACTACCAGAATCAGGGTCGTTGCCGACGGCCTAAACTATGCCGACGGCCCCCGTCGGCATACGTCACCCTACGCCGACCACCAGTGCCTCACCGTCGGCGTACTAAAAACCGTCGGCGTAGATCAACCTATGCCGACGGCCACCGTCGGCGTACAAATGTCGTCGGCGTAGATTCACCTATGCCTACGGTGGCCGTCGGCGTAGACACCCCGTCGGCGTATCAGCGGGCCCGGCCACTCGATGAGTAACGCCCGTTTGACGCAGTCAAAGATATGCCGACGGCCCTGACGGACACCGTCGGCATAGCTTCGATGATCCACGTCATCGATCCGCGGCAGGTGCCACGTCATCGATCCGAGGGAGGTGCGGATCCGGGGGCGTAACTACGCCGACGATTATGCCGTCGGCATACCTTTCGGGCTACGCCGACGGTGTAACCGTCGGCGTAGGCACAATTTTTTTTATTTCACCTACGCCGACGGTGTAACCATCGGCATAGGTGCAATTTTGTGTTTTCTATTTTGAATTGCTTATATCTTTTAGGATATTTGATGTTTTTGAGTGATTCTTCTTGCATTAAATTCAAAATTTTGTCTAGTTTGTGTTTGCGCAATTAGTTTTCAAATTTGAATGGTTTAAATTTGAATTTGTTCAAATTTCCTTCAAACCCTAGATTGTGAATAACTTGAGTTTAAAAATTGTTTTTAATTTAATTTTTTCTGCTCGTAGGCACATGTTAGATGGTGCATGTTGAACACACAAAAAGTCTGGAGTTGAAATAAGTTTAAAAAATGAAATGCCTTTGTAACAGATGAGTTTTCGTCCGAAACCCTGATACTTCGAAAGAGATTGTCCAGTTTGTACACAAAGTGCATCCAGCTTTTGTCGTAACCCTCTCAACTTTTTAGCACATGCTATGTGGGTGAAATGATGATACCATGCCAAGTTTCAACCTTTTCAGAGCTCATTTGTAGTGCTTTACAATTTCGGGGTCATTTAGCTCAAAAAAATTAATAAATACATGAAAAATAGGGAATGAAGTGGGAAAGGGTTGAAAATTGATGATGTGGCTTTGAATAGTGCATGTTGAACGCACCAAAAGTCAAGAGTTTAAATAAGTTAAAAAAATAAAATGCCTTTGTAACAGATGAGTTTTCGTCCGAAACCCTGATACTTCGAAAGGGATTGTCCGGTTTGTAGACGAAGTGCATCTAGTTTTTACCGTAACCCTCTCAACTTTTTAGCACATGCTATGTGGGTGAAATGATGATACCATGCCAAGTTTCAACCTTTTTAGAGTTCATTTGTAGTGCTTCTCAATTTCTGGGTCATTTAGCTCAAAAAAATTAATAAATGCATGAAAAATAGCGAATGAAGTGGGAAATGGTTGAAGATTGATGATGTGGCTTTGGATGGTGCATGTTGAACGCACAAAAAGTCTGGAGTTGAAACAAATTTTAAAAAGTGTTATGAAAAAGTAAAATGGCTATAACTTTTGTATAAGATGTCGAAAAAAAATGTTATGAAAAATTAATTTTATTTAAAATAAATAAATGATGTCATATTTGGATTCCTCATATCTTTCTGATAATAATGGATATATTATTTGTCGAATTTCGATTTATGGATTTAAAGATATTAATTATGCCATATTAAATTAATAAATGGCAAAAAATGAATAAAATAATATTATTACTTATTTTATTTTAATTGAAATTCAATATTATTATTAATCATTTATTGTTGTTTATTTTAATAATTGTTTGGAATTTAAAAAATTAAATCATGTGACATCAAGACCTAAGGGTTAATAGGATTGACAGCTTACTATTATCAAGAAAACAACAAATGCAGACTTGGAAACTAAGGGTGATAGAACTCGAAAGTTAAGCGTGCTGGGGTTGGAGCAGTGAGAGGATGTGTGTCCTGCCGGGAAGTTAGACGATTTGGAATGATGGGTGATTAGAGATTAAATTGTCAAATAATTCAAGCGCAGGGAGGAGGGATGATTAGAGATTAAATTGTCAAATAATTCAAAGATTTGAAAATCAGAAAAAAAAATCAAAAAAATTCGAAAAAATAAAAAAATATTAAAAAAAACAGCACCTATGCCGACGGTGTAACCTCCACGTGGCAGCTCCTGGTGCATCTGAAGGCAGGGCTACGCCGACGGTGTAACCGTCGGCATAGGCCAGGAGCCACGTCATCGATCCGCGGTAGGTGCCACGTCATCGATCCGAGGGAGCTGCGGATCCGGGGGCGTAACTACGCCGACGGTTATGCCGTCGGCATACCTTTCGGGCTACGCCGATGGTGTAACCGTCGGCGTAGGCACAATTTTTTTTTATTTCACCTACGCCGACGGTGTAACCGTCGGCATAGGTGCAATTTTGTGTTTTCTGTTTTGAATTGCATATATCTTTTAGGATATTTGATGTTTTTGAGTGATTCTTTTTGCATTAAATTCAAAATTTTGTCTAGTTTGTGTTTGCGCAATTAGTTTTTCAAATTTGAATGGTTTAAATTTGAATTTGTTCATATTTCCTTCAAACCCTAGATTGTGAATAACTTGAGTTTAAAAATTGTTTTTAATTTAATTTTTTCTGCTCGTAGGCACATATTAGGTGGTGCATGTTGAACACACAAAAAGTCTGGAGTTGAAATAAGTTTAAAAAAATGAAATGCGTTTGTAACAAATGAGTTTTCGTCCGAAACCCTGATACTTCGAAAGAGATTGTCCAGTTTGTACACAAAGTGCATCCAGCTTTTGTCGTAATCCTCGCAACTTTTTAGCACATGCTATGTGGGTGAAATGATGATACCATGCTAAGTTTCAACCTTTTCAGAGTTCATTTGTAGTGCTTTTCAATTTCGGGGTCATTTAGAAAAAAAATCAATAAATGCATGAAAAATAGGGAATGAAGTGGGAAAGGATTGAAAATTGATGATGTGGCTTTGAATAGTGCATGTTGAACGCACCAAAAGTCTGGAGTTTAAATAAGTTTTAAAAAGTGTTATGAAAAAGTAAAATGGCTATAACTTTTGCATAAGATGTCGAAAAAAAGTGTTATGAAAAATTAATTTTATTTAAAATAAATAAATGATGTCATATTTGGATTCCTCATATTTTTCTGATAATAATGGATATATTATTTGTCGAATTTCGATTTACGGATTTAAAGATATTAATTATGCCATATTAAATGAATAAATGGCAAAAAATGAATAAAATAATATTATTACTTATTTTATTTTAATTGAAATTCAATATTATTATTAATCATTTATTGTTGTTTATTTTAATATTTGTTTGGAATTTAGAAAATTAAATCATGTAACATCAAGACCTAAGGGTTAATAGGATTGACAGCTTACTATTGTCAAGAAAACAACAAGTGCAGACTTGGAAACTAAGGGTGATAGAACTCGAAAGTTAAGCGTGCTGGGGTTGGAGCAGTGAGAGGATGGGTGACCTGTCGGGAAGTTAAACGATTTGGAATGAGGGGTGATTAGAGATTAAATTGTCAAATAATTCAAGAGCAGTGAGCAGGGGTGATTACAAATTAAATTGTCAAATAATTCAAAGATTTGAAAATCAGAAAAAAATAAATAGAAAAAAAAATCGAAAAAATTAAAAAATTATTAAAAAAAACAGCACCTATGCCGACAGTGTAACCGTCGGCGTAGCCCTGCCTTCAAGTGCGCCAGTAGCTGCCACGTGGCAGGGCTACGCCGACGGTTACACCGTCGGCGTAGCTCCTGGCCTATGCCGACTGTGTAACCGTCGGCGTAGCCCTGCCTTCAGATGCACCAGGAGCTGCCACGTGGCAGGGCTATGTCGACGGTTACACCGTCGGCGTAGCTCGTCGCCTATGCCGACGGTTACACCGTCGGCATAGCCCCTGTCACGTGGAAGCTTCCGGCTGGTGGACGAACTCCGACGTCGCCGTCAGCCGCCGTCACGTGAAAAAGGACGCCGACGGCCCATCTACGCCGACGGTCGTACGACCGGATGTCGGCATAGGGACCTACGCCGACGGTTTTCCTATGCCGACGAAAATGCCCGGGTACGCCGACGTTCGCGATCCCGACGGGCCTACGCCGACGGTATTCCGCCCTGCCCGTGGACGGCCTCGCCTCGGCAGTGGAGGTCGAGCTGGCCGCAATTCGGACCGGCGGCGGCAAATTCCGGCGTGCTGCGGCTTCTTCCGACGTGCGGTGACGGATTCCGGTGATTTCCAGGTAGATTCCGGCTAGTTTCGCGGCGGCGCGTCTGCTCCGACGAGGTTTGACCGGTTTACGGGTTGAACTGTATACCGCCTTCGAAACTGTACATATAAGGTTTTCGCGAATGGAGTTACCATGCCCCTTAAAAAGTTTACGGGTCGAACAAGTTTTACGGGGTCTGTTAGGTGCCGTTTTTCCAACCGAAACAGTAAACGCATCGTTTTTTTACAGGTTTGACCATTATACGGGGTCTGCTAGAGATGCTTTCAGAATGCTCTCCTATGGTTCTGCCAATCTGAGTTATTGTTGAGACACCACAATGCAATAGGCCGCTCTCCTTACAACAAGTAACTATCTAAATTCAAATGAACACGTGAACAAGTAACTTACATGTTTATAGTTTTCAAATAATTTAGCAAGGGAAGCTGAGATTCTAAACCGATCCTCACATAGTGTGTGGTCGCATTTCTTCGATCTCGGAGATCCTCACGTCCAGTCAAAAATCCTCACAAGAACAACTCAAAAATCCCTCCTACTTGGAGATATCGTGGAGTTATTGACAAACTGCTACCACAGGTTTTGAAGAGCCTTACCTTTGTGTGTGCACATTGAGTTGTACATGTTTGATCTAAAATAAACATGAGAGGGCGCCATTACCAAAATAAGTAAATTCAATAAATAAAATAGCATTGCAGCTTTCATGCAGTTCCAGTGAGCTCCATGCTTCAATCATGGTGTGCAACAGGGCATACTAAATGATAATCATTAGTTTAACTTAACCAAATTAAACAAAACTTGTGATCAAAGTCTCAAATGAGTGCTCCTTACACTGGAATCATGTATCTTTACAAGTGAGAAGAACAGGCTAAGGCTCTCGAGATGTAGACTATTCCGTGAGATAAATATGATACAACTTTGACACCAGTGATGGAGCTGCGTGAACTAATATAATGTTGTTCAACTCATCAACCAATACAGTGTTGTTTAACTCTTTAGCAAAGTTAATATAATTAGTTACCGCGATTTAGCGAACCATCTAACTGAGTTCATCATATTTATAACAATACCTAATAAACATCTACCAGATAAGCACAAGAACATATAAAATTAAATTCTTTGTTTATCAAGTTGAGATGTTAGGAGACCATTGTAATCTCCAGGATACAAGAAGGATCTTAAAAAGAATAAAATATAGTCTCTATTTGACAGAAGTAATGGAGCCACACCAGCTAATACAATGTTGTTCAACTCATCAGCCACTACAGTGTTAGAACTCTTTAGGAAGGACAATCTAATTAGTTACTGCTCTTTAGTGAACCATCTTACATGTTTACATGGCATCATAGTAGAAACCATATTTGCATTGCAGCCACTTGAACCCATCACTAAAGAAACTATTCCGATGCACTAAGAAAAGCTCTAGTGACCATTTTTTACACTAACCAGCTCAAAAAATAATTGATGTACAACAATCACACACTAACATGGCTAATGGGACATTGTCGATGTCTTCTAAAAATCACAACCCTCTCACATATTCCATAATCTATGAGTAGGTTCTCAAAGGGCTGACAAAACAAAAACAACAACAACAACAACAACAACAACAACAATAACAATAACAACAACGACGACGACAACAACAACAACAACCAAGCTTTTAGTCCCAAACAAGTTGGGCGGACAAAAATTGGAAATAGAAGGCCTATTCATGCTGGATTGTTGGAATATGATATTCTTTCCATATGACCATATGAGATCCTATTTTGGTATTGAAAAGTGAACCGGTGTGTGGTTGGTCCCTAAACTTGGTTGCCAATTAACCATTGCTCTTGTTAATGTGCATTTGGTGTGCTTGGCACAATTAGTTAGCTAATCGGAAAGAAGAAAAATAATTTTAGAATGCAATGCCTAAGGAAAGATGGTCTTTATGGACCTATATTCTGTCGATGCATATTACTCGTTATATCTCCTTCAAGTAATCGCTGCAACTGTATGAAAGAATTCAGTGGCTGAAATTTTGTTCGTTCAATTAGGTACATAATTCATTGACTGAATATATCTGCTGCTGCATACCAAAATTTGTTTCCATGCTTACTTATGGCAGGGAGAGATGCATATACATGTCCTGCTGAGTCACTATTCTTCTTTGAAGCCAAAATCGCAGTACCTTGAGGCACCAGTCCAGCGGAGTAATTCGATCCAGTTATGTTCAGAACCAGCATACACACCCACCCGCTTGGTATTTCTATCTTCATAGGATAGAGAATTCAGGTGACAGAGAGTAGTAATCAGAGAAGAAAGAGGGCAGCAGGTTCAGAGTTTCAGGGATGGGGAGATGAGCAAAGATACAGGTTCAGAATCACAAGTTTTCCAAATGGCAAAAGGCCCCTGAAGGAAACCAGTCTCACTTAAGTAGAAGGGGACGACACACCGGGTTGCACTCCAATTCTGCTTCGTGTGGCTAGAATAATCATCCTCGCAAGCAAGATGTATCCTGAAAAAAAGCCTATGACTGGAACCAAAATGCAAGGAAGAGAGACAAACCAAGATGAACCGTCAGCGGTGCTAGGTTTCTCCAGTTGGCCGAGGCGATGTCGGATAGTGAAAGATGGTCGCCGCCATCCGTGTCTGCAAACTATCAGACATAATAATCAGTAGGCCGCTCCCCTAAAAGGAACTGAAAAATAAAAATAGGTTACAAAATACAACCGGACTTGACAAACTAATATGCGAAATCAAATCACAAGCTTGCGAATTGTAAGCTCATGTTATTTCTCAATCAAATACAACTGGCATAATTAGTGTAGCTGGGCTTACAAATGAACAAGATAGACAATATATGCGGACATGCCATGCATTACAAATTTAATCAAAATTTCACAAAATAGGTCGGTTCACTATAGCAGTATATACAGCCGGTGGGAATAAATGTTCCAAGTCTAAGCGCCAACAAAAGGGGATGAAGTAACATGAAAAAATACTAATCGGAATTATACATTGGAATCGCAACTGGAACCTACCTGTGTTTAAGTTCCGAAAATTGTAATCTATGTATCAGAAAATTGTTTCAATTCTGCAGAGGGGTCCAAAACGTGTACTCCCATCCACCCCTTGTTCAAAGACTGTCTGCTCATTTAAGACCTGGATAGCAAGAAAGAAGACTAATTGGAGGTGATGGAGCTGATCTCATTCCTCCCAGCGTGAATGCCAACAATCATGGCATCGCTTCAACCTCAATGTATGGATGTTCAGAGCGATTTGATACGCCAGAACGCCTGGAAGCAAACACGAACGATTGTCTTATCCATATATTTTCATGAATGTACGATCGATAAAATTCAGTTTGTATGAACGATTTCAAAATGCAGTTTTTGATGTTCCAAACTATTTTACAGAGTAGAAATCACCTGAGACGAACTTCAAACCAGAATACCAGATCAATGATCGGGTGTTGCCGGCAAGCTCCTATGACCTGCTCGATCCAGATCCTCAGCTCAAATCTGCTGATGCACATGAAGCTTGTAGGCAGAGCTTGGGTGCAGAGGAGGACGACCATGGAGGCTGATGTGGGAGACGCGAGAAGTTGATGCGCCCCGGTGGTAGAACGGACGGGACGAATCTCGGCTGGATTCGATAACCAGGGGATAAGGGCCACGGGCTCGGCGGTGCCATCCATATCAGGGACGTGCACGGCGAGACGGCGCCGTTGGAGCTCGTCGTCGGTGTAGGTGAAGGAGGGAGACGTCGGCTCCAACTCCTCTGGCCGTCCAGTGCGTACGGAAGGGGAAGATGATAGGAGGGAGTGGTAGGTGCTGCCGGCGTCGGGGGTCGCTGTGGGAAAGGGGCGGCGCACTGGTCGATTCTGCCGCGGCGACTGTGGCGGAGGATCAGGCGGCAGGCTGGGTGGGTCGCGGGGGGAGTTGTTTTGAGCAAGGCAGCCCACAAATTGAGGGGATTGCGATCAGTTTCCTTTTCGCGTGCCTCGCGTCGTGATTGTAGGGATTGCGGGCGTGGGCGCGGAGCTTCGTATTTTTCTCTGAGGTGGAGCACGGTCAGTCAACGTAAAATATTAAGTGTACATAAAAAATGGATTAGATTAAGACTAACTGTTAAATCAAGTTTAATTGATCTAATCATGCGGCGGTAATGGGTCCGTGTACGTTTTATGGGTGCGTTTAGAGAAGATTTTGTTTGCTCTTTTATTAGTATAGAAAAGGGCCGAACTTGGGGAAAAAAAAACTCGAGCTTCCTCCGCCGTTCCTACTCCCCGCTACTCCCCGGGGTCACAGCCCAGCTACTCCCCGCTACCGATTCGTGTGGCCTCATCCCGTGACCGAGCAAGCTCCACGTTGCTGCCAGTGAAGAAAAATCCAGGCCAGGTACGACCACCGCCGTGCTTGTGACGCCGCCGCCTCGCCTTGTAGCCTCTTCGAGTAGCTCACCGGCGAGGAGCAGCGGCGGATCCGAGTCCCCCTTTCCTTCCTCTTCCCGCTCCCTCGATTCCAAGTGCATCTGCAGAGTACTTGGAGTCTGTAATTCCTCACGAGGCGAGGTAGGTAACTAATTTTAGTTTGCAGTGTGCTTGGAATGGGGACAGAGTTGATGAGAACCCATATGACTACAGCCACCTCTGTCACAGGTTCTGCATATCCGACGGGTAGTCGCAGATCCCAGCCGGAAGGGTGCAGATCGCCGGCGCTCGAAGGTGAGGTGCAATCCGGCCGTTTCTCCCTTTTCAGTTTTAATAACTTCACCTCCCATCTTTCTTCTTCCCCTGCCGTGCATGAATTTTCTAACTGTCCCGGATCTTGGTCTTATTTTATTAGATTCAGCATTAGAATAAGACCTCAATCAGTTAGAAGTAGCATTAGAAAACTAATCTCACCCAAAGAGCTAGGCTTAAATTGGCCTATTTAATACGCAAGTTGCATTAGGAAACTGATCTTTTGCTGATCTACAGCCACCTCTGTCACAGGTTAAAGTGTGGGAGCCAGGCAGGTTGCCCAGTCGGAAGGGCGCTGTGAGGCAGGTTGGGTGAAATCACCTTTTCTAACTGTCCCAAATCTGAGGGCGCATGAATTTTTCTTTTGTGAAAATAACTGTCCCCGATCTTGGTCTTATTTTATTAGATTAGATTCAGTCTGTACCAAATCTAAGGCAACACTTCAACCAGTTAGAAGGTGATGGGCAACATATTTAATAGGCAACTAGCATTAGAAAACTAATCTCTAGCTGTTAGTCACCCAAAGAGCCAAAGTGGCATCGCACACCTCAATCATTTGAGAGAAGGTAACTAATCTGTAGCTGCTGCATTCGAATTAAAACTACTGGTATTTGAAGTGTCATTGGATTGTAAGGAATCTTCTAATGCGTCTAAAGAACGTCTAGCTTGTAACCACATCTGTAGAAATCTAACCTGTTACAGTAATGCTTTTCTTTATTATTTTCTCAACAAGCATCTTATATACTTCTAGATGCATTGGTGTCCATTTTGATAACCATTCTTCACATCTTATTTAATGCAAGGTTTGATCAAAGCGCTTGGAAGTACATCTGCAGAGCAGTTCAGACTTCAGAGTCTGTAGGCTAAATCACCTGTAGGTATGCATATCCTTTTATGATTGCTCGCTGTAATTCCTTTTGTGAAAGAACGTCTCATGCAAACTAATTGTGCAGTGTGCTTAAAATGGGGGGCAGAATTGAGAACCCATATGAGGTCCTGGAGGGTATACTTGCTGGAGTTGTGAGACCGAGAGATCTGCCACTAGCACTTCTAGAGGACATCACAGATCATTTCTCTGAAGACAGAAAAATAGGTCAGGGTGGATTCGGAGCGGTTTACAAGGTAACATAATGCTGCTTTCCATAGCCAATTTTCGGTATATGGTACCGAAAGACCTTAGCTCCAGTACTTTGATTAAAAAGTACCACCAACATATGCCGAACATATGTACGTTTTTTTCCCACTTTGTCTTGGTGTTCTAGGGCTGAAAATATCTAAATACTGACCAACAGGGTGTCCTCGGAAGTGAGTTCGTTGCTGTAAAGAATATTTTTGTGAACAAATACACAGTTGATGACAGGCTATTTCGTCGTGAGGTTGATAGCCTGATGAGGATAAAAAACCATCCAAACTTAGTCCGGTTTCTAGGCTTCTGTTCTAATACAGCTCGTGTAGTGGAAGAAAAGACAGGATCAGAAGAAACAATTTACCCCCAAGTAATGGAAAGATTACTCTGCTTCGAGTACATCAGCAATGGAAGCCTTGATAAACATATTACTGGTAAGATGTGCCACATTTGATGCAGCTGATTTACATCTTTGTTTTCTTTCCTCATGTCCTCGACTAAAAGTGTTATATCATTCAGTATGCAGTTTAGCATGTACAACTAAATGGTTATATGAGGAATTGAGGATCTCATGTTCCCTATGTCTCCTTTTCTTTTATTTTGTTTCAGATGAACTTCGCGGACTCACATGGGATACACGTTTTGATATAATCAGAGGAATTTGTGAGGGTCTGCGTTATCTACATGAGGATAAATCTATCATTCATATGGATCTGAAACCAGCAAACATACTACTTGATGATCATATGATACCAAAAATTACGGATTTTGGTCAGGCAAGATTAGTTGAAAATACACATACTAAGGGTGAACGTTTTTTTACACTGTAAGATATGCATCCACGAAACCAGTTGAATATTTTCAAGCATTTACACGCTAATATTTTTGTTTGTACCACTATGCATCAACCTGTCGTATTTTGACAGAGGATATTGCGCTCCGGAATACCGGACATATGGCCAAACGTCAGACAGGGCTGATATATATAGTTTGGGTGCTGTTATTGTAGAACTGGTGACAGGAACTAATCACATTCCAGATATAACCCATGTAAGAGTTATTTAACTCATGACGCAAAATTATGCCCAAGTTTTGCCTTTTCATTTTCCCCTATTTCTCCATATTAGCCTTTCAAATGTCGTTTGTAACTTAATTGATACATTGTGTTGCTTAAACACATACACACACCACGTTATGCATATGGTTTGCAATAAGAAAATCTGGAACTATAATAAATTAATAAACATATGCCAAATGTATAGGTACTTCGAAGGTGGACACACAGGTGGAATAAATCGGCAACACGACACCAACAACACCAAGTAATTAAATGTATGGAAATAGCGGCACGCTGCAGTTTACAGGAACCAAAAAATAGACCTTCTATCACTGATATAATCCGCGATCTAAGCGAAACAGGAAGTACACATGCGCCCATTGGCCAGGTAAGCTCGTATGCTTAATAGAACCCAAGGGCGCCATTTGCTTAGACACTGTGGTTCGTTCATCAATTGATATTGTTACTGTTTTATTTTCATGGTCTACAATGTGAACTTCATTATTTTTGTACGAAAATAGGGATTTTGTCATTAATCGCTACAAGCCTATATTAAATTCTATATGCAATAATTAATGGGGCTACAGCCTACAGTTAAAAACGTGACTAAAGGGGGAATGATCCCTCCCTTAGCTATACATTGTTAGATAGGAGATGAGAAACTTCTCCGCATTTTTTCACACAAATAGCACCCTTTTTTATTCGCAGGTGGGCAAGCTCTAGCCACCAAGCCAGTGCTTGGTTCTCAAATGGGGTACAGTTGTGTAAAGTACATACTGTATCTATATATAAAGAAGTGTACACGGTTTTTGTCACAGTGTGGGTTACTAATGTTGATACCCACGGGAAACTTAACTGAAAAAAACTAATGCACTTAAAAATATGGAACAGAGAGAGTAGAAATTTTAGCGCATTTATCGTGTAACTGCAATAGTTACAAGGTAAATGAAATCGGTTTGGATATATACATCTATTGACGGAATGTTGTCATTAACACACAATACATTGGAAAGATGTTATTTCTTCTAGACACGGATCGAGAAATGAGCTACAGAGCATTAATATGAGGACTTGTGGGCCTCTGGAGGGGAAGAAAATTTTAGTTATGTATACGTATAGTGGAAATGTTGGTGTGATTGTTTCCAAAATTATTCTTAGATGATTTCGGGGGAAATGATAATGCTATATAGTACTTTCTAAGAACCTTTATTTGGCAGTCTGCAGAATAAGCTATTCATTTTGTGCTTCCGGTCTTGTCCCAACTAAGTAAATTATTTCATCATCCTGCATTGTTATATCAAAGTGATACACCGAGAAAAAAAATTCTGAGGGAACACTTAATTGGGAGGAACTTCCTTTATCACCTTTAGTCAACTACATAAACATACAATTAGTTGCCTCAGTCCAAATACAACTTTCAAAATGTTAAGAAGGTAGAGAGCATATATCTTTTGGATGACGCAGCTGTTGCTTTTATCACAGACGAGCCTATGCCAGTATGATGACATGCTTGGGATTGAGCCACTCGAGCTGCATTTCCATTTTGAGCATAACAAGCAGATGTCATGCACAGTTGACCTAACTAACGAGACAAGTAATTCCATTGCCTTCAACATCCGAACGCCAAGCAAACAGTACATCGCTCAGCCAGACAAAGGCATTGTGCTGCCAGGAGGCAAGCGTGATGTGAAGATGAAACTGCAATCACAGGAGAGTGCAACACAAGTTACAAATGTGGACAAGTTCCTGGTGCAGAGCATAAAACTGAAGGACGGTCTAGTAGATGAGGAATTTACTGACCACATGTTCAACAACAAGGGAAGTGGAGTGGTTGATGAAGTTAATTTGATGGTTGTATATGAGCCCAAGAAGTACCAAGGGGATCTATCACATGATCAGAAAGAAAAAGAAGTCTCCAAGGTGAGCTTAATCTCCTGATCCAACATAGCACCTTTACTGAAAATGGCCAGTAAAATTGTTTGTACTATGACGGATCCTTCCATTTACTTGTGTTAAAAATGTATGGTACTTCCTCGCATGGAGAAACACAAAGTGCAATTGTTTGTAAAAAAATGAACGTACAGAAAATGCTGTTCATCCTAAGTTATAACTGTGTAAAATTGCTTGCATTCTGAATTTTCCCTCACAAAGAAAGCAAATGCATTTTTCACAGTAAGATCAAAATGAATTTGTTCACATACCATTAATTGCACAATATATCATTGTTGTTCGTTTTGTCACAACATGGTTAGGAAAGCTTCTCTTAGGGCTTATGATTGTGGTTGTGTACTTGGTTGCCACATTCGAGATGTCACCTTGATGCAGGAAAGAGTTGAACTTTGTGTTTGGTAATCACACAAGAGGTTCCTGTTAGATTGTTTTTTCATTTATTTGTTTTAAAATACCCTGAACATTGATTTTCACTTGATCATTCTATTAGGTACTGTAAATATCTTGTCCACTGATTTGAAATTAATCGTATTTTCCATGCAATTTATAGTTTTCTATCTTTTTTTCTGAGAGCATGTCAACTACTGTAGTATACAACACATGACCTTGTAAAATCTAACTATTTCATCATTTTGCATGCAAGGACATTGGGTCTCGCAGCTATGATAAAACAAGATACATGTATTTTGACCCACTCGAAAGCATTTCACGGAATCTAGCTACATGCTTGACGAGCGACCAAACTGTGGATCTCGCAAGGGGGGCCATCGGAAGCCTGCTCCCCAAGCTGAGTGAACTCCTCAACAAGTACAATCTGGAGAAAAGCATTAGGAGCGATGTGGATTATGTCATACAAGAGCTAAGAGTCATGCGCGCTGACCTCTGCAATGTGTCAGAGGTGCAGTGGGACAGCAACAATGAGCAGATCAAGTTGGCCAAGATTTGGGCCTGCGAAGTCAGGGAACTGTCGTATGACATAGAGGATGTCGTCGATGGTTTCCTGATGCACGTCGACGGCTCAGAACCTGCCACCAGTACCGGAGGATTGATGGAGCTCATACGGAAGATTGGTGACTCGATTAAAGACATCAAGAACCAACTCCAGAATAAGGCTGGCTGGAAGGGAAAGTACAAGGTCGATGAGGTTTTTTTTGAATGGAGCAAGGTCGAAAAGGATGCCAATACAGTTTCCACAATTAATGCCAATTATCTATCCGCATTGGCCTACGATAGCAACAAACTCGTTGGCATCAATGATGCAATGACGGACTTCACCGAGAGGTTGAGAGGTGCATATGGCAAGGAGCTCAAGGTACACTCCATCTTTGGTATTGGAGGACTGGGAAAGACCACACTTGCCAGAGCTGTGTATAATCAACTCAAAGGGTCCTTCCGTTTGACGGCTTTTGTTCCAGTGGGTCGGAATCCCGATGTGAAGAAAGTCTTCTACGACATTCTCTTTGACATTGATGAACGAAGGCATAAAAAGTTGAAGCCATCAAATTTGGATGAAAGACAGCTTATATGTGTACTCACAGAGCTGCTCAAGAACAAGAGGTACGCACTACCTACCCTGTTCAAGTTCATATACACAAAACGAATATTAAAATTTTAGCAAAGCATGTCATACAGAATTATAGATTGTGATCATGTTATGTGTCACCTGAGCCTGCATGTACTTCATTATACAATCCATCAAGAAATGTTAGCACGGTTGGCTCCCTTTATGCCAAAATGCAGTGCATATTAGTTTTGGTCAAAGTCAAACTGCATAAAATTTGACCAAGTTTATAAAAGAATATATCAACAACTACAATACTAATTTTTTATATTTTAATTATTCAAAAATGTAGATGTGATATATTTTTCTATACACTTGGTCAAACACAATAAAGTTTGACTTCTCAAAATACATCTTATATTTTGGGACAGAGTGAATATGTGTTTACGTTCGTCCATTGGATTGGTGCCTCTCAAATCCCTCGGCCACTAATCTTACAAAATAAATAATTGGGCCAAACAACCAAAGGCCCATATACATAGACATGCATGTCTTCAAAATAAAGATTGGATGGTTATGATTTAATTACATTCCACCAAATTTAGTATCCAGAGTTTTACTTTTTTTTATGAGATTTTCTTTTGTACTGTGCTTTTAGTATAATATGATATATATCAAACGTTTGAAGATTTTGGTGGGTTGTGAAATATTAACAATTTATTTTGGGTATTTTAGTGGTAGATAAATTCATGCCAATTTGCCGTGAGTCTATTTGATTCTGAGCTCCCAAAAATCATGCAACACAGTACTTATATAATAAAATAAAATGGATACCACAAATATACTGACAGAAAACTTTTGTGTGGTATATTTTGTCTAATCTGATAAAAAATGGTTTAATTTTGATCGAATTGAAAGGAATTATTTGTCCTTCAGCCAAATTTAAAGCCTTTGATGGTGGCCACATAGAAGATAACCCTGCACCTAAATGGGCATGTTTTTTCGTGTGGCTGCAATTACAGTCCTAAGCAACTGAATATGGTCTCCCACGTTCAAATTATTTATAGATCTATAATGTGAATCAAAGGTCAGAGTTAATAACTAAATTTGGTGTACTATAGTTTGCAGCTAAAAATAACATCAATAAAGCTTTCCTTCTGCATTTGTCTATTTCCTTATAACATAGATGTTCGGTGGAACACTTTGTGGTAGATTGAATGAAACTTTTTGGTTGGTAACTGTAGCACAATAGGAGCTCACCTCCCGTCCTCTTCTTGTATGTGGCGGTGGCGGTGTTGTGTGTCTCAACTGCTGTGTCCAGGAAGAGAGCACCCATATGACTGTCTCCACAAGATGGGCTTGGTGGGCTGGGCCTTGTCCAAATACCGGTTCAACACTCCCCCTCAAGATGGGTGGTAGATATCTATCATCCCCATCTTGTCACATGCCAGATTACACTCCTTAGTTCCCAGTCCATTTGTTAAACAGTCTGCAATTTGTTCCCCTGAACTCACATGCTCTATCTTAATGATCCCAGCATCCAGCTTTTCTTTGATGAAGAATCTGTCTATCTCCACATGCTTGGTTCTATCATGCTGCACTGGGTTGTTTGCTATGTTGATTGCTGATTTGTTATCACACCACACGTTCACACAACTAGACTTCAATATCTTCAATTCTTCAAGTAAATTTCTTGTCCACGACATTTCACTTAGCCCTTGAGCCATAGCTCTATATTCTGCCTCGGCAGTCGAACTGGACACAACAGCCTGCTTCTTACTTCTCCACAATACCAAGTTCCCACCAACAAAGACACAAAAACCAGAGGTTGATCTACGATCATCTAGGCAACTTGCCCAATCCGCATCACAGTACCCATCTATCACGAGATGCTTGTTACTCTCAAATAACAGCCCCCTTCCTGGAGTCCCCTTCAAGTACCTTAGGATTCTATTCACTGCTTCAAGATGATCACTCCTAGGTTCATGCATGTACCTTCTTACCACACTTACCGCAAAGGCAATGTCAGGGCGTGTATGACATAAGTACAACAACCTCCCAACTAATCTTTGATATCTCTCCTTATCTACTGGCTCTCCTGACTGAGCTGTCACTTTGTGGTTTTGATCAATTGGGGTTGAGGCTGCCCGACATCCTAGCATCCCTACATCACTTAGGAGATCTAAGATATACTTCCTTTGAGATAGTGCAATCCCCTTGGCAGACCTCGCCACTTCTATGCCCAGGAAGTATTTGAGTCGGCCCAGATCTTTGACTTCAAACGCCTTACCTAAACACTCTTTCAGTCTTGTAATTTCTTCTTTGTCATCCCCTGTGATAATAATATCATCCACATATACAGCAAGTAGAGTGATTTTTCCCTTTTGCATGTCTGTAGAACAATGTATGATCACCATTACACTGCCCATACCCCATATTACATACAGCACGTTTGAATTTGTCAAACCATGCTCTCGGAGACTGTTTCAGACCATAGAGAGCTTTCTTTAACCTACATACCTTGCCAACAGTCTGAGAAGTAGAGAACCCAGGTGGGATCTCCATGTAGACCTCCTCCTGCAGGTCCCCATGCAAGAAAGCATTCTTCACATCAAGTTGATGTAAAGACCATCCAAAATTTGTTGCATAGGAGATCAGAATCCTCACAGTGTTCATTTTTGCTACTGGAGCAAAGGTCTCATCATAGTCAATGCCATAGGTCTAGCTGTACCCCCTCGCCACAAGTCTTGCTTTGTACCTTTAAATCTTTCCTTCTGCATTCTGCTTCACAGTGTATACCCACTTGCAGCTGACTACCTTCTTTCCTGTTGGGAGAGGTGTTAGTACCCATGTCTTGTTCTTACTTAATGCCTCCAGCTCCTCTATCATAGCTGCTCGCCACTTTGGATCCGCTTTTGCTGCCTTCCAATCAGTTGGAAGAGACACCAGCTGAAGAGAAGCAACAAATGCTTTGTAGGCAGGAGATAATGCTTCATAGGAAACATAGTTTTCAATATCATTGACATTGAACCCTAACCGTTCCGCTGGTATCCTTGCTGTTGCTCGAGTAGTTCTCCTCAAATCAATTTGCCCTTCAGACTGATCTCCATCAGAGGAGATGGAAATCACATCAACACTACCCTGTTGCTCCGTCAGTGGCTGATCTAGTTGCTCCCCCTGATGTGCAACACCATTACCACGCTTCCGTGAATACCCCTTGAGCTGCTCCTCTTGCTCTGTAGTCCACCTCGGCGTGCACCTCGGCACACTGCCAGGTACGTCCCCCTGAATCTGTCTCCTGGCATAAACACGAGGATTTTGCTCTTTATTTATCCTACCCCACATGTCATGCTGCAGGTTCGGCTCCTGCTGGTGCTGCTCACTCTGCTGTACCGGAATGGCACCCACAATTGGCTGCTACTGCACCGAAACAATCTCAGAAACATCTTCAGCACCACCACTCTCCCCCTCGTGACCATCCGACGGGCACGGCAAATGGTCAAGGTCTTTGAATAGCACACTTAGATCAGTCTGGTCGCCATAGAAGGGTTCGGATTCCCGAAATGTGACATCCATACTGACAAAAGTTCTTCGCTCTGAAGGATTCCAACATTTATAGCCCCGCTGTCCAGAAGAGTACCCAATGAAGATACACTTCACAGCCTTTGGATCCAGTTTTCCCACGCCCGGCCTATGATCCCTAACAAAACATGTGCAACCAAATAATTTTGGGGGAACCACAAATTTGTTCTCTCCTAACAGTAGCTCACACGGGGACTTCATACCCAATATCCTTGAAGGAGTTCTGTTAATCAAATAAGTTGCAGTCATCACGGCTTCACTCCACAAGAACTTTGGAACATTCATAGTGAACATAAGAGACCTAGCAACTTCCAGAATGTGGCGGTTCTTCCTCTCGGCAACTCCATTCTGCGGTGGAGTGTCTGGACATGAAGTCTGGTGAAGAATGCCATGCTCCGACAAGAAAGCCCCAAACTTGTTATTCACATATTCAGTTCCATTGTCAGTTCTCATTGCCTGCACGTGCACACTGAATTGAGTCTTGACAAGAGCATAGAAATTCTGAAAGTAGTCAAACACTTCATTTTTATGCCGCATTAGATAAACCCATGTCACGCGTGAGTGACAGTCAATGAAGGTCACAAAGTACTTTGCACCACTAACAGACACCACGGGACATGTCCATACATCGGAGTGAATGAGCATGAACGGAGAAATATTCCTAAGTCCTCTACTCACATACGATGTCCTCGTATGCTTTGCAAACTCACAAGCATCACATTGTAATTTCCTCTTGTCTATTCCGCACATAACATCCGGGAATATTCTACTCATCTTGTCAAAAGAGACATGCCCCATCCTATAATGATGTATCATCGCCTGCTTTTCCTTGTCCTTCATGGTCGCAGCACACACCAAGTCCAGCTGCACCTCCTGGTCCACATACCAGAGCCCCCTACGCCTGGTGCCAGACCCAACTGTCTGCCTCATCTGTCGCAACTCAATCAAGCAACCGAACTTGTCAAGAATCACACGGCAGTCTATTTCATCAATTAGAGCACTCACGGAGGCCAGATTGACAGGAAACGCTGGCACATGTAAAACCGATGATAGGGAGATGTTCGAAGTGCATTTTACTGTGCCAACCCCAACGACAGGCTATTTTGTATCATCGGCAGTCTGAATAGTGCCCTTATGAGTAGGAGGATGTTTATTGTAAGACTCAAACACACAAAATTTACCCCCAACATGTCTAGATGCACCAGAGTCAAGAACCCATTCTGTATCAATTCTGTGAGTAGCAATGTTGGCCTTTTCAGTGTTACCTTCATTTGTACAGATAAAATGAGCAGTCGCTGCCGATCCACCCGTTTCCTCTACTTCCTTGCTATCCATGACAATCTTCTCCTCCTTGATGACCTCTACTGCACACGAACATCCATCATCCGGTCGCACCAAATCCATGATCATAGTCTCCACTGCCATCTCCCTTCTAGGCAGCCGCACGCAGCAGTATGCCCCTCCTTTCCTCCTCGAACAGCTGCACACATTAGCCCCTTAAAGCGGCACGCAGCAGCCTGAGCACCTGCGGCTATTGCAGCAGCAGCAGCAACAACAAAACAACTTCAGCAACACACTCAACAGCGCCTTCCTTGCGCAGCACCAGCACCCAGCAGTAGCGCCTCCTTCAAACACCAACTTCTCGACAGCCTCAGCGAGGCTCTTCTCGCCAGCCATCTTCACTACTGCACTCGACAGTCTGCAGACTTCTTCCAGACCAGACAGCTGCACCGGACACAGGTGATGCGTCGCCGCCACACCTACTCGCGCGTGCCCGCAGCACACTCCTCTCCGACGCACAGGACCGTAACTGACCCCGTCGCCAGCTACCGCCAGCTCCACGCGCACATCAGGAGTAGCCATCTTCTTCTTCCCCTGTCCGAGCAGCACACACAGATACAGAAATTGCCTACCCGGTATAGAATCCGGAAAATTCCGGACCGGCCGGTACCAAACCCGGAGATACAAAAGCGTTTTTCGGTGTAAAACCCGGAATTGTTTCCGGGCTCCGTTTTTTTTCCACTGGAAAATTCCTCCATGCCTCCTTCACACCAGCAGCTAGCAGAAACCTACCCTTCTCGATCTCCTTCCGGCTCCTTCCGCAGCCGCCCTCCGACTCGCGCGCGCACGCACGCAGCAGCTTGCTCCACAACACCTCGCAGCAGCTGCAGCCCGAGCTCCCTCTCTCTCTCTCCTCCGGCAGCAGCAGCCCCAGCTCCTTCTCTCCTTGCGCCGATCCCCGTCGCCTGCCGGCACAGCCGCCACCATCTACCTCCCGCGCACAGCGGCAACACAGCAGCACCCGCCTCCAGCTGCCTTCCTTCCCTGCAGCGCAGAACCGATGCCGAGCCGTGGCTCTGATACCATGTAGCACAATAGGAGCTCACCTCCCGTCCTCTCCTTGTCTGTGGCGGCGGCGGTGTTGTGTGTCTCAACTGCTGTGTCCAGGAAGAGAGCACCCATATGGCTGTCTCCACAAGATGGGCTTGGTGGGCTGGGCCTTGTCCAAATACCGGTTCAACAGTAACGACACATGTCTCGTTGTTTCTCCTTTCCATTGGGTTCTTTCGATACATTAACTAATCACTGCTCTTGCATTTCACGTGAATAGGTACCTCATTGTTATCGATGATATGTGGGACAAAAAAGTTTGGCATGATTGGATCAAATTTGCTTTTGTGGATAGCAAATGTGGAAGTAAAATAATCATAACTACACGTAAATATGAAGTTGCCGCAATAGCTACTGATGTATACAAGCTAGACCGACTTTCCCATGGTTACTCTGAAGAACTACTCTACGCAAAATTGTCTCCTGAGGAAGGCAGATGTGAGTATGATGTAACAGAGGAGGTAATTGAAAAGATTTTATTAAAATGTGGTGGTGTGCCATTAGCTATCATCACAATAGCTAGTCTGTTGGCCAGTAAACAAAGGGATGATTGGCCTAAGGTGTACAACTCTATTGGTTTTGGACCTGAGGTTAACGAAGATGTCGATAACACAAGGAAGATATTGCTGTTTAGCTATAGTGATCTACCACGTCATTTAAGGACATGCTTATTACACCTAAGCATATTTCCAGAAGACAGATTGATCGAGAAAGACATGGCGATTTGGATGTGGGTTGCCGAAGGTTTTGTTCATGAGGAACCAGGTAAAGGTTTATTTGAGCTTGGGGAGAGATATTTCAATCAGCTCGTCAGTAGAAGCATGATCCATCTTGGGGATATATACTTCACAATGAGTTTCCGTATCCATGATTTGGTGCTTGATATGATTTGTTCATTGTCAAAGGATGAAAACTTTGTCACTGTATTGGAAACAGACAAGCAACTCACATCTTTAAATAACAATGCTCGTAGATTAGCTGTCCAGAAGAGAGGCATTGAGAAGCTGGACCATGTGAATACTAATTGCATGGTACAGCTGAGATCATTTTATGGCACTGGTGTGATGCCACCAATTTCAAGCTTTAAAGTATTACGTGTCTTATCTCTGGAACAATGTAGCTTTATCGAAGATCAGCCTTATCAGCTTGAACATATTGGGAAGCTACTTCAGTTGAGGTATCTCGGACTAGAGAGAATGCCTATTTGTAAGCTCCCCGAAGAAATTGGAGATCTCCTTTGTCTGCAAACACTTATTCTGAACGATACTGACATACAAGAATTGCCGCATAGTGTTGGCCTGCTCAGACAACTGAAGTGTCTGCGTGCTACATGTGTAGTGCCTGATTGGCTGGTGAACATGACATCCCTAGAAGACCTATCATTGGAGGAAGTCCACACTTTTACTGGAGTCAACAAATTTGCAGTAGAAGGGCTGAGCAAGCTGAAAGAGCTTAGATACCTCCAGATTGAGTATTATGGTCCAAGTAATGATAATTGGAATAGAGCTTTTGTGAAGTCTGTAGGGAATCTGATAAAACTCCAAAGCCTACATTGTTATTTGAGTTGCAATGATGACACGTGGGAAGGCTTTGTCCCCCCTCGACATCTCCATAGCATGACGATGTTGGGGGCATTGTCTAGTGTCCCTCCTTGGATCGATTCAACACATCTTCCGAGCCTCTCCTACCTTGAGTTGAGGTTGGGTAATATGGAGGCACGCTGTCTAGAGATCCTTGGGAGGTTGCCTGAACTACATACTCTCAAACTAGATGTTCCAATGAGGGGCTGGCTTGCGGTTACGGGCAGTGGTGCATTCCCCAAGTTGAGGCACTTACGTAGTAGTCATACAATGCTGAGGTTTCAGCAGGGAGTTATGCCGCGGCTTGAATACCTTGAGCTCAACGTCAATGTAGCGAAATTGAAAGAGGCCAACTTTGACTGTGACTTTAGTAGTTTGGGGAACCTCCCTTTGCTTCAGAAAGTTAGTGTTGATCTGACGGAGCATGCGGTTGATCCTGAATACGAGAAGAGGATTGAGGCAGCGGTGAAGCACGCACTTGACAGGCATCCACACCGTTGTCCCATCCTTCACTGGAGATAGTAGAGATGTTCTGTTAGGGATATTCTTCCTTGTTCAGGTATCTAAACTGATACGGTATATATCTTTTATTTATGGTTGTTGCAACCCTAATCTCCGAGCTAATATGGGACCCCACGGCTGATTGTGCGACCCTCTCTCTCTCTCTCTCTCTCTCTCTCTCTGGTTTACAGGAGTATATTGTAAGTTGTAACAAATTCAGAGTAACAAAGGGCAGCAGAAGAAGCCCCTTGAGGCCATTTGGTTAGAAAATACTACTACCTCCGATCCACAATAAGTGTTTGTTGGTGATTTGCAGCAGCAACAGTTAAAGAAACGTTTTTACGGTTTCAGGTTGCAGAAAGTTGATTGCAATGCAAGCATTTATTGATACTTGCATCTACTAATCAACAGGTGATACATAATTACAGGTATGCACCGTTGTCTTTTCCAGCTTAGTTTAGTAATACTGGTATTAATGAAAATTCTTGATAACCGACTTCTCAAAACTTTGATCTGTACACTGTTTTTGTTTTTTACCGAAAAAACACAGTTTTTGTTACTGACCGGTGAAAAATTCCTTTCTCGTGCTCTCGCCGCCAGCGCCGCTCCCTGCCAGCGCATGGTGGCCATGAAGAGCAAGGGGAAGGGGGAGGGGCCCTCGAGCCACGTGCCGTCATACCTGGTGTGGATGTCCTCGATGTTGAAGTGTACGTGTCATACGTGTAAACCTGTACCTGTATAAAACTCTGTAACGTACATAGGTAACTGTAGGACCTGGTCTATAGGAAGGAGCTATTCTAGCGCCACGATCCGATTTGTGCTCTGCACGATCGCCTACCTTGTTGTATTTTTTTTTATTTTTTTTTGGGAAACGCTGGGGGCCGGGGCGCCGGCCGAACGCTCGGCTGGTCGCGCGCGAGCCTTACGATCGTTTTCCATCCTGCGTCACGGGAGCGTTCTCTTTATTTTATTTTTTGAGGAAACGGCAGCGCTTTTTAAATCGTTTTTTCCAGATGCATCACGGGAGCGCTCCTCGAATCGTTTTTTCCACGTACGTCTTCTTCTTCTTCCCTACAACTCTGAAACTCCTACAACGTTTTTTTGCTGCAAACCATGATGTTTTTTGCTACCACCGGCTACAGGTTTTGTTACCACCATACACGGCGCCCGGCGTGACGTTTATTTTGTTTTTGCTACAACCACGTCATTTTTTTTGCTGCAACCGGCAACTACGAAAGCTACATCTGATCAACATTTTTGCTACAATGGCGACTGCGGAGAGCAGCGGTAAGCTTTTTTTGTTGGAAACGATAAACTTTTTTGCTACAACCGGCATCATTTTTTGCTGCAACCATCCGCGACATTTGCTGGAAGTAGCACCCAAAAATGGTTCCATCGGAGTCGGTTTTGCTGGACCAGCAAAATTTGCTACATCCGGCATCGTTTTTTGCTACATCCGGCATCGCTTTTTGCTGGAACCCGTTTCTAGCTTTCACCCAGGGAGAGAATGCTTCAACCATTTGTGAAAAAGCTTCATCCGGCTAGAGGAAAAGCTTCAAAGCGGCATGAGAAAAAAATCTTCCACCTCGGGCGAGGGCGGCAACCGACGGCGACGAGGACGGCGACCGAGGGCGAGGGCGGCGACCGGTGGTGATGAGGACGGTGACCGGAGGCGAGGACGGTGACCAGGCGGCGATGAGGACGTCGACCGGTGATCGTTGGCGAGAGCGGCGACGAGGATGGCGACCGGGGTAGAGGACGGCGCTGCGGGGATGAAGGACGTTGTTGCTGCTCGTGCGCGCGAGGAAGGAGGCGATACAACGGTGTGATCTAACGGCCCTAGGCAAAGGGATCTGACGCTGGGCAGGCGACCGGCCGAATTGTTCGGCCGGCGCACCGGCGCAGATCATTGCCTGAATGAATAAGCACATCGAGTCTTTTTTTTACATATACACGTACAAAGTTACAAAGAAAACGAGCACCTACAGCTAGTTTTCCTTATGCACTAGTACACTGCAATCGCCTCGAGTCTATTTTTTTCTTTCTCTGATACACAAGTACAAATACGCGAAGGAGTACGCCAGCCAGTGCTTGGCGACCGGCCGAAAATTGGGCCGGTCCGCCGGCGCCTAGCACTGGCCTTTTTTTTTTTTGCGGGTGCCTACCTTGTTGTATTTATTTGTACCAATTCCGATCAATAGAAAGTGTGGTGAATTCCCCAATTCAGCTTGGTATAAGAGCCCTTCTTCTTCCCCGTGGCCTCTAGCGCCGCTGCTACCTCCCAAGCCGTCGACGACAGCCTCGTTGACTCCCTCCCGCTGTCCGGCCATCTAGCCAACACCTCCCTCCAACTAGTGCCGTCCTCCCTCCATCCACAATGTCGACATCACCCGCTACATCAAGTTCAAGCTCGACGTCGCCGCCGGCAATTACTTCAAGTGGCGCAACCTCTTCCTGTTCGCCCTCGCCAAGTATAACGCCCGTGATCATGTCGAGGAGGAGACCGATCAAAAATGCGGGCAAGTGTGGTGAATTCCCAGGTCTCACGGGTGCAGGGCTGTGAGCATGCCACTAGGCTATCGATCGGTTAGTGTTTAGATATGCATCTGGTTGATTAATAGGTAAAACGTTTGGCATGCTTCAGAAATTGAGCAATACATGAACAGAAGGCAGAACAGAAGGCAGGTAGGACATGTACTACCTATACAGAGAAGGTTCCCAGCGATTTTTGACTCACTAAGCATAGAAATTGAGCGATAAATCATTCAAAATTAATTGCAAGAAATTAACAACATGAAATTGAAATATAGATGAACCCATTTTACATGAAAAAGCTTGATAATTGTAACACATTTTCATATCTAAAAACTACAAGCAATCTTGTGCATTTTGTCCATTCTTTCACAAATCACAACATAGAAACACATAGATAGGAGTAGAACAAGTTCACAAATCACAACAAGTCGACATCGACACGGTTATAATATAAGTCTCAAGTTTTCAACACATAGATAGAAGTAGAACAAGTTCAAAAGCAGAAGTTCCAACTCAATCTTCAATACACAACCAACATCAACATGACATGAGAGTCTACAAGTCCAAAATATAGCAACCTCCATCTTCAATACACAAGCAACTTCAACATGACATGAGAGTCTACAAGTCCAAAATATAGCAACCTCCATCTTCAATACACAAGCAACATCAACATGACATGAGAGTCTACAAGAGAGAAAAAGTTAGGTGGATATAGTGATCATATCATGAAGTGAAAAAAATCATTTAACATGGCATTTACCATTAGTTGCTATTCACCGAGCTTTCGGGCCAGACCGAGCCGAGCCAGGCTCGGCCCGAGGTCGTCGCGGTCCAGGAAAAGGGGCCGAGTCTAGGACCGAGCGAGCGGGCCAAAGCTCGGTGCGAGCCTGAAAGCTCGGTTCGTACGTCCAGCAAGAAGTGGGGCGCTGCAGACATCGAGATCTTCCTTGGGATTTACGCCACCATCTCCGACGAGCTCTAGGACGTCATCATGGTGGAGGACAGCACGGCGCACACCGCCTGGCAGTACATGCACCACTTCTTCAGCGAGAACGCGGAGGGGCGCAACATCCACCTCGACAGGGAGTTCCGGAACACGGTCCAGGGGGACATGACCGTGGTGGCTTACTGCCGCAAATTGAAGTCGGATAAATCATGGTAATGCGCAAGAATAAGGAAAAAACAAGAAATAATACATGTCTAGATTGGTCATTCTTGTAAATGCCTAACGCTAGAACATAGGTAAACATGCTATTTTTAGTATCTTCATATTTGACATCTAAATTATATGAATGACTATATAATTTTAGAATATGTAGAAACTATTCAGCCGATCAAACATCTCAAACACCCGTACATGAGTAAATAGCAAATTTGTTTCAAAGCACAACCTAAAATAGAGGGGGGGGGGGGGGGGGGGGGGGGAGTCCCTCACAAAAAATATTTCTCTTATCTACAGCAAAGCCAAAGGAAATAAGAAGGAACTAATGGTCAACAAGAGCTATGCCTTCCGCTCTTTGCATGCTAGTCATCTTGGTTAGCCACTTAACACCCTGAGTATCCTAACCTAATTGTTACCGGTACCAATTTAGCACGCTATTTCCAATAGACCGCTGAAAAGACCAACTTCCTACACCCCTCACAGGCTCCAATGCAACCTACCACTCATTAGTTCCTTATCTGCTTCCCCCTTCCTTCAGCGATGTCTTCCGAGGATTCCTTCGACTTTGAGGTAGGGATTTTCCTTCTTCCGCTGCGTCACTGCGCAATGCATGCTTTGTACCGATAAATTTGGCATGCAGGAAATGAAGGGGAGAGTCTTGCCTAAGTTGGGCAAGATCCTTGCCCAAAACACTAGGATTCTGGAGAAAAACCACTCCCTCAACCTGGAGTGTGATCGCTTCCGAGCTGATTTGGCGATGGAGACGAAGGTCTCGTTATGTTTTGCGCAGGAGGCCTCGGACCTTCGCGATGAGCGCGATAAGTTGAAGCAGCAGCTCGCCAGCTTGACGAGGCTGCAGGAGGACAGCCTTGCGTCAACGAAGTTGGCGATCGACCTCAGCAACGAGGGCATGGATATGAATATGACTCTTCAGATGGACTTCGAACGCCTTCGCATTGGCGTAATCGAGGACCTCTACACCCGTATTGACAGCCTCCAAAGGGGGTATCAGCTCCGTCCATGATTTGAAAAGATGCGCGGAGGTGACGACGAAGGCGACGGAGGACATGGGCACCGGGATGGATGCAATCCATGCTCTGAGGACGGCACTCAAGGTAGTCGAGAAGATCCACGCCCAGGCCCAGCGACCTGTCGTGGAGGTCGCTTAGACCTGAGAGGGATGTCTGCCTCTCCTGAAGCGAAGTCCGTCCTCTTCCTTCTTTTGGCATAATTGCTTTGTCTTAACCGATTAATTACCCCCGAATGTGGTGGGTCGCTCTTTTGTAACTATGTTATCCTGCAACTATCTCCTTCCATATACGTATATGTTTTATAATTTTGCAGTGGTTAATCTACATTGCAACCCCTGAATGCTATCGATTTGTTTTCGTTTCCATTTTCATTAGCATATGCTTGCTGTTTGTAGATGTTGGGATGATGTGTAATAACATGAATTCACACTTTCACAGTACAAATGGCAACGCAAGGGCACTTAGCTAGTTTCTCATTATTTTTGAGTCAGACATCAGTCTAAATGTGCTTAATTATGACTTTATGGGAAGTGTTCTCTTTGCTAGTTAGGGTCTGTCAGCTGTACCATAAGAAATGCAAACGCGCATGCTTGCAATTCACACTGTGATCACCATATATGATCACCCGAATAGAATTCAGTCTCCGTGAAGCTTGAGTGCATGCAATCTTCACGTGCTGACATGACAATACTTAAATGCATTTATTTTGAAAAGAGGGATTACACTAGTACTCCTACCGACAATAGCCAAATTCAAAATTTGTGTTGAGCGCCTAAATATCTTGCCTCCCCCGAAATTCCCCTTTCACGCTCAAAGTATCAGCACTTCGAAATTCCCATTTCGCGCTCCATGTTCCAGCACTATGAAATCCCCCTTCGACCCCTCTGACAGAAGACCCAATGGCCATAGCATGCGGTGGGTTCTTTCGTAATTTCGCGTTGACCACCACCCACATTCCAACACTTTACTCAACCTCACGCCGCCCTCTATCTCTCGCTCTGTCCGTCATCACTCGGGGAGGCCTCCCATCACTCGTTAACCCATCGCTTGCCACGATGAACCGCATACATCCTTCTCTGGAGGGATCCATTGTGGCGAAGCAAGACCTTGTGAAGATCGTACGTATCCGGAAGGATTTGGTTGGACTCAAGCGGCAACTAGCAGTTGTAGAGGAAGCGGGCCCGAGCGTTGTTCCGCCGACATCGTCGAATAGACCTTCGCCGGTCACGTTTCGGCCTGCCCCGGATGCGTTGGTGGCGGATCCGGGATCCACATCGGAGGATGTTGTGAATGTGTTTGCCGCGTCGGCGGCTGCTGTGAATGCGCCGATGGGTGCTTCTTCAGCGGCTGTGGCTCGTCATTCGTCGGCGACGCCTGACCCATCTGCTCAAAACTCATCGACCCCTTTGTAAGTTCCGCCTTCCCCAGTGTAATGAGGTTAGATTTGGAAGATTGGGGTTTTAACCCAAACACGTCGTGCATGTCGTCGGATTTGGGCCTTTGCATGTTGTATATATCTTGGACGTGGCTTCAGTGACTCGGGGAAACTTTGCTCTTCAAAGTCAGTAAAGCTTCGTCCCGTGACTTTGCTCCCAAGATATGTTGATTATGCCCAAATAAATTTGAGAAAAATCCAGTAAATCTTATATGTTGCATTATGAATTCATGGAAAGTTTCGCCGTCTTTGAACATACGGTTTGTGAATAAACATCATTTTAAGTTTTTGTACAAATTTTGAACTCAAAATTCAAACTGCACAGAAAAATTTGTAAAAAATCTAGTAAATCACATCTATTTCATAATGCATTCTGGGAAAGTTTCGTCATAATGGAACATACGTTTTGCAAATAGACAGTATTTTAATTTTCATCTGAAAATATTCACTCTTTCGTGTCCGTTGGATCAGCTTTGGATGGTTGATATGTGGCAAAGTCACGGGGAGACTTTGCTCTTCAAAGTCACTGAAGCTGCATCCTTATATCTTCGGAACCTCTGTCAGTAGCGTCGCTAGTGTCTTGCGGAAATAACCCCTTTTAATTTCTATATTGCTACATGTTTCTATATTGATTTAATATCATTTTATGGAAATAAACTATTAACAAAGTGCCAAGTGCTAGTTCCTATTTTCTGCTGTTTTTCCGTTTTAGAAAAGTCGTGAATGAAAAGTCCTCGGAAAAATCCCCAAAATTGGAAAATTCCCTAACTTTCAGAAACACCTGAGGACACAAAAAATCAGCTAGAGGGGGGCCACCAGCCAGCCACGCGAGCCGGGGCCACGGGCTGGGCCCAGGCCGTGGGTGGGGCCCGCGTGCCTCCTCGTGGCTCGCCTACCAATGCCCCTTCGCCTATAAAACCCCCTTGACCTAAAAACATCGGAGACGGAATTTTTTTTGCGAAATACTTTACGGAGCCGCCGGCGTCACGGAAACCCTAATATGGGGATACTGGAGTCCTGTTCCGGCACCCTGCCGGAGGGGGAATTCGTCGCCGGAGGCATCTACATCACTATTGTTTCCTCCATGACGATGTGTGAGTAGTTCATCCTTGGACTATGGGTTCATAGCTGTAACTAGATGGCGATCGCTCCCCATGTTTTTCAATACAACGGTCTCGTGAGCTGCCTAACATGATCGAGATCCATTTGATGTAATTGCTAGTAGTTGTTGTGTTTGCCGGGATATGATAAATTGTGATGTTATGATCAGTTTGTGCATGTTTAATATATGATGCTACTTGTTACCATGTTATAGCTTTATTTACGTTCTTATATGCTCTCCGATTTATGTGGTTACTCTGGACAAGTAGTTGCTTGAATCTCCAAGAGTGAGTATATGTTCGATAGTGGGTTCATGCTTCACTTTCTCTGGGCACGAGTGACAGAAACATCTAAGAGGGGTGATGTGATGTTCCCACTAAGGGTTAAACAGTGGTGTTTATATCCATTAGTTGATAATAAATGTTGATTACATTATGTTTTGTGCTTAAGGCGATACTCTGTTGTTTGCAACTTAATTCTTAGATAGAAAAGCATAGAAGCTCTCTCGAAGTGGAGCATTAGTAATAGATGATGTCTGGGTGGCGGTCTATTTACCTTGACGTAATGCCTACATGAATATAGACATGAACATTCTCGTTATCATAACACTTGTTTGCAGTTCTGTCAATTGACTAGCTGTAATTTGTTTACCCAACAGTGCTTTATTATTTATGGAGAGACACCACTAGTGAAACTATGGCCCCCGGTCCATTCTTTTACATTGATTACAATCTCGTTTACTCGTTTGTTACTATTGCTAGCTTGTTGGTCTATTCTTACATTTGTGTTTATTACTACCATTTTCCACACTATACGTTTAATACTTTGTTTTTTAGCGAGACGGGAAGCTTGACAACCTTCCTGGAACGTTGGGGACAAGGAGTTTTGTGTTTATGTGTAGGTCTACTACAAACCTCGCTGAAGCATTGTACTCCTACTGGTTTGATAAACCTTGGTTCTTAATTGAGGAAAATTCTTGTTGTTGTCTACATCATACCTTCCGCTTTGGGTTCCCAAAAGTGTTCACAGACATCATCATAATGCCAATGTTCTTTTGATCCTAGGACAATTATACCCGTTACATGGTTTGAGGGGCGTCGTCCAAACTAATCGTTTTCTCGTTTTCTTCCCGTTTCGTGGGCTATAGCCCCCTTCTGGGGTCCCGAGAAGATATCGAGGGCCGGTGACCCCGGGTACTTGGTTTTAGGAGTGTCTTGAAAACTCTTCCTACGCATTCTCTAGCTATTTCCGTAGGTTATAGCACACTTTTTGGGCCCCCAGGAAGATTTTAGGACATGTAATATCTACTAAAACGGTTTAAGAGGCATAATAAAAATTTGTCGTTTCGGGGTTTTCTAATCATTTACGTGGTCTATATCACACTATTTTGGGATCGCGAAACAGTTTCCAAAGCCCGTGAGTCCCGCTACATGTTTACTTGGACGTCGTAAAAACTGGTCATTTTGGGGTTTTCTGGTTGTTTTGTGGGCGCACAGTGTTTTCGGGTCTAGGGATGATTTCCATAGCCCATGACTCACAGTACATGGTTTGAAGCGTTGTCAAAACTCACCGTTTGGTGGTTTTCTGGCTGTTTTCCTAGCTATATCACACTGTCTTCGGGTTTCGGGACAGTTACCATGGCTCGAGACCCCCGTACACTTTGACGGGTGTTTTCATAACTCGTCGTTTTTGCATTTTCTGGTCGTTTTCGTGACCTATAGCCCACTGTTTTAGGGTGTGTTGCGGTGAAATGTCACCACCCGTTGGGAACCCCAAGAGGAAGGTGATGTAGCAGAGTTGGAAGTTTTCCCTCAGTTATGAGACCGAGGTTTATCGAACCAGTAGGACTTCGAAGTCTTGTAGAAGGTTGCTTGCTGCACGCGGATCAACAAGCGTGGAACCTGCACACAACACACAAACTCTCTCTTGCCCCAACTTTTCCGGAAGGTTGTCAGTCTTCCGGTCTTGCTGAAAACGAGAGTATTAAACGTATAGAGTCTTGAAAGGAAACAAAAGTGAAAACGGTACAACAAAGAAACAAAGATTAAAATGCTTGAAGGAAGGTTGTATCAATGAGGAAAATAGGACCGGGGGCCATGGTTTCACTAGTGGTGTCTCTCCTAAGAAAACAAACATGCTGGGTGAACAAATTACAGCTGGGCAATTGACAAATCATGAACGTATAACAATACTATTATGACGAGATATAGTTCACGGGTTCTAATATCGTAGGCATTACGTCAAGGCATATGGACCGCTATCCAGCATGCATCCATATCTAATAGTCCACCTCAAGAAAGCTATCCAGCAAATCCCTTGGTATTAAGTTGCAGCAACGAAATGATTGCTTTGTGTGCAACGGACAACTGCATTAAGATCAGTACGTAATGTAAGCAATGGTTCTCGTCCGTAGACAAGAGCACCGCTGTTTTCTCCCTACTGGCGACAGCACATCCCCCACCCGTCACGTTTCTGTCACTCGAGCACAGGTGAAAGAGAGGCATGAACCCACTATCTAGCATATAAACCCTCCCATGGAGGTGAAAACAACTACGTGGCCAAGATAATCATAAACACCGGAGAGTATTGCAAGACAACATTAAAACTCTCTATTGATATAAGTGAAGCTTCTTAGTTTGACATGAACAAAATAATCATAATCTCATGGTTCATCGGATCCCAGCAAACACAACATGCACAGTTACATAACGGTGGTCTCGATCATGTGAGGCAGCTCACGAGACTCTAAACAATGAGGCATTGTGGAGAGAACTACCAACTAGCTACTGCCATGGACCCGTAGTCCCGAGAAGAACTACTCACGCATCATCGTGGAGGCAATCATGGTGATGAAGAGGCCTCCGGTGAAGATTCCCCCCTCCCGCAGGGTGCCGGAATAGGGCTGCAGCAGCCCTAGATTGGACTTTCGAGGTGACGGCGCCTCTCTGTATGTTTCGTGGAAAATATCTCCGTCCCCGATAAAATTAGGGTTTTAGGCAATTTATGAGCGAAGGGGGGACGAGAGGCGGTGGCCAGGGCGCCTAGGGGCCCACCAGGCGCGGCCTAGGGTTGACCCGCGCCTGGGGCCCCCCTGGCTGCCCCCTGGCTCGCCTCCGGGTCCCCTTCGGTCTCTGTCTTCGTTCCGGGTAAAAATTGTCCTCCGTGGATTTTCAGCCCATTCCGAGAATATTTCTTTTAGAACTTTTCTGAAATACAAAAACAGCAGAAAACAGCAACTGGCATGGGGCATCTTGTTAATAGGTTAGTGCATGAAAACATCCGGAAAACGAAGGAAAACATGTGATAACATGTGGAAAACATCAAAGCATTGGATAGAAAACAAGCATGGAGCATAAAAAATTATAGATACGTTTGCAACGTATCAGCATCCCCAAGCTTAACTCCTGCTCGTCCTCGAGTAGGTAAGTGATAACAAAATAATTTTTGAGGTGACATGCAGCCACACACAATCTTGATCAACGATATGTTAAAGCATTGTAAGCTAAGATCAAAGTATTTTAACAAAGGCATGATAAAATATTATTCGAACTAATGTAAACTTAGCAACTATGTTGCACATGAAAAGTAGCACAAATAAAAGACAATGAGTAATAATGCATTGAAGGTAATACGTTTGTTTCAATCATAAAGAAAAACATAATAAAGTGGTATCCAGCTTGTCCTTCGTGGAATAGCAAAATATAAATGCCAGGACACCTTCAAAGTTCAAATGGTGACTAGATACAAATAATTTGAGAGCAAGCAATACCATAATCATGAATCAATCAATAATAAATTTTGGGACTATGCACATTATACTAAGAATGACAACTATGCTCTCTTAATTGGTGCATAAAGCAAGAAGATGAAGACTCAACATAAAAGTAAAAGAAAGGCCCTTCGTAGAGGGAAGCAGGGATTACTCATGTGCTAGAGCTTTTTATTTTAATAAAACAGAGGTATTGAAAATATAATTTTGAGAGAGGTGTATGTCTATGTCAACGAATGGTACTAAATGATCTATTATCTATTCATGTGCAACGGCTTCAAGAGCGACTCCCATAGAAGAACAAGAACATTCCTGTTTTTCTCCTTTGTTTGCACAAGCTAAGTTCATGATGTGATTGTGAGGAGATTTTGATGTGATTGTTGTAGCTTATCTTTTGAGGGCTGGGCACCCATTTGCTAGCTCTTTTTGCAGTATTAGGGACTAGCACATTATGCATGCTAGTCAAAGTATGAAGCCATCAAACACGAATAAATAACAAAGCATTTAACACTTTCTCATGAGCTAAAACAGGAACACAAAATAGGTTTAATAATTTTGAAGGTTTTAAAGGTAGCACACAAGAAATTTACTTGGAGTGGCGGTGAAATACCACATATAGGTAGGTATGGTGGACACATTTGTCATAACTTTGGTTTTTGGGAGTTGGATGCATGAGTAGAGCTCATACTCATTACAGGGTGAAGGCTAGCAAAAGACTGAGAGCGACCAACTAAGAGAGCAATAACGGCCATAATCATGCATAGCGACAAAACATTATTAATCAAAGCATGAAGTGATATTACAAGTCAAAAACTAAATGATCATCAAGGCTTAAGGTGACTGGTTTTGTAGTCATAACATGGTGTGAGCATGCGCCAAGTCAACCCAAGTAAATCATCAAAGGAGAATACCACAATACCATGCTTCAATATGAGGAAAACAACACATGATTTAATTTCAATGGCACATTAAGCACTCTCAGCTATTTGAGACTAGTCATGATACATCATAATATACTAAGCACACAATTAAAATAACATCTATCATGACATGCTAGAGCCTAGGTCACAGTCAAAACAAGCTTCCTTTTGCACCACTATAGGCATGAAATATTCTACTCTTCTCCAACACCAATAAACTTATTTGAAACAACTCTCAAAGCTAATAATCATTAAAGAACAGAGAGCTAATCATATATAACTGAAGAAAACCAACAAGCTCTGAACAAAATTCGAGTGAAAAACAAGAGCTAAACGTAGTACTAGCAAAAACTGAACACTCACAGGAGAAAAAGAGTGAAAACTAGAGTGTTCTAGGCAATGAAAACGGAGCGTGTCTCTCTCCAAACTAAAAAGCTAGGATCCAACCATTTATTACAGCAAGAAAACAAAACTAAACTGAAAGCAAAACAAAAAATGACGCTCCAAGAATAACACATATCGTGTGAGGAATAAAAATATAGTGTTTTGAAAGAAACCTGATATTTTTGTTGATGAAGAAGGGGATGCCTTGGGCATCCCCAAGCTTTGACGCTTGTACTTCTTGGATATGTCTTGGGGGTGACATGGGCATCCCCAAGCTTGAGCTTTTGTCCATCGTTCATCTTCTCATATCATCCTTCTCTCCCTACACTTGAAAACTTCCTCCACCTAAAACTTCTCACAATCTTCATGAGCAACGTTAGTTTCTCAAAACAATAAATCCACTTGGTTCAGTTTCAACACAAGTCTAACACTCCATTAAAGACATTAGCTACTGTCACAACTTTTTTTAAGGCTCTTCCCCCCGAAAGAACACAAAAGAAAAAGATTAAGAGGCGAATGCAAATATTGGCAGAAATCTGTCAAAACAGAACAGCAGGTAAAGATGAATTTTTTCGAGTCACTTCTGTAGCTCAAATCAAAAAGTGGGAAACTAATGAAAGTTAGATAGCAACCTGGGGCAGGTGCCCTGTAAATATCAAAAATTCCTCGCGTTCTGGCAGAGAGAACCGAGGTTTTTGGTGAAGCGCAAAAATCTGGACAGAAAACAGCAAGTTCCCCAAATCACACTACCTTTCTATTAGAGGTTACTCTTGGCACAAAAACGAAATAAAAAGGATAAGGAGAGGTTGCTACAGAGGTAAAAACTTCCAAGACTCAAAGAAAACAAAATAAACTGAAAGAAAACAAAGAAAAAACATAAAGAAAACAAGGTGGGTTGCCTCCCACAAGCGCTTTTCTTTAACGCCTTTTAGCTAGGCATGAAGAACGAATCAAGTATTATCAATAGAATTGTAGGTAGTCCTCACAATGGACTCAAAAGGTAACTTCATTCTCTTTCTAGGGAAATGTTCCATGCCCTTTTTAAGGGGGAACTGAAATCTTATAATTCCCTCTTTCATGTCAATAATGGCACCAACGGTGCGAAGAAAAGGTCTTCCCAAAATAATAGGACAAGAAGCATTGCATTCAATATCCAAAACAAGAAAATCAACGGGAACATAATTATCATTAGCAATAATAAGAACATCATCAATCCTTCCCAAAGGTCTTTTAACAGTGGAGTCAATAAGATGCACCCCCAAAATACTCTCATCCAAAGGTTTCAAATCAAGCATATCATATAAACTTTTAGGCATAATAGAAGAACTTGCACCAAGATCACACAAAGCATTGTAATCAAAATCATTCACTCTTATTCTAATAGTGGGCTCCCAACCATCTTGTAATTTCCTAGGAATAGAGGCTTCAAGTTTGAGCCTTTCTTCCTTAGCTTCAATGAGAGCATTAGTGATATGTTTTGTGAAAGCAATATTTAACTTACTAGCATTAGGATTTTTAGCCAATTTTTGTAGAAACTTAATAACATAAGAGATGGTGCAATTATCAAAATCAAGTTTATCATCCTCAAACATAGTGGGAAAAATTTCTCCTAAAGTCATATTATCCTCAAGCCCACTTTCAACAATTTTCTTACTAGAAAAATTTTCACTCTCCAAATTTTTGGGACTCCTTCTACCTAAAGTCATGACCTCTCAAATCCCATTTGTTTTGACATAAACATGTGTAGGAGCATTAGGATACTCTTTGGCACTGAAAGTTTTCACTTCTTCATAGGGTTGGATGGTACAAATTTTAACAGGCTCACTTCTAGCAGTTTTTCAGCAATTTTAGCTTCTCTTTCTCTTCTAGCACGAATCTGAGCTAACATTCTTATATTCTCATTTATTTGAACTTGTATAGCATTAATAGGTTCAGTTTTCTTGGCTTCAAGAGGTGTAGTCCTAATTATTAAAATTTCTACATCATGAGCAAGACTATCAACTTTCAGCACAAGATTATCTAGTTTTGCAAGCCTTTCATCAATAGTTTTATTGAAATCTTTTTGTGTAGCAATAAATTCTTTAAGCATGTTTTCAATATCAGAGGTGGAACTTTTAGGATTGCTGTAAGCATTGCCATAAGAATTTCCATAAGAATTTCCATTAATATTAGGATATGGCCTATAGTTGTTACCACCAAAATTATTTTTGTAAACATTATTGTTGAAGTTGTTTCTAGCAATAAAATTCACATCAATTTGATCATTCTCATTAGCAACCAGAGAGTTCAAGGGAACATTATTAGGATCTATAGGCACTTGTTTTGCTAGCAAAGAAGCAAACATATCAATCTTATCACTCAAAGAAGAGACCTCCTCAACAGAATTTACCTTTTTACCTGTTGGAGCCCTTTCGGTGTGCCATTGGGAATAGTTTGTCATTAGATCATCCAATAACTTACTTGCTGCCCCTAATGTGAGGTTCATGAAGGTTTCTCCCGCAGCTGAATCCAATAAGTTCCTTGAAGAAAAATTTAATCCTGCATAAAAAGTTTGGACAACCATCCAAGTAGTTAGTCCGTGTGTGGGACAATTTTTAACCATAGTTTTCATTCTTTCCCAAGCTTGAGCAACATGTTCAGTATCATTTTGTCTAAAGTTCATAATGTTACTCCTCAGTTGTATAATTCTTGCAGGTGGATAATACTTCCCAATAAAAGCATCTTTGCATTTAGTCCAAGAATCAATGCTATTTTTAGGCAAAGACAATAACCATTCTTTAGCTCTTCCTCTTAATAAGAAAGGGAACAATCTTAGTTTCACAATATCACCATCTACCTCTTTATATTTTTGCATGTCACATAACTCAACGAAGTTATTTAAATGAGAGGCAGCATCTTCTCCAATACCAGAAAATTGATCTTTCATGACAAGATTCAACAATGCAGGTTTAATTTCATAAGAATCTGCTGTAGTAGCAGGTGGAGCAATTGGTGTACATATGAAATCATTATTATTGGTACTAGTAAAATCACAAAGCTTAGTAGTATCATTGGTAGCCATGCTTGCAAGATAAAACAAAATAAACTAACAACGCAAATAAAAGACTAGAAACTAGAGAACTAATTTTTTTTTGGATTTTTGATAAAGAGAAAACAAGACTAAACAAAAGTAAACTAAGCAAGAACAAAACAAAAGAAAGAAAGTGGAAGGGTGAGACTCCCCTTGCTGCAAGCTTGAAGTCCCCGGCAACGGCGCCAGAAAAAATCCTTGTTGCGGTGAAATGTCACCACCCGTTGGCAGCCCCAAGAGGAAGGTGATGTAGCAGAGTTGGAAGTTTTCCCTCAGTTATGAGACCGAGGTTTATCGAACCAGTAGGACTTCGAAGTCTTGTAGAAGGTTGCTTGCTGCACGCAGATCAACAAGCGTGGAACCTGCACACAACACACAAACTCTCTCTTGCCCCAACTTTTCCGGAAGGTTGTTAGTCTTCCGGTCTTGCTGAAAACGAGAGTATTAAACGTATAGATTCTTGAAAGGAAACAAAAGTGAAAACGGTACAACAAAGAAACAAAGATTAAAATGCTTGAAGGAAGGTTGTATCAATGAGTAAAATAGGACCGGGGACCATGGTTTCACTAGTGGTGTCTCTCCTAAGAAAACAAACATGCTGGGTGAACAAATTATAGCTGGGCAATTGACAAATCATGAACGTATAACAATACTATTAAGACGAGATATAGTTCATGGGTTCTAATATCGTAGGCATTACGTCAAGGCATATGGACCGCTATCCAGCATGCATCCATATCTAACAGTCCACCTCAAGAATGGTATCCAGCAAATCCCTTGGTATTAAGTTGCAGCAACGAAATGATTGCTTTGTGTGCAACGGACAATTGCATTAAGATCACTACGTAATGTATGCAATGGTTCTCGTCCGTAGACAAGAGCACCGCTGTTTTCTCCCTAGTGGCAACAGCACATCCCCCACCCGTCACATTTCTGTCACTCGAGCACAGGTGAAAGAGAGGCATGAACCCACTATCTAGCATATAAACCCTATCTTGGAGGTGAAAACAACTACGTGGCCAAGGTAATCATAAAAACCGGAGATTATTGCAAGACAACATTAAAACTCTCCATTCATATAAGTGAAGCTTCTCAGTTTGACATGAACAAAATAATCATAATCTCATGGTTCATCGGATCCCAGCAAACACAACATGCACAGTTACATAACGGTGGTCTCGATCATGTGAGGCAGCTCACGAGACTCTAAACAATGAGGCATTGTGGAGAGAACTACCAACTAGCTACTGCCATGGACCCGTAGTCCCGAGAAGAACTACTCACACATCATCGTGGAGGCAATCATGGTGATCAAGAGGCCTCCGGTGAAGATTCCCCCCTCCGGCAGGGTGCCGGAATAGGGCTGCAGCAGCCCTAGATTGGACTTTCGAGGTGACGGCGCCTCTCTGTATGTTTCGTGGAAAATATCTCCGTCCCCGATAAAATTAGGGTTTTAGGCAATTTATGGGCAAAGGGGGGACGAGAGGTGGTGGCCAGGGCGCCCAGGGGCCCACCAGGTGCGGCCTAGGGTTGACCCGCGCCTGGGGCCCCCCTGGCTGCCCCCTAGCTCGCCTCCGGGTCCCCTTCGGTCTCTGTCTTCGTTCCGGGTAAAAATTGTCCTCCGTGGATTTTCAGCCCATTCCAAGAATCTTTCTTTTAGAACTTTTCTGAAATACAAAAACAACAGAAAACAGCAACTGGCCTGGGGCATCTTGTTAATAGGTTAGTGCATGAAAACATCCGGAAAACAAAGGAAAACATGTGAAAACATGTGGAAAACATCAAAGCATTGGATAGAAAACAAGCATGGAGCATCAAAAATTATAGATACGTTTGCAACGTATCAGGGTGCCAAAACGATATACATGTCCCATGAACCTTGTTATACGGTTTCAAGAGCGTGTTGAAACACCGTTGATGACCCACAAGTGTAGGGGATCTATCGTAGCTTTTTCAATAAGTAAGAGTGTAGAACCCAATGAGGAGCAGAAGGTATTGATAAACAGATTTGAGCAAGGTTTCACTGTAAACACTGGAAAATAAATGTTTAGGGATTTTTGTAATGAGGAATAAGGTAACAACAAGTAAATAACAATGAAAGTAAATAATTGCAGCAAGTGGCCCAATCCTTTTTAGCACAAAGGACAAGCCGGTGGTACTTCTTATAATAGCTAAGACGTTCCTGAGGACACACGGGAGGTTTCGTCAAGTTACTTTCGTCACACACCGTTGATTAATCTTTATCGTTTTGGTAAGTGTTATGTGGGTAGACCTATGCTAGTGCACCGTCCTATCCAAGACTAATGTACACTTACGATTACACTACTTGCAAGCATCCGCAAATACAAGACAGTAATTAAGAAATAAATCTAACCGTAGCAATAAACTCGTGGTATCTACTACTCCCTTATGTAAGGTCTTGCAAACTGGGGTTTAGGTTTCTGTCACTCCGGCAACCCTCCATAAGCAATCCAATACACAATGCATCCCCCTAGGCCCATAAAGGTGAAGTGATGTGTAGTCGACGTTCACACAACACCATTAGAGAAATAGCAACATAACTTAAATATCAAACCGGTAAATATTACTCAACGAAACATGACTACTAGCAACTAGACTTCTCCCATGTCCTTAAGAACTAAATGATCTACTCACAACACATCATATGGATCATGATCAGAGGTGTAATATGGATGAATAACAATCTGGTCATAAAGTGCAAACACCGATAATTCTCACAAGCATCAACTACAAAGGAGTAATTCACACCGGTAGAGAGATCTAATGAAATACAACAATATGGAACCCTAATTGTTACAGCAAGGTGAGGATGGATGATGAGGGTGATGGTGCTGCTGCTGATGATGATGACGATGATGATCCCGATGATGCCCGGTGCGATGACGGTGACGGTGGCGATGATTTCCCGCTTCGGGAGGGAATTTCCCCGGCGAAATCTCCCCGCCAGGAAGGTGTTTCTTCTCTCGGTGGTTTCCGTCGCGAAGAGGCGGCGGAATAATTCTACGAAGTGCCCCCCGATGTTTTTAGGTCAAGGGGGGTAAGTACGCCGAAGGGGTGTCCGGAGGGGGTGCCTGGGGCCCCCAGGGGCCCACCAGGCGCGGCCAAGGGGGGGCGCCGCGCCTGTGGGTCACTTGGCTACCCCCTGGCTCCCCTATGGCAGCCCTTCTGGCTCTCCCGGTGATTTCTGATGAAAACTCCTTTTCTGAATTTTCCTGAATTTTCTGATGTCCGGGTGATACTCCATCTGACAGGTGCTTTTTCCAGCTGAATTCTGACTCTGACAATTAATTTTGCAAAACTATAAAACACACAGAAAACAATGAAATAACGTAAGTATAGTGCTATAATATGGAAAATATCAATGAATAAGGGAGAATTAACATATAAAATAGTGATGCAAAATGGACGTATCAACTCCCCCAAGCTTAGACCTCGCTTGTCCCCAAGCGAAATCTGAACTCAGAAAACATGACCACAGGTTTTATGATGTGAGGTGTCGATAATGAAGAATACAGACATGAAGCATCAGTAACTACTTAGTAAACACTAACAATTCTACAAAGCAATAGTTCTCTGAATGCTTCTCAAGGAGAAGCAATGATTCAATCATACAAGGTATAGTAAGTGCAAACTCATTGAGCAATGGCAAACTATGTTCTTGGTCAGAGAACAACTAGCATATTGATCTTATATTTCCGGAAGAGTCTATGTCAGAGCTATTAAGCAAACAACACATGCTTCAATTATCACAAAGTCTTTTCATGAATGGGAAACTTTCAGGGGATATGTTCTTATAAAAGAAGTGAAAATAACTGACACAAAGGAAGATGCTAGTTAGCAAAGCTTAACTTTCAACTTGTTTACCATGATGGTAATGTCAACTGCAATAAAACATGGTCAAATATCATCGTGGACATATAAAAGAATGCATCTCAATTCAACATCATAAGTTTGCTAGTAGAGAATGGAGGGAATAGGTGAACTGACTCAATCCTAATAGTAAAGAAAGGCCCTTCGTAGAGGGAAGCAGGGATTACTCATGTGCTAGAGCTTTTCATTTGAAAACATATAAGAGAGAAAAAAATAAATTTTGAGAGGTGTATGATCTCGTCAACGACTGATACTAGATAACCCATCACTTCCCATGTTGATCAAACCTCAAGAGCGGCTCCCATAGAGAGAACGTGTACATTCCTCTTCTCCTTTGGTGAACAAGCTAAGTTCATGATTTGTCAAGTCCATAGTGTTAGGAGATTTAATGTGATTGTTGTAGCTTATCTTTTGTGGGCTGGGCACCCTTTTGCCAGCTCTTTTTGCAATATTAGGGACTTGCACATTATGCATACAAGTCAACGAGGCAAAGTTTGATCAACACAGGGAAAATAATGAACTATCTATTACTTCCTCATGAGCTAAGAACAGAGGCACAAAACTGGAATATTAATTGTTTTGAAGGTTTAAAGGTAGCACACGAGAAATTTACTTGGAGTGGCGGTGAAATACCACATATAGGAAGGTATGGTGGACACTTGTGGAAGGTTTTTGGTTCAGGTTTGGATGCACGAGTAGTGATCATACTCAGTACAGGGTTTTTGGCTAGCAAAGGCTTGTAGCAAACAGATAATGTTGAGAGATGCAAACAGATATATAGCCATGCAATGATATAAAACGTGAGGTATTGCAATTGTCTTCCTTGTCAGCATAACACATCAATCACAAGAACATAAACATGAAGGTTTTGCAGGCATAAAAGATCTATGGGGTAATATATCTGCATGTGAAATCTCTCTTCTTTGATCTAAGTCTCTAAGTGTTGTTGCTATGACCAATGCTATGTTTGTCAATACTCAATAAATTTCTGCCACTACATCTAGCATGAGATCACTACTTTTCACAAGACAAGCATGCGAGAATAATTGCAATGAATAGAACATATAGTGTAACCAAGTAAAAAGAAGACTCCATATCAATATTTCATTATAGGCAAACTCACACCAACGGATACAAAGCTTCACTTATACAGAAGTGATAGCCCATCTTGCAAACAACCATACTATATGATAACTTCCCTAATCATGATAAGACACACGACTCTAATAGTAAAGGCAAAGATAAAGATAACGGGGCAACTCCCCCAAGCTTGGAACAAGCCAAGGGAGTGCCTGTTACCCATAATGATTAAGCTTGATCTCGTGTTGGTGAAGGTGGGATCACTTTGATAGGAGTTAGGAAGCCTTTGATTATCCGATGCAGCTCAATACTTTCTGCTTCCAATATTGCTACCTCCGCCTTGAGAACCCGATATTGCTCACAGAATTTATCGGCGACCCGATATGCTTCAGCTATCATAGGAGATATGTTAGGGTCTTGATCTTGAGGTATGGTTCCCTGCGCATTATGAGAATAGCCACGTTGAGGGTTAATTGATCCCACAAAGATGGGGTTGCTTGACGATGATGATCTCCCAGGTTGGCATGGTGCAGCTCTCTTGATCTCTTCCCTTAGGTTGTGAAACATATCTTCTTTCCTCGCATCTATCTCTTCCTCCGTAGCCCATCCCGCGAAGGATATATATCATTCTCCTGTTCTTCCATGCATTGCTGCAAAGGATCATTAGGTGGTATAGCAATAGAGGCAATTCTTTCAATAGCAAGATCTTCATTAGGTAGTTCTTTATCATGACGTTGTTTAGCAATCTTACTAAAATTAAATTCATAATGTTCATCTCCAAATTTAACAGAAACTTTCTCTTTCTTACAATTAATAACAGCACCACAAGTATTAAGGAAAGGTCTACCAAATATAATAGGACAAGCTTTATCTTCAACTGAACCAAGTATCAAAAAGTCAGTGGGATATTTTACCTTACCACATAGAACTTCAACATCTCTAACAATACCCACCGGTGAAATAGTCTTTCTATTAGCAAGCTGAATAGTAACATCAATATCTTCAATCTCACACGGAGCAATTTCATTCACGACTTCTTGATAAAGAGAAAAAGGTATAGCACTTGCACTTGATCCCAAATCGCAAAGTCCATAATAATTATGTTCACCTATTTTAACAGAAACAATAGGTGTGCCAACGATAGGTCTATGATGCTTATTAGGTGCCACTAGATTAGAGGCAGCCTCACAGAAATATATATCACAACCATCAATATTTTCAGCAACAAGATCTTTAACCATGGCAACCGTAGGTTCTACAATTATTTGATCTTCAGATTCATTAGCTTTCCTACTACTCTTGCTTACAATGTTATTGGCAAAAGAATGTTCTTTTACTCTAACAGGGAAAGGTGGTTTCTCAAAGTGAACATCAGGTAAAATAGGATCAACAGTGTTAACAAGTATTTCATTTCTAGAGAATTGTTTATCTTTAATATTATCCTTATAGGGTTCATGATACTTGTCCCACTTCACATTAGGAATGCTAACATGAGAGGCAAAGGTTTTGCACAGTTCAACAATTACTTGAGAATCGAGCCCATATTTAGCACTAAGCTTATTAAAATTTTCTGTTTCAACAAAATACTTAATGCAATCGTATTCATAGTTTATACCTGGCTCTTTCCCTTTGTCCATCTCCCAATCTTTAGTATTGCGCTGAATTCTTTCAATAAGATCCCATTTATCATCAATCTTCTTGTTCGTGAAGGAGCCATTAGAAAAGGCATCAAGAAGGTCCTTGTCATGACGTGAAAGCTTTGCATAAAAAATATTAATAATAATCTCCTTGGGAAGCTTATGATTGGGGCATTTAAGCATTAATGTTTTAAGCCTCCCCCAAGCTTGAGCAATACTTTCTCCATCACGAGGCCAAAAATTATAAATAAAATTCCGATCTTGATGTATTTCATGAAGAGGATAAAACTTGAAATAAAAGAGAGATACAAGCTCCTTCCAATCCAGCAAATGTGAATCATCCAATAACTTATACCATTCCCATGCTCTTTCTGTCAGTCATATAGAAAATAATTTCCTCATGATCAATTCTCTTGAGACACCTGCAATCTTAAATAATCCACATAATTCTTTGATATAAAGCAAGTGCTCACCGGGATGGACAGTTCCATCTCCAGCATAACGGTTATCCATAACACGATCAACAATGCCAATAGGTATTTCAAAAGGGACAATTTCAGTACTAGGGGAACTTCTCTCAACCACATGGGTGGTGGAGGAGCCATTCCCAAACATATAACCAGCAGTAAAGGATTCCATAACGAAGCTAAATAAACAGACAGAAATAAAAACAGCACTTATAGCAGAAAGTTTCCTTACCAATTCCACTTACCAATAGCGCTACACTCCCCGGCAACGGCGCCAGAAAATAGTCTTGATGACCCACAAGTGTAGGGGATCTATCGTAGCTTTTTCAATAAGTAAGAGTGTCGAATCCAACGAGGAGCAGAAGGTATTGATAAACAGATTTGAGCAAGGTTTCACTGTAAACACTGGAAAATAAATGTTTAGGGATTTTTGTAATGAGGAATAAGGTAACAACAAGTAAATAACAATGAAAATAAATAATTGCAGCAAGTGGCCCAATCCTTTTTAGCACAAAGGACAAGCCGGTGGTACTTCTTATAATAGCTAAGACGTTCCTGAGGACACACGGGAGGTTTCGTCAAGTTACTTTCGTCACACGCCGTTGATTAATCTTTATCGTTTTGGTAAGTGTTATGTGGGTAGACCTATGCTAGTGCACCGTCCTATCCAAGACTAATGCACACTTACGATGACACTACTTGCAAGCATCCGCAAATACAAGACAGTAATTAAGAAATAAATCTAACCGTAGCAATAAACTCGTGGTATCTACTACTCCCTTATGTAAGGTCTTGCAAACTGGGGTTTAGATTTCTGTCACTCCGGCAACCCTCCATAAGCAATCCAATACACAATGCATCCCTCTAGGACCATAAAGGTGAAGTGCTGTGTAGTCGACGTTCACACAGCACCACTAGAGAAATAGCAACATAACTTAAATATCAATCCGGTAAATATTACTCAGCGAAACATGACTACTAGCAACTAGACTTCTCCCATGTCCTCAAGAACTAAATGATCTACTCACAACACATCATATGGATCATGATCAGAGGTGTAATATGGATGAATAACAATCTGGTCATAAAGTGCAAACACCGATAATTCTCACAAGCATCAACTACAAAGGAGTAATTCACACCGGTAGAGAGATCTAATGAAATACAACAATATGGAACCCTAATTGTTACAGCAAGGTGAGGATGGATGATGAGGGTGATGGTGATGCTGATGCTGCTGCTGCTGATGATGATCCCGATGATGCCCGGTGCGATGACGGTGACAGTGGCGATGATTTCCCCCTCCGGGAGGGAATTTCCCCGACGGAATCTCCCCGCCAGGAAGGTGTTTCCTCTCTCGGTGGTTTCCGTCGCGACTCGCGAAGAGGCGGCGGAATAATTCTATGAAGTGCCCCCCGATGTTTTTAGTGAAGGGGTTTCGCAACATAATTTGAAAATTATACTAGCTAACGAAACACCAAAACTAGGCAAGATCTATTCTATGCAGATATAGAGTAACGGAGAAGGAACGAAAATCATACCCTTGAAGACCGAAAGCGGGATTACCCTCCCGCACAAGGGTTGTTGATGAAGACGGCGACACCGACCTCAAAGGTCGGGTAGACGCTCTCACGACTAGTGCTTCAAGTGTAGCACCTCGCGGAATTACACACGTACGGTGTAGTCGATGACGCCCGGTCTCCGGCCCAGTACGGAGGTTGCGGAAGTAGAGAGATGGACCGAAGACTAACAACACGGCGGTGTGTTTTAGTAGAGAATCCTCAACTCCTAGCGCAGCTCCAAAGGGAACCACGTTGAGAGAAGAGAGAAAAGAGAGAGAATTGGATTGGAGAAAATGGGAGGGGTGCCTCCCTTTATATAGTGGGAATGGGGGGAGCCTTTCCCTTGGCCAAGCCATGTGGGACTAATCCCACATGGTTGGTGCGGCCAAGGGAGGGCTGCCGCACCCCCACATGGGCCCCAAGTGGCCCATGTGGGCTGCCCCCCTTTTTCCTTTTCCTTTTTCCCACTTTTCCCCTAATGGGCCAAATCTGCCCGGAAGACCCATTAGTGGAATAAATGCATTTTTAAATAAAATAAAATGATATTTAACTATTAATTACACTAATTAATAATAAATACACATTTCTTATTTATTTCGAGTCCCGAAAACACTTCCGGTACTCTCCGATCACTATCGGGCATTTCTCCTTTATTCCGATACACCTTCGGAACTCTCCGATCTCCATCGGATAAATCCCGGAACGATTCCAGTTCTCTTTATTTATTCTCTTCGGTACTAAGATCTCTCTCCAGCATCGTCTACCCTTAAGTGTGACACCCAACGGTTCGGAACACACCAGACATGGCCGAGACACCTCTTAGACCAATGACCAATAGTGGAACTGGAACGTCCCTATTGGCCCCTGGGCATCCATCGAAGTTCTTGCGTCGTTTGAACCGTAAATGTCAAGTTACGAAACCTCTTGCCTTATTGATACTTTGTTTGTCCAAGACTTGATCGTCCGGTATCTCATACCCCGTTCAGTCTCGTTACCGACATAACAATTCTACTCGTTCCCGTGTCGTTGCATCTCCATGACCTAGTCACATGCTTGCAAGCTAATTGATGCAACTCCACCGAGTGGGCCCAGAAGTATCTATCCGTCATTAGGATTGGCAAGTCCCGTTCTAGATGGTACGCCTCAACATATCCATTTCATCACCCAAAAGCCACCGTTATAATCACCCTGTTACGGTGTGACGTTTGATGCAATCAAAGTGACTTCTAGGATAGCAATTAAATACAATCTCACGGTCTAAGGCTAAGGTACTACGTTTTCGTTACCATAACATTGAACTTAATGACTCGATCTTGTTATGATAAACATAAAGGGGTGTGTCCATCATACCATTCTCCAATGACATGATTTCGTTGTCAATGGTATAAATACCCATGATCAGGAAACCTTGATCATCTGTTGCCCAACGAACTAGTATGACTAGAGGGTACTAGGGACCTGGTTTGTTTATATATCACACGTGTATTAATGTTTCCGCTTAATACAGTTATAGCATGATATAAAACATTATGAACATATGAGTTATGATAATAAATCTCCTTTATTATTTGCCTCTAGGGCATAATTCCTTCAGTCTCCCACTTGCACTAGAGTACAAATAATCTAGCTTGCATTTGATCTAGCACCATTAGCCTCCTGGTGCCTAGACTATGCATTACTTGTGGAAAAAGATTTTTAAGTCAACAAATCTGCCACACTCAGATCTGTATGTGCTTTGCAAAACTTTAATGTCACCTAGTTTGACATTGTTCCGTATCTTACGATATCGGTGAAATATATGTTTCGTTGATGGAGTAAGAATCGAACCATCGTGTAGTATGGACCTTGAGAGTCTAAGAGATCTTTCAAAGGACACCATACCATCTCGGGAAAACCATCTAAATCCAACAACACTTGCCACTTCTAAAGTAGCCATATACTCCTTTACCTATGTAGATTGTGCGACATTGCATACACATGCCACTTCGCAAACTAACCATGTCTTTTCTCAAACAACAGACTTCTCCTATATGAGACTTTTCTGGTCGTGTGAGACTTGCATTATCGTAACTCCTTACGGCAAGTTGACTTTCACTCTCACCACAGACCAGAAAACATATCTTCAGTTCTCACCAGACACTGAAATATATATTTAACGTTTGTTCATCGATCCATCCAAGGATCGCTCTAGAACCTGTTCTTCAACCAAGAACTTGGGTCACACCAGGTCGAGCATTCAACGTGATAGAACCTATAACAAAGTCATAGGGGATGTCCGACATCCTTTTCTTCATTAAAGTTATTGTTGACATGCCGAGTTAAACTCGATATTTTCCTTAGTCATACAAGTAAGAACCCCTTCTTTGCTTGTCCTATTCTGAACACCTTCAGAATCTTGTCTAAGAAAATAATCCGACTTAATGTTATTAGGCTTCTTGATCTATACACTATAGACCTAATGCCTAATACTACTAACATCATTCATAGAGAATTTATACACTTAAATAATCATTTATACTTTGCTTTAGAGGATCTGTATCATTCCCAATATGTCACCACATATAAATCTTTAATATATGTCACCACATATAAGTTTAGGAATGATACCTAGCTCCCACTCAAATATGCCACCCACATATAAGAATAGGAAATTCGTTTTAGCTCCCACTCAAATATGCCATTCACATATAAGGTTCAGAAAAGCTATTTAACTCCCACTCACTTTCCTTTAAATGCAGGTCTCTTCACCTATTTTGGACAACTCCAAAATCCTTCGATTACATTATCAAAGTGAAGATTCCAACTCCGATATGCTTGCTTCAGCCCATGAATGGACAGCTGAAGTTTGCATACATGTTTTAGCATCCTTAGGACCAACACAACCTTTTGTTGTACATCGACAACTCTTCCTTAATGTTGCCATTAGGGAACACGGTATCTTTGTCCATCTAACAATTTCTCAAATTGTAGTAACTGCTAAAACAATCCTAAATAGACAAGCTTCGCCACCTGAGATAAAATCTCGTTGTGGTCAATTCTTTGAATTTGTCGAAACCATTTCGTGACAAATCGAACTTAATAGACGGTTGCTATTCCGTCAGCGTCTATCTTCTCATAAAATTCCATTCGCTCAAAACGGCCTGGAGGCCATCGAGAAGATCTACCCAAGTCACCACTTGGTAATCATACATGGATTTTATCTAGGATATATATGGCTCATAGCCATTTCTCGGACTTAGGTACACCACCGTTTCTTTGTAGTTCGTAGGTTTGTCATGTTTCACTAACATGACGGTCATCACAAGATTGTCGTACCACACACTGCGGAACGTATTCTCGTATGCCTACGATCTTAGTACGAGCTTAGATCAGAGTCATGATCATAACCACCAACTTCCTTCTGGAGGACGGTTACAGAACGACTTCCGCTGCGCCACTCTGATGTCCGGAGAGAAATTTCATGAACTCCGTCTTACCCTACTTTTTCTCTCACTTATACCCTTGGCAAGATACGACTTCTTGAGCAAGGTACGTTCCAGCAACAATTGCTTTCGTCGTGAAAGATGTATCCGGTTAATTTACCGGATATTCTACAAAGATGAATTTATCCGCTTTAGGTTCGAGAACATCAAAAACCTAAATCACATAAACGACAATCTAGGCTAAAAGCCATGCCATAACTCATATGGTATTGTCTCCACGGATTAGATGGTTTCCCTATTATTTAAAGTGAATGTTTTGATTCTAACATATAACTCAAATGATAACAATAATTCGATAAGAGATATTATTGACCACACAATATCCAGTGGATTATGGTCACAACGTGCAAACACACCATAGCACTGTGGTGTTCTATGCAACGTAATTTGTGAAAAACCCTTTTCACAAGTCTTCTGATGATATGCCAAAATCATAATTCAAATCATTGTCTCCTCGATCAGCATCGCAGGAAATTGATTTTCTTGTTAAGTCTACTTCACTACTAACTTGTTTGAACTCGTCAAACTCTTCAGACCAGCGCTACATTAAGTGGATATACACATATCAACTCAAATCATCATTGAAGTTTCACTTTACTCTGAATTTGTTTGAACTCATCAAACTTTTCAGATCAACGTTCCATTAAGTAGATATACACATATCAACTTAAATCATCGCTGAAACTAAATAATGATTTCCACTACTTGTTTGAAGTACTCATTGATCTGCACACATCAACATGCATGTTTCTCAACAAGTTAAAAAATCCGTTTCCCAAACGGAGTCTTTGATTATCTTTGTCCATGAAGGACAATTTGCATGTGTCAAAAGATTAAAATCTAAAGACTCAAAGGTCCAACAGGGTGGAGCCTTTTCACGCATATAACATTGACTTAACTTCAAACAACAGTGCCACATGAATGTGGTGTCATTACTAAGTTTTATGTCTTTGGCATTAATGTTATGAATGCAGGAACTACTACCAAAAATAAGAACAATCCATTCATAACCAGTGTATGATCATTAATAGATATCACTCATAAATGTAGAACAACGTTTGTCACTAACACATATGAATAATTGTCTCGCTTGTGGCAAGACACACTTATAATGATCATACTAACAAGTGATTATAAAATATCTTATTCAAATGGCAGATGCAGAGGGAGAGTGTTGATGGTCATCACAACATCTTGCTTGCCATCATCAACACACATCGTCTCCTCGTCTTTCCAAGCTACTCAAGCAGAAAATCTTGTTTTCATAAAACATGACCAGTGTCATAACTTAGTCACTGCAGCGAGCATTGGTTTAGGTAAAACATTCACAACGTGTATATCATATATACCATCATCATTGATGACTTCCCGGCAATCTATTTCATCTTCTTGGTTTTTCAACACAACCAAGAATTCATGAAGGTGAACAATTCCCTTTACATGATATAGTCCATGACAAATTATCTGCAACTAGGGTGGGCGGCAATCGCAGCACCCCTTCGCAAGCAGAATTGTATGTCATCCAGTAATTAGGCTCAACGTGATGTTCTAGTGTCATCAATCATGACTACCACGTGTTTTGAGTATTCTCCTCCATTTTGTTTGAGAAGAAAACCTCACTTACGGTGCATACAGAGCATTAAGCTCAGTGATCATTCTGAATGTTCACAATGCACCAGCAGTTCATTCTCTACGGTAGAGAACATAGCATACTGGACTATGATGAAATTACCCGCACAAACTTGATAATAAAATTATCTCTTTGTTAGCGGAATCTCCGAGTTTAATTTCCGAATTATCCGCACGAACTTGATAAAACAAATTATCTCTTCGTTAACGGACTCTCCAGACTTATCTCCTAACGGGTTTTGTATCATATAGAGCTAAAAAGTTGAACAAGGAGTATCCTCAAGCTACGGTATAAAACTATGAAGTTGGACCCACCTTTTAAGTTTCTCAATCGTAGGAATTCGTCTAAGTTTAAGAGGGCTACAGAACAGGTTATTGTCTACAAAGGTTTTGCAAAGACATTTAAGACTATGTTCATAATACTGGATTCGTGTGTTCAAAGTATAGGACCTATTTATAACATGAACTCCCACTTAAACGAACATCCCTCACTTCGTTTGAGTGATCACACGACCCCCATCCACCACACCTCCCCCGATCGTCACGGCCATTGGTGTAGCTTCAGAGGTAGACAAAACATGTCAGTTGCATCGTTCATACAACTCGTGCTCGACCTTTCGGTCTTCTGTGTTCCGAGGCCATGTCTGTACATGCTAGGCTCGCCAACTCAACCTTAGTGTATCCGGCTGTGCATAACATGGCTTACACCCGACGTATGCGAACGCAGAGGAAAGCACCCGATCGTCACGGCCCACTCTCAACTGCAGACTTTCTTGTCGCACTAGTACAAAACAGGGCTTTGGTCCAGCCCTGAAAAGCCCATTAATCCCGGTTCACTCACGAACCGGGACCCATGGGGGCATTGGTCCCGGTTCGTGAGGCCAGGGCGCCGGCCGGGCCTCGTGGGCCATTGGTCCCGGTTCGTCTGACCCCTTTGGTCCCGGTTCCAGACACGAACCGGGACCAATGGGCCTCGCTCCTGGCCCACAACCATTGGTCCCGGTTTGTGGCTGGAACCGGGACCAAATGTTGTCCTTTAGTCCCGGTTCCAACCACAAACCGGGACCAATGGTTGGCCTATATATACCCCCCTGCCCGCGAGGAGAGCAGTGCACTGCTCTGTTTTTTTGGCCGGCCGTGGGAGAGCTTTGTGGTGCTCTAGCTCACCTCCTATGCACATGAGGTGTTCGATGAAATGCCCGAGCCACACTTAAGCTTTCTCCTCTGGAAGCTCCTTGTCCAAGCTCCGTTTTCCTCAAGATTTGTCTAGGTTTGGCGGTCCGTCCTGTCCCGTCCCTGTCCTCACCGCCGTCGATCGCCCGCGCCCATCTCGGCGCCGGCACCACCGTGGTTAGCCTCTTCTTCTTATCTTCTTTCTAAAAGAAAAAAGTTCTTACTTGTATGATTTAGATAGATACTTGTGTAACTTTCTTACTTTTATTATTGTTTGTTATTATATAGTGCGATGGTTTTGGTATCCGCCTCCGTCGGCCCTCGTCCTGTCTATGATTCGGATGTGGTATATATTATCTTTGATAACTATTTGTTTTATTTAGTGTTTATGACAATTATGCCGACCAACGTGACATAGATTTTTTAATCTAGGAGGTATGTGAACCGGAAATTCCAACCGACATAGAAATTCTTGTCGAGAAGTTAAATTTGGTTGAAAAAGAAAACAATTACTTGAAAGAAAAATTACAAAGAGTTGAAGAGGAGAAGATGAAGTTGGAGTTGCATGTTGCCGATGTCGTCGACGATCACAAGATCAAGATGGATGCAATGCGCTTGAAGATTAGAAAGATTAGAAAATATGCCATTCATACTGAGGCTTGGTATCATTATGCCGTTGGATCAATTGGTACCTTAGTTGCGGTTATGATCGCATTTGTTGTTGCATATAATTTTTTTACATAGTTTCAATGTATGTTTTAATTAGATGCTCTAGAGAGTTATATGTTGTTCAATAATGAGAACTATATAACGCACGCAGATGAACCGGCAATGGATGTACGGTGACCGACAAACCTCCGAGTATATTAAGGGCCTGCATAATTTTCTCGAAGCGGCTGAGGCAAACAAGCAAAATGGTTTTATGCATTGTCCATGTACCGTCTGTGAGAATACGAAGGCTTTCTCCAACTCTAAAAACCTTCACTGCCACCTGCTTGAGAAGGGTTTTATGCCACACTATAATGTTTGGACCAAGCACGGAGAAAGAGGGGTTATGATGGAAGACAACGAAGAAGAAGAGGATGATGACAACTACCCGCCCCCTGAATACGGTGATGCTGCAATGGGGGAAGCTGAAGATCAAGAGGAACCAGACGATGTGCCCGATGATTATCTTCACCGGGTCATTGTTGATGCACAGAGAGAATGCGGAAGTGAAAGGGAGAAGTTGAAGTTCGATCGCATGTTAGAGGATCACAAAAAAGGGTTGTACCCAAATTGCGAAGATGACAACAGAAACTCGGTACCACACTGGAATTGCTGCAATGGAAGGCAGACAATGGTGTATCTGACAAGGGATTTAGTTCGCTACTGAAAATAATGAAGAAGAAGCTTCCAAAGGATAACGAATTGCTCGGCAGTACGTACGAAGCAAAGAAGGTTCTATGCCCTCTAGGATTGGAGGTGCAGAAGATACATGCATGCCCTAATGACTGCATCCTCTACCGCGGTGCGTACGAGGATTTGAACGCATGCCCGGTATGCGGAGCATTGCGGTATAAGATCAGAAGAGATGACCCTGGTGATGTTGAGGGCCAGCGCACCGGGAACAAGGTTCCTGCCAAGGTGATGTGGTATGCTCCTATAATACCACGGTTGAAACGTCTGTTCAGAAACAAAAAGCATGCCGAGTTGATGCAATGGCACATAAAAGACCGTAAGCAAGACGGGAAGTTGAGAGCACCCGCTGACGGGTCGCGGTGGAGAAAGGTCGAGAGAAAGTGGAGCGACTTTACAGGTGACCCGAGGAACGTATGGTTTGGTTTAAGTGCAGATGGCGTTAATCCTTTTGGGGAGCAGAGCAGCAAGCATAGCACATGGCATGTGAATCTATGTATGTATAACCTTCCTCCTTGGTTGTGCATGAAGCGGAAGTTCATTATGATGCCAGTGCTCATCCAAGGCCCTAAGCAACCCGGCAATGACATTGATGTGTACCTAAGGCCATTAGTTGATGAACTTTTACAGCTATGGAATGGAAGAGGTGTACGTGTGTGGGATGAGAACGAACAGGAGGAATTTGACCTACATGCGTTGCTGTTTGTAACCATCAACGATTGGCCTGCTCTCAGTAACCTTTCAGGACAGACAAACAAGGGATACCACGCATGCACACACTGTTTAGATGACACCGACAGTATATATTTGGACAAATGCAGGAAGAATGTGTACCTGGGGCATCGTCGATTTCTTCCGACCAACCATCAATGTCGAAAGAAAGGAAAGCATTTCAAAGGTGAGGCAGATCACCGGAAGAAGCCCGCCCTCCGTACTGGTGATCACATACTTGATATGGTCAATGATTTACATGTAATATTTGGAAAGGGTCCTGGCGGACTATCTGTTCCGACTGACGATGCGGGACGCGCACCCATGTGGAAGAAGAAATCTATATTTTGGGACCTACCCTATTGGAAAGACCTAGAGGTCCCCTCTGCAATCGACGTGATGCACATGACGAAGAATCTTTGCGTGAACCTGCTAGGCTTCTTGGGAGTGTATGGGAAGACAAAAGATACACTGGAGGCACGGGAGGAACAGCAACGTGTGCATGAAAAAGACGGCATGCATCCAAAGCAGTATGAAGGTCCTGCCAGCTACGCTCTTACCAAAGAAGAGAAGGAAATCTTCTTTGAATGCCTGCTCAGTATGAAGGTCCCGTATGGCTTCTCGTCGAATATAAAGGGAATAATAAATATGGCAGAGAAAAAGTTCCAGAACCTAAAGTCTCATGACTGCCACGTGATTATGACGCAACGGCTTCCGGTTGCATTGAGGGGGCTTCTACCGGAAAACGTTCGATTAGCCATTGTGAAGCTATGTGCATTCCTCAATGCAATCTCTCAGAAGGTAATCGATCCAGAAATCCTGCCAAGGTTAAGGAGTGATTTGGTGCAATGTCTTGTTAGTTTCGAGCTGGTGTTCCCACCGTCCTTCTTCAATATCATGATGCACGTCCTAGTTCATCTAGTCGATGAGATTGTCGTTCTGGGCCCTGTATTTCTACACAATATGTTCCCCTTTGAGAGGTTCATGGGAGTCTTAAAGAAATATGTTCGTAACCGCGCTAGGCCAGAAGCAAGCATCTCCATGGGCCATCAAACAGAGGATGTCATTGGGTTTTGTGTTGACTTCATTCCTGACCTTAAGAAGATTGGTCTCCCTCAATTGCGGTATGAGGGGAGACTGGCTGGAAAAGGCACGCTAGGAGCGGACTCAATAATATGTAGGGACGGGCATTCTTGGTCTCAAGCACACTACACAGTTCTACAGAATTCCACCTTGGTGACCCCGTATGTCGATGAACACAAGAATATTCTGCGCTCCAAACACCCGGAGCAGTGTGACGACTGGATTACATATGAACACATCAGGACTTTCGGCAGTTGGTTGCAAACACGTCTCATGGGTGACAACGCTATTTCTGATGAGTTGTACTCGTTGGCCAGGGGACCATCTTCGACTGTATTGACTTACAAAGGGTACGAGATAAATGGGAATACATTTTACACGATCGCCCAAGATCAAAAGAGCACCAACCAAAACAGCGGTGTCCGCTTTGATGCAGCAACCAATAGGGGAAAGGACACATATTATGGTTACATAGTGGACATATGGGAACTTGACTATGGACATGATTTCAAGGTCCCTTTGTTTCAGTGCAAATGGGTCAATCTGTCAGGAGGCGGGGTACAGGAAGACCCACAGTACGGAATGACAACAGTGGATCTGAACAATCTTGGGTACACAGACGAACCATTCGTCCTAGCCAATGATGTGGCGCGGGTTTTCAATGTGAAGGACATGTCTACCAAACCGAGAAAAAGAAAAGATAAGGAAGCGAATACATCATACGATGAGCCAAAGCGCCACATAGTTCTTTCAGGAAAAAGAGACATCGTGGGATTGGAGGGCAAGACAGACATGTCTGAAGATTATGAAAAGTTTCATGAAATTCCTCCCTTCGAAGTCAAGGCTGACCCAAGCACCCTGTTAAACGATGAAGATTATCCATGGTTACGGCGCAATAAGCAAAGGACACGAAGTGCATCCAGTTTTTGCCGTAACCCTCTCAACTTTTTATAACATGCTATGTGGGTGAAATGATGATACGATGCCAACTTTCAACCTTTTAAGAGTTCATTTGTAGTGCTTTTCAATTTCAGGGTCATTTAGCTTAAAAAAATCAGTAAATGCATGAAAAATACCAGATGAAGTCAGAAAGGGTTGAAAATTGATGATGTGGCTTTGAATGGTTCATTTTGAACACACAAAAAGTCTGGAGTTCAAATAAGTTCAAAAAAATGAAATCCCTTTGTAACAGATGAGTTTTCGACCGAAACCCTGATACTTCGAAAGAGATTGTCTGTTTTGTACACGAAGTGCATCCAGTTTTCGCCGTAACCCTCTCAACTTTTTAGCACATGCTATGTGGGTGAAATGATGATACCATGCCAACTTTCAACCTTTTCAGAGTTCATTTGTAGTGCTTTTCAATTTCAAGGTCATTTAGCTCAAAGAATGAACTAATAGCAAAAAGAATGAACTAGAAAACTTTTATGAAACACTAATAGCAAAAAGAATGAACTAAAAATAATCAATTAAAATATTCTGTTATGATCAACTAAAACAAAACTATAATATTCTTCAATAGCAAAAAGAATCAACTAAAAAGCTTTTATAAAACTCTAATAGCAAAAGGAATCAACTAAAAAGCTTTCATAAAACTCTAATATAAAAAAGAATGAACTAACAAGAATCAATTAAATATAATATTTTTCAATAGCAAAAAGAATCAACTAAAAAGAATCAAAATAATATTAACTAAAATTATCAAAGTATTTATTTGTTAAAAACTTTAATAGTAAAAAGAATGAACTAAAAAGAATCAATTAAATATAATATTTTTCAATAGCAAAAAGAATCAACTAAAAAGAATCAAAATAATATTAACTAAAATTATCAAAGTATTTATTTGTTAAAAACTTTAATAGTAAAAAGAATGAACTAAAAAGAATCAATTAAATATAATATTTTTCAATAGCAAAAAGAATCAACTAAAAAGAATCAAAATAATATTAACTAAAATTATCAAAGTATTTATTTGTTAAAAACTTTAATAGTAAAAAGAATGAACTAAAAAGAAAATAAATAAAGCAAAAAACAAAACAAAAATACTGGATTTTTAAAAAAAAAATGCCGCCTACTGGGCCAACACGGCCTGCATACGACTAGTTGGGCCAGGATGCAGGCCCGCTTAAAGCTCAGTAGGCCCACAGGCAGAGAGTGCGTTTAGGGCCGTAGGCCTGCTAAAGAGAGGAGCTCGAGAGGGTTGGCGCAGCAGCGCTTATAAACCACTCTCGACGCCTCTCAGCTAGCGAGGTGGGACTAAACTTCCACCACACCGCTGTGCCAGGCTATTGGTCCCGGTTGGTGGCACCAACCGGGACCAATGCCCCCCTTTAGTCCCGGTTGGTGCCACCAACCGGGACCAAAGGCCTCTGCTTCCCGCCCTTTGGGCTGCTGAAAAGAGACCTTTGGTCCCGGTTGGTGGCACGAACTGGGACCAAAGGGGGGCATTGGTCCCGGTTGGTGCCACCAACCGGGATTAAAGGCTTTGCTATATAAGCCAACACTTAGGAATTTTTCCCCAAATTCTCACATCTCCCCCGACGCCGCCCGGCTGCTCCTCGTCGCTGTCGCCGTCGCCGCCCGCTCCTCATCGCCGCGCCTCCTCGTCGCCGTCGCCCTCTCCCATCGTCGCGCCTCCTCGCCGCCGCCCCCCTCTCCCATCGCCGCGCCTCCTCGTCGCCATCGCCGTGCCCCCTGCCTCCCCAGCCCCGTCGCCGCCCGCTCCTCGTCGCCGTGCCTCCTCGTCGCCGTCGCCCTCTCCCATCGTCGCGCCTCCTCGTCGCCGTCCCCCTCTCCCATCGCCGCGCCTCCTCGTCGCCGTCGTCGTGCCCCCTGCCTCCCCAGCCCCGTCGCCGCCCGCTCCTCGTTGCCGTCGCCCTCTCCTATCGCCGCCCCCAGTGAGCACCCCGCCTTCCTCCGCGCCCCTGCCCTTCCCCGCCGCCGCCGCCGTCGCCGACGCCCTCTGCATTTTTTTTCACACAATTTTTTTTTGTTCATATAAATTTTTAGTAAATGGATATGTATGCATATTGTTTTTCTAAATATATGAATGTATGTTGATGTATGGATGATCCATTGATGTATGCTTTTTTTGTCCATTGATGTATTTTTTTTGTTCATATATATGATGATTTTTTTTGTTCATAGATGATCATGTGATGTTCTTTTTGTTCATAGATGATCATATGATGTTTTTTTGTTCATATGTATGCATGGATGTGGATGGATGTATATATATAGAAAATGATCATATGATGTTTTTTTTATTCATAGAATATTTTTTTGTTCTTAGAAATTAGTTAAAATTTACCAAGCGACGTCGTTGTCGATCTACCCCCTCCCCGATAACTTCGACATGAGGGGGGACGTCGGACATGACATGAGGGGTGAGCGTCGTTGTCGTCTACCCCCTCCCCGGTAACTTCGACATGAGGGGGGACGTCGGACATGACATGAGGGGTGAGCATCGTTGTCGTCTACCCCCTCCCCAATAACTTTGACATGAGGGGGGACGTCGGACATGACATGAGGGGTGAGCGTCGTTGTCATCTACCCCCTCCCCGATAACTTCGACATGAGGGGGGACGTCGGACATGACATGAGGGGTGAGCGTCGTTGTCGTCTACCCCCTCCCCGATAACTTCGACATGAGGGGGGACGTCGGACATGACATGAGGGGTGAGCGTCGTTGTCGTCTACCCCCTCCCCGATAACTTCGACATGAGGGGGGGACGTCAGACATGACATGAGGGGTGAGCGTCGTTGTCGTCTACCCCCTCCCCGATAACTTCGACATGAGGGGGGACGTCGAACATGACATGAGGGGTAAGCGTCATTGTCGTCTACCCCCTCCCCGATAACTTCGACATGAGGGGGGACGTCGGAGATGACATGAGGGGTGAGCATCGTTGTCGATCTACCCCCTCCCCGATAACTTCGATATGAGGGGGGACGTCAGACATGCATGAGAGAGAGGTGGTCCGCTCGTCGGACTTGTCATGTGGAATTTTTTTCTGTTCATATAGAAAACTCCGGTAACATAGATTTATCAAGAATGCCCCCATTATGGATGTGCACAAGTTGATCCAATTTTTTTCTGATCTCATCTATATATATATTCTTCTATATGTCACGTTGTCTGTCAAAGTATTGAAGAAATCCATGGCTTCATCATTAGCCGGAAGTAACATGCGTATGATGCTACGAAGCTCTTCAAAGTTGTTTTGGAACGGAGTTTCGGATAGAATAATTCGCTTTTTGGTACGAATTTCAGCAAAGGCCTTCCAAATAGCGATATTCGGAAGGCTCTTGCTGAACTTCGTACCAAAAAGCTAATTAATTATCCAATCCGGGACTCCGTTCCAAAACAATTTTGGAGAGCTTCGTACCATTATGTGCCTGTTACTTCCGGCTAATGATGAAGCCTTGGTTTTCTTGAATCCTTTGACACTAGACAACGTGACATATAGAAGGGTAGATGAGATCAGGAAAAATATGGACCATTTTCTGCACATTCAGAATGGCGGCATTTTGTTAATTAAATCCCTTAAAGGTTAAGAGAATCCCTTGTTTGACATTCATGAGAGAGGCGGTCCGGACGTCGGACATTCATGAGAGAGGCGGTCCGGACGTCGGACATTCATCTTTGTATATTAATTGCCATGTTGTAATATTTGCAGAAACTATGGAACAAAGAGACATGGAACAAGAACAGTTGTTGGGGGACATAATCCTCAGCGTACGTGATGTCTTGTCGTTTCTCAACGACGCCGATGGTCTGGAAGGAGAGGATGACGGCTCCGGTGATCGAACAATGGAGGAGGAAGGACATGATCATGATGGCTCCGGTGACCGAATGCCGGAGGAAGAAGGAGACCATGATGACGGCTCCGGTGACCGAACGGAGGAGGGAGCTGTTGCAAAGTCCGGCGAGGTATATATATTAATTAAGCCTGTGCTGACTAGCTAATTGATGCATTAATTGTTTTGGTATGTACATATATTAACTCTTCTTTCTTCTTTTATAGCCCTCCGGATCGAGCCAAACTTCGGTAACGAGACGAGGCCCGAAGAAGAGGTTGCGCAAGGATGAAAGGTTCACGATCACAGCACTCGCGGACGATGGCCATCCGATTGAACCCAAGCGGACCAAGGACGCATTTTCTGCTCAGTGCGGAGTTATTGTTAGGGACAACATCCCGATCAGCATCAAGCAATGGAATAAGCCTAAGGACGACTCCCCTGAAGGTGATTATGTCACCGATAGACAGAAAGATGATCTTTGGACCGCACTGAAGGCAAATTTCACCCTACCGCCAGAGGAGGATCCGAATAAGCCAGTTATAGAGCCACTGGTCAAGGCGTGTGCTCTTAAGAAGATGGCAGGTCTATTTAGGAGGTGGAAGAATGAGTTGAAATCAAAGTTTGTCGACAAAGGGGAGACTCCAGAATTCATCGGCCGATTTGAGAAGATAAGAGATCACTGGCCCGCATTTGTGGCCTACAAGACATCGGACAAGAGTAAGAAAATGTCAGAGACAAATAAGAACAATGCTGCAAAGAAGCAGTATCACCATCACACGGGGTCAGGTGGCTACCTCAAAGCCCGGCCGTTGTGGGACAACGCTGAGAATGACCTGATTGCTAAAGGGGTCGTACCACAGACATTGAACTGGCCAGACCGTTCAAGGACTTGGTTCTTCGGGGTTGGGGGAACTTTGGACCCTGAAACAGGGAAGTGCCGTTGGACGGACGAGCAACTTGCAATACCCGTCACGAAGCATCAGAAGTATATCACCGCAGCGCAGGAAGGGACGTTCATTCCCGACAGAGAGAAGGACGAGCTGACTGAGGCCCTAGGGAATGCTGAGCACCCTGGACGAACACGAGGCACACCAGGCTCCGTTCCGTGGAAGGTTGGGTTTCCCGACGCAGGCGGTTACAGAAGCCCGGAGAGAAAGAGGAAAGTGGAGCTGAGCGACATGCAGAAGCTCAATGCAAGACTACAAAAGCTAGAGGAAGCTGAGAGCCAACGAGCTGCCGGCCAACCATCTCAGCGGCACGAAGCTACCCCAGAAGCTACCCCGCCATCTCAGCGGAGAAGCAGCGTGGCTTCCACGGAGCCCGTTCAGCCTGACTTCACGTCTCCTAGCTACCACGTGGATACTATCACGGAGGCTCAACATTGCGAGCTTATGATGAAATGCCGGAACCTCACTTTCAAGGCGGCTGTCGGCTCTCTTGCACCTCCTCAACCCAACGGAACTTTTCACTGTCGTCCGATTCCACATGGCTATGCTGTTGTGATGGTGGATGAAGTAATGGAGGGATTTGAGGAGCTCGAGCTTGACCACTCTACAGGTGAAGGGGAGAATCGGCTGGTTCGTGCTCTGAGGAGTACATGTCTATGGCAGAAGGAGTACATCAAGCTTCCAAGCTGGACGCCTCCGCCTCCTCCTCCTCCTCCGGCAAGTCAGGGCACTCCGCCTCCTCCTCCTCCTCCTCCTCCGGCGAGTGATCAGGGCACTCCGCCTCCTTCTCCGGCTCCTCCGACGCGTGAGGGCACTCCGCCTCCTCCTTCGCCTACTCCGACGCGTCGGAGCAGTCCGCCTCCTCCTCAGCCTCGTCGGCAACGGCGGAAGACAGACGCCGCCGCTCTGGCTCCTCCGGCGTGTCGGATTTCTCCACCTCGTCAGCAACGACGGAAGAGAGACGCCGCCGCTCCGGCGGCTAGCAGTACAAGCAGCGGCGGGAGGCAATTCAGATACGGTCCATCTCTCAAGCCTCTGGAAAAGTTACCATATGAGAGGACCGAGCAGGAAAACGAGGACATATGTCGTTCCCAACTGAGGGACCATTTTGCAAAGAAAATTCCACCTCCGAAGGAGAAGGTAGATCCAGTGAAAGTGAAGCGCACTATCAATGCCCTGAAGCGACCACCACCGCCTCCGCCGGATTCCAACTATGACCGCATAATTACTAAGACACATGCTGAAGCGCAGCAGTCGGGAAGTACTTCCAGTGCTGCAAGAGCGAAAAAACGAAGAAGTGGGAAAACAATTCCCCAGCTCGGCGAACAGGAGAAGCAATCGTGCCCCCCGCTCAAGGTGTCTAGCGATATCGCTAATCATCCGGTGCTACTGCCCGGTACCACTCTTGATGATTACCTGCCCGATGATGTACAGTTTGAAACGGCTGAGGTAGTAGACGTCTTTAGATACGAGCACGGGAAGCCTCTCGTCAAACCTGATCATCCTCATATAACAACGATGATGCAAAAATTGCATGACTGGTACATGGAAACCTGCAGGAAGTCTGGGAAAGACAGTTTGTTTGTCGGAATTAAAAAAGAGCATGACTTCCCTGGAGTCGACCTGCTGCCTGTTGAATTTGTGGAGTTATTTCAATTATACAATCAAAAGGCCCTCGACAAACAACTCATGACTTGCTACTGTCTGTAAGTATTACTTCTATAATTAAGTCTCTAGCTCAGCTCGTTCATTGCATGTATATATAATTATCCTCACTATATTATGCAGATTGAAGATGGTCGAATGCAAAAAAACAGGAATCTTCGACGTTGGGTTCATTAGCCCAAATACCGTAAATGAATGGTCGGTACGAAAGGAGGCTGAAGATACCGAGAACAACTTGCTAGAAACGTTCCTTAGACATCAAAACAAAAGGGAAATACTCTTTCCTTACAACTTCAAGTGAGTGTTACTGTCTTCTGCATATTCGGTTTCGCTTACTCGTGGTTAAGTAATGTAATTGATGAGTTATGCGTGCGCAGCTTCCACTATATTCTGCTATCCATTAACCTTGACGGTGCATTAGTAACTGTCTTAGACTCGCTCCGTAAAGATCCCAAGTATTATGCGGACATGACTGCAATGCTCCAGAAGTAAGTTCAATCAATACCGGGACCATATCGGCAACTTTCGTTCATTTCCTGATATCAAGTAATCATTTTCTTTGCCTGCCAGGGTTTGGAAAACGTTCACCGCTATGGTTCCGGGTCTGAAGAAGGAGCTGCGATTTACACACCCCAAAGTAAGTAGTACTAGCTAGTTCCGCGCATCTCTCATTGATTCTAGTTTCATCAATACCATTATCATGCTTGCTTATCAGTTTGATTGAACTCTATTCTTGTAAAGTGCTTGTTGCAGGCACCCAACACTCATTTATGTGAATACTACGTATGCGAGTTCATTCGCTACTATACCTCTGAACGGGCCTCCTTTGAGAAACAATTTGAAGTACGTAAACAATATTCACAATTTTATTTTATATATTACCATCAATTGTGTTGAGTTTCATTCATATATATGTATTGACCCCCTTCTTTAAATTAGATCTGGCAGACGCGGGATGAACTCCTACCACATGATCGCATACGAGCAATTCAAGAGGAATTGGCGGGATTCTTTCTTGACCACGTCATACCTGAACACGGAGAATACCATGTGAAATTGAAATGGTTGTAAGGGATGTTATATATTGTACATATGTAGCAGCGTCGGATAGATATACGAAAACTTGTTGTTCGACCAAGCACGAAGAAAGAGATATCACTTCTCTCTATATATGTTCATGACGATCTTGTGTAATTAATGGTTTCCTTTATTTGCTTACTAGCTAGCGTCGAGTTCTCTCTATATGTGTAGTAGCTAGCGTCAACCAAGCATGGAAAAAGAGAGGTCACTTCTCTCTATTAGCTCGCTAACACAATATGAAACCCCTAAATTAACCCTCCAAAACACCAAAACGCCCCCTTCCAAAAAAAAAACCCCAGCGCCTGCGAGCTGCTGACGCGTGGCCGCCTTTTGGTCCCGGTTGGTGTTACCAACCGGGACTAAAGGTCCTCCTGCCTGGGCTCCCGCAGCGGCCACGTGGAGCCCCTTTGGTCCCGGTTCGTAAGAGAACCGGGACTAAAGGTTTTGGGCTTTAGTCCCGACCCTTTAGTCCCGGTTCCACAACCGGGACAAATGGGCCTCTGGAACCGGGACAAATGGGCCGTTTTCCACTAGTGTCGGTGCCACACTAAGGGAGAACACACCATTGGTATTAAAGAGGGATCATCCTATATAGCTACCGCCGAGAATATCATAATATAATATAGCTATATAGATGTATATATATATATAATATCCACACAATGACATCAAATGAAATAGTGTGATATGATATGATATGGTCGTCGCGCCTTGATCTCCATCGTACGCTCCGAAACAGCACCAGGTCCTCGATGCCTCCACATGAAAAGGTTAGTCCGAACAATTCATAATATCACCTTTACCATATCATATCCTTTGCCCCCTGCAACATAAAGTCAGACGCCTCTACTTTATCTTTATGCAAGTTTTACGTGGCTCATGGGGCTATCGTGAAAGAACCGCTTCTTACCTATACGAACCTGCAGCCACAACACCGATAGAGCAGTTGTTTGTTGCAAGTCCCTTTCGGGCCTCCCATTGCAAATACCATGATATCTATTGTATGAGAAACTACACCCTCAAAGCTGCGTATGTGGTACAAGCCACATGTCAGTTGCAGTGCCGGTCTCGCGCACGGAGTGCACGTAAGGTTGGCGTTAGGGCAGCTAATCATCACACAATGCCGATAGCATGAATAAGTACACGCGAGGACGTAACAACTGCAATATCGATGCGCTCATTCAACATGAGTCTAACCGTACTACTATATCTACGCATAGATCGGCTCTGATACCACTGAAGGGGTTTCGCAGCATAATTTCAAAAATATACTAGCTAACGAAACACCAAAACTAGCCAAGATCTATTCTATGCAGATATAGAGTAACGGAGAAGGAACGAAAATCATACCCTTGAAGACCGAAAGCGGGATTACCCTCCCACACAAGGGTTGTTGATGAAGACGGCGACACCGACCTCAAAGGTCGAGTAGACGTTCTCACGACTAGTGCTTCAAGTGTAGCACCTCGCGGAATTACACACGTACGGTGTAGTCGATGACTCCCGGTCTCCTGCCAAGTACGGAGGTTGCGGAAGTAGAGAGATGGAACGAAGACTAACAACACGGCGGTGTGTTTTAGTAGAGAATCCTCAACTCCTAGCGCAGCTCCAAAGGGAACCACGCTGAGAGAAGAGAGAGAATTGGATTGGAGAAAATGGGAGGGGTGCCTCCCTTTATATAGTGGGAAGGGGGGGGAGCCTTTCCCCTTGGCCAATCCATGTGGGACTAATCCCACATGGTTGGTGCGGCCAAAGGAGGGCTGCCGCACCCCCACATGGGCCCCAAGTGGCCCATGTGGGCTGCCCCCCTTTTTCCTTTTTCTTTTTCCCATTTTTCCCCTAATGGGTCAAATCTGCCCGGAAGGCCCATTAGTGGAATAAATGCATTTTTAAATAAAATAAAATGCTATTTAATTATTAATTACACTAATTAATAATAAATACACAGTTCTTATTTATTTCGAGTCCTGAAAACACTTCCGGTACTCTCCGATCACTATCGGGCATTTCTCCTTTATTCCGATACACCTTTGGAACTCTCCGATCTCCATCGGATAAATCCCGGAACGATTCCGGTTCTCTTTATTTATTCTCTTCGGTACTAAGATCTCTCTCCAGCATCGTCTACCCTTAAGTGTGACACCCAACGGTTCGGAACACACCAGACATGGCCGAGACACCTCTCAGACCAATGACCAATAGTGGAACTGGAATGTCCCTATTGGCCCCTGGGCATCCATCGAAGTTCTTGCGTCGTTTGAACCGTAAACGTCAAGTTCCGAAACCTCTTGCCCTATTGATACTTTGTTTGTCTGAGACTTGATCGTCCGGTATCTCATACCCCGTTCAGTCTCGTTACCGACATAACAATTCTACTTGTTCCCGTGTCGTTGCATCTCCGTGACCTAGTCACATGCTTGCAAGCTAATTGATGCAACTCCACAGAGTGGGCCCAAAAGTATCTATCCGTCATTAGGATTGGCAAGTCCCGTTCTTGATGGTACGCCTCAACATATCCCTTTCATCACCCAAAAGTCACCGTTATAATCACCCTGTTACGGTGTGACGTTTGATGCAATAAAAGTGACTTCCAGGATAGCAATTAAATACCATCTCACGGTCTAAGGCTAAGGTACTACGTTTTCGTTACCATAACATTGAACTTAATGACTCGATCTTGTTATGATAAACATAAAGGGGTGTGTCCATCATACCATTCTCCAATGACATGATTTCGTTGTCAATGGTATAAATACCCATGATCAGGAAACCTTGATCATCTGTTGCCCAACGAACTAGTATGACTAGAGGGTACTAGGGACCTGGTTTGTTTATATATCACACGTGTATTAATGTTTCCGCTTAATACTGTTATAGCATGATATAAAACATTATGAACATATGAGTTATGATAATAAATCTTCTTTATTATTTGCCTCTAGGGCATAACTCCTTCATTTAGGTCAAGGGGGGTAAGTACGCCGAAGGGGTGCCGGAGGGGGTGCCTGGGCCCCCAGGGGCCCACCAGGCGCGGCCAAGGGGGGGATACCTGGGGGTCACTTGGCTGCCCCCTGGCTCCCCTCTGACAGCCCTTCTGGCTCCCCCGGTGATTTCTGATGAAAACTCCTTTTCTGAATTTTCCCAAATTTTCTGATGTCCGGGTGATACTCCATCTGACAGGTGCTTTTTCCAGCTGAATTCTGACTCTGACAATTAATTTTGTAAAACTGTAAAACACACAGAAAACAATGAAATAACATAAGTATAGTGCTCTAATATGGAAAATATCAATGAATAAGGGAGAATTAACTTATAAAATAGTGATGCAAAATGGACGTATCAACCGTTAGTTCTAGCCGTTTTCGTGGGCATACCGTGTTTTCCCGGTCTGGGGAAGATTGTCGTGGCTCATCGCTGGCACACGATTTAAGAGGCATCGTCAAAACTCGTTGTTTTGGGGTTTACTTGTTGTGTTCGTGGGCACACAGTGCTTTCGGGTCTGTGGATGATTTTTTGGGTCGTGGCCACCGTTTTAAGGTTTGAGAGGCATCGTCATTACACATCGTTTTGGATTTTTTTTTCCATCTTCGTGGGATATATCAAACTGTTTTGGGGTCTGAGCATGAAGATATTCCAACTTTAGAACATTAGCTAGACAACTAGTGCATGTAATGGCTTAGATACTTGTGGTTTATGTTATCTTTGAAATGGAGGAGCATAGAATGTATATGTTTTCTTATGGGGATGGTTTTCTTCCATATCTTTTGCTAACTAGAAGGCATCTATCAGTATTTCAGGGCGCAGAGGCCTCAGCTGGTAGTTGACGCAGTCACATTAGCCATTGACAAAATAACGTGTGAACCAACCCTCAGTAAGATCAGGATTCTCGTCAGTCACTGTTGCCATCATTTCTTCAAATGTCTCTCCATATTCAGATTCCGTTGAATTGTTCTGTTTCGGACTATTAAAACTTTCTACTAGTCGATATGAAGTGTGTGAAGAGAAACGGTGAACAATCGTATCACAGAACTTGGACCATGAAGGAGGATGTCTGGGAATTTTTTAGCGTGGTAGCCACACGTCAGCTTCGCCCACCACATATCACTACAAGGAAACGGCTTACCACCGGCGTGATGTTTTTGGTACTACTGGCGAGAAAGTAACACGCCAGTGACCTTGCGCCAGTGTTGTTAGCCACCACCGGCATGTATTTGCCAACGCTGATGGGGATATGTACTTAGGGTAGGGTCATAGGCCTGACCTACATACCCTACCTAAGGACACTGCCCCAGAAAGCTTAAAGGCTACGAGGAAGTCTCCGAGTGAAATCACCCTGACGCATGAGTCACTCGACAATATACACTCGGAGATATCTTTCACTCGACGCTTACCCTTTCACTCGGAAGGACCAGAAGACAGTCGACCACAGAAGCCCAGAAGTCACCCCAGGGAGGCTAACGGGCAGGCATTCATCAAGACCATTGATAGCATTTATGTTGTATGTTACCAGTAACGTACGTCATTATAACCACGATTTAACCCTTGGATGCCGGACACTTATGAGGGGCAGCGCACTCTATATAAGCCGCCCCTCCCCTCTGGCACAAGGGTTCGCAACCTTTTGTAACACAACACACATATTTCACTCGACAGAGTAGAGAGCTCTCCGGAGCACTGAGACGTAGGGCTGTTATCACTTCCGAGTGAGGCCTGAACTCATACATCTGTGTGTACATCCTCGCCGTAGCTAGGACTCTGCCCTCTCCATTCGTACCCCTACCATCTACTGTCAGGCTTGTTCCCACGACAGTTGGCGCCCACCGTGGGGAAGGCGTCTAAGCGACTTCCGGCGAGGTTGCATATTTTCTCCTTCGTCATGTCTTCCGGCGGTGATTCGTTCCTGGGCCGCGAGATCCGTCTCGGAGCGCTCACCTTCATCGCCGACGATTCGGCATGGCTCCAGGAAGCGCCTTTGGACGTGGAGGCGTTCCCGATTCGCGGGGCGACGCACTTCTGTGCAAGCTCCTGCGGTGTTCTTCTCCTTCAGCCGTCGACCCCGAATGTGTCGGCCCTTCCTGCTGTTCGTCGTCGCAAGCGATCCGGTCGCTCGCGGCTACAGCGTTGGGTGCGGCATGCGGCGGCACGCCAGGTTTCGTCCCCGCAGATTGCAGCCATCGAGCCCGCCGAGTCACTTCACGGCGTGTTCGACTCGGCGTCGGACCGATCCGACATTCCTTCCGAGTGCGAGAGCTGCGACCCTGCGGCAGAAGTTTTTATGACTGGCTCTCATCAGAGTCCGCCGCCTGGCTTCAACCACTCCAGGCGTGAGATTGGAGGAACGTCGAATGAACAGCAGCGCCGGGACGAGGATGTTCTCCATACTCCCATCGTCGGTACGACTGCTGAGGCCCAGGCCATGGAGGCTACACGCCTTCGGCTCAAAGAGATGCAGGAGGCACTCGACGAGCGTGCTGGGCAGCGTCCACCACGTCCCAATCGACAACAGCGACAGTTGTTCCCGAGTGGATCTCGAAATAACGTCGAGGTATTTCGTACTCCAGTTTTGAATGTTGCAGCGGCTGCTAGGATTGCAGAGTCTATTCAACCGTCACGATCAGAGGCTGGTAGAGGTCTGTAGCAGATCAAGACATTGCTTGAGGCAGCGCAGCAGCAGAACGCGGCTGTTTCTCAGTCGCAGAACAGGTTACACGGCAATTCTCCCAGGGCAGAAACAGTTCAGTCGGCTCACAGTCATGGGTCACCTTCGCGTCTCAGAGGCGGAGGATTCCGTGAAGATCGGTACAGAGATCAGGGGCGAGATCAGTCTGCTCCCCGTTATCACCGCGATGACCGCCGTCGAGTGTTTTCTCCTCCGCGGAATGGTTCATATGTGTCCCGGCACAATGATGATAGGCGCCCGTTCGGCGATGAGCGGAATCCTGGGTTCGACGCAAGGGACGTCCTTGCTCAAAGACGGGTCGACAGAGGCAGAGCCCATAGAGATGGTTATAACGGAGACTATCCGAGTGGAAGCAGTATTGTTGTTTCTGGGCCCGAGTGTTTTAGCAGAGCCATTCGCTCTGCAGAGATTCCCCCCAACTTCAGGTTGGCGGCTGGAATTGGCAAGTTTCTGGCGAGTCAAAGCCTGAAACTTGGTTGGATGATTACTGAGTGGCTGTACAGATTGGTGGAGGTAACGACAACATAGCCATGAAGCATCTGTCTTTGATGTTGGATGGTTCGGCCAGAGCTTGGTTGAATCGTTTGGCTCCCTCTAGCATCTATTGCTGGGAAGATTTGGCCCGAGTGTTTATCAGAACCTTTGAAGGCACTTGTAAACGTCCAGCTGGTTTGATTGATTTGCAGCACTGTGTCCAGAAGCCCAATGAAACCTTGCGAGATTACATTCAGCGCTGGTCCACCTTGCATCACACGGTGGAGAATGTTTCCGAACATCAAGCTGTTTGTGCCTTCAAGGCTGGGGTTAGATACAGAGAGCTCTATCTGAAGTTTGGTTGCACCGGTGATATTTCTCTGAGCAAGATGATGGAGATTGCCACTCGGTACGCCAATGGAGAAGAAGAAGACCGCCTCCGAAGCGGTAAAGCCAAAATAGTCGACAATAACGCAGGTGGGAATTCCAGTCGGAAACAAAAGCGCAAAGCTGATCCTCCTGCTCAGGCAGAAGCGGCCGCCGTGGCGGCACAAGGCAAGAGTAAAGGAAACTCCAAGGCTAAGTTCACCCCAAAGAAGTCAAAGAATCAGTCGGGTACTGATGTTTTGGATTTACCATGTGCAATCCACACGAGGAAAGACGAAGAGGGCAATTTGATATTGCCAAAGCATACCACTCGACAGTGCCGTTTGTTGATCCAGTCATTCAAAGAGGGCCAGTCGAGTGAGAAGGACCCTGAGAAAGAAACTGAGGAAGAAAAAGAAGAGTTCCCTGAAGTCAATGCCACCTTGTTGATTTTTGCTGATGTTGAGAGCAAGAGTCGACTGAAAGTTATCAACAGGGAGGTTAACATGGCGGTTCCCTCTACCCCGGCATATCTCAAGTGGTCTCAGACTGCTATCACTTTTAATCAGTCAGATCACCCTGCGCACATTGCTACCCCCGGGCGGCAAGCGCTGGTGGTGGACCCAGTGGTTGGAGGCACTCGACTCCGCAAAGTTTTGATGGATGGCGGGAACGGTCTGAACATCCTGTATGCTGATACCCTTAAGCCGATGGGCATTCCGATGTCCCGGCTCAGTGAAAGCAACATGCAGTTTCATGGAGTAATCCCTGGGAAGAAGGCCCGTTCACTCGGCCAGATAGCGTTGGATGTGGTGTTTGGTGACGACAAGCATTTTCGCAAAGAAAAACTGACGTTTGAAGTGGTAGACTTCCAGAGTGCATACCACGCCATCCTTGGTCGACCAGCTTATGCCCGTTTCATGGCCCGACCATGTTACGTGTATCTCAAGTTGAAGATGCCTGGAGCAAAGGGTGTGATCACAGTCACTGGCAACCGACAGAGGGCTGAGGAGTGCCTCCAGCAGGGCTCCAAGATCGCCGACCAGCAGATGGCTATGGTTGAGTTGGAAGAGTACAAGAAGAACGCTGATCCAGCCGATCTGTTGCGTGCTAAGAAGCCCGCTTCTGAGTCAGCTTTTCAGTCGGCAGGAGATGTGAGGAAGGTGCACATTCACCCGACAGATCCAACTTCTGCCCCGACCAACATCTCAACAACACTCGACAGCAAATAGGAAGCCGAGCTCATCCAGTTCCTCCGTGAGAACTGGGACATCTTCGCATGGAAGCCCGCTGACATGCCTGGTGTACCCAGGGAACTGGCTGAGCACCGTTTGAGAGTTGATCCGAAGGCCAAGCCTGTGAAGGAACACTTGCGTCGATAGGCAACAGAGAAGCGAAAAGCAATCGGCGAAGAGGTGGCTCGTCTCTTGACGGCCAAGTTTATACGTGAGATTTACCACTCCGAGTGGTTATCGAACGTTGTCATGGTCCCTAAGAAGGACAAGTCTCTCCGCATGTGTATTGATTTCAAACATATCAATCGGGTCTGCCCGAAAGATCATTTCCCACTCCCCCGCATTGATCAGATTGTCGACTCAACTGCGGGATGCGAGCGTCTATCTTTTCTTGATGCTTATTCTGGCTACCATCAGATCCGTCTGTTTGGTCCGGATGAAATAAAGACAGCCTTCATCACCCCTTTCGGGTGTTTCTGTTATATCACCATGCCTTTTGGTTTGAAGAATGCTGGCGCTACTTTCATGCGCATGATTCAGAAGTGTTTGCTCGATCAGATTCCTCGGAACATTGAAGCGTATATGGATGATATCGTAGTCAAGTCTCGCAAAGGTTCCGACCTGTTGTCTAACTTGGCTGAAACATTCGCCAATTTGAGGAGGTATGATATTAAGTTAAATCCGTCTAAGTGCACTTTCGGCGTTCCCGGTGGAAAATTACTCGGTTTTCTCGTTTCCGAAAAAGGAATCGACGTTAACCCTGAAAAGATCGGCGCCATCGTCCGAATGAAAAGCCCCGAGCGTGTGCACGATGTCCAGAAGCTCACAGGTTGCTTGGCAGCATTGAGTCGATTCATTTCTCATCTCGGTGAGAAGGCACTGCCTTTATACCGACTGATGAAAAAGTCTGATACATTTGAGTGGACTCCAGAAGCTGAAGCAGCGTTTGTCGAGCTCAAAGCCCTGCTTGCCACCCAGCCGGTGCTTGCTGCTCCGCACAGCAAAGAGCCATTATTATTGTACATCGCGGCCACTAATCAGGTCGTCAGTACAGTGCTAACTGTCGAGCGGGAAGAGGAAGGCAAGGCTTACAAAGTTCAACGCCCGGTTTACTATATTTCTGAAGTGTTGACTCCGTCGAAGCAAAGATATCCACATTACCAGAAGCTTGTATATGGTATATATCTGACTGCTAAGAAGGTGGCACAATATTTTCAAGATCACTCCATTTCAGTAGTCAGTGATGCTCCGTTATCTGAAATTCTCAATAATCGAGATGCGACTGGTCGAGTGGCCAAATGGGCTATTGAACTCCTTTATCTTGATATCAAATTCGAAGCAAAGAAAGCAATCAAGTCTCAAGCGTTGGCTGATTTCCTCGCCGAGTGGATCGAGCAACAGCAGCCGATCCAACTTCACTCGGCACACTGGACCATGTTCTTTGATGGTTCAAAGATGCTGAATGGGTCTGGCGCTGGCGTCGTTCTGGTATCCCCAAAAGGCGATAAGCTCAATTACGTCTTACAGATTCACTTTGATTCCTCCAATAATGAGGCTGAATATGAAGCACTTTTGCATGGATTGCGTATGGCCATTTCACTCGGCGTCCGGCGCCTGATGGTATATGGCGATTCTGATTTGGTGGTTAATCAAGTGATGAAAGAGTGGGATGTCAGGAACCCCGCTATGACTGGATACTGCAATGCAGTAAGAAAACTTGAGAAGAAATTTGAAGGTTTGGAACTCCATCATGTTCCCCGAGTGAAGAATCAAGCAGCTGATGAGTTGGCAAAGATTGGATCAACTCGGAAACCTGTCCCCAGCAATGTGTTTCTCGAGCACATTCATTCTCCTTCGGTGCAGGAAGATCCTTTCATTGAAGAGCCCCCGCAAGCGAAGAGCTCCTATGATCCGACTGAAGTTGATGTCCCAGCTGTCATTGATCTGGTCATGGAGATTTTGGTAATCACGCCCGACTGGACTGTACCATATATTGCGTACATTCTCAGAAGAAAACTCCCAGATGATGAAGATGAGGCTCGACAGATAGTCCGCAGATCCAAGGCTTTTACCGTAATCAATGGACAACTCTACAGAGAAAGTGTGACTGGCGTAGCTCAGCGGTGCATTTCTCCTGAAGAAGGTCGATTGATTCTGGAAGAGATTCACTCGGGAACTTGTGGCCATCATGCGTCCTCTAGGACGATTGTTGCCAAAGCTTACCGGGCTGGTTTCTTCTGGCCACGTGCCAATGAGATGGCTAAAGATATTGTCGATCACTGCGAAGGATGTCAGTTTTACTCGAATCTGTCACACAAACCTGCGTCTGCCTTGAAGACCATTCCACTCGTCTGGCCGTTCGCTGTGTGGGGCTTGGATATGGTTGGACCTCTTAGAACAGGTCAGAGTGGGTTTACTCATTTACTGGGTGTAGTCGACAAGTTCACTAAGTGGATCGAAGCTAAGCCCATCAGGAAGTTGAACGCCCGCACTGCTATCAAATTCATAAAAGAGATAACGTTCCGGTATGGGGTCCCCCACAGTATCATTACAGACAATGGTTCTAACTTTGACTCGGAAGAGTTTAGGTACTTTTGCTCTTCTCAAGGCACTCGGGTGGATTACGCATCCGTTGCGCACCCCCAGTCAAATGGTCAAGCTGAGCGAGCGAACGGCCTTATCCTCCAAGGATTGAAACCTCGGCTCATGCGAGATCTTGATCATGCTGCCGGAGCTTGGGTCACTGAGTTACCGTCTGTTCTGTGGGGCTTGAGGACAACTCCCAACCGGTCGACTGGACGCACTCCTTTCTTCCTTGTATATGGAGCTGAAGCCGTATTGCCGAGTGACGTCCTTCACAATTCTCCTCGAGTGGATCTTTACTCTGAAGACGAAGCTGAGCAAGCAAGACAAGACGGAGTGGATCTCCTAGAGGAAGAGCGTGAGATGGCCCTGATCCGATCAACTGCATATCAACAAGACCTTCGCCGCTTCCATGCAAGACATGTCAAGAGCCGTTCGTTCCACGAAGGTGATTTGGTGCTCCGAGTGGATCAGCAGCGACCTCATAAGTTGGCCCCAGCATGGGAGGGCCCATTCGTCATCATCAAGGTGCTTAACAATGGGGCGTATCATCTTTTCAACTTGAAGAAGAATATTGACGAGCCACGCGCCTGGAATGCGGACCTGCTTCGACGTTTTTATTCTTGATAACAGAGTTGCTTTGATATAATAAGAGTACCCCAGACAATGTTATTTGTTAAATGAAGACTCCCGCAGTCTATTGTCGATTCCGATCGCACAGTTTTACATTCAAAATTACTCCGAGTGAAGAGCGATCCTCTCTCTCGGGGGGCTTAGCTGCGAATCCGTTTCGCCTAAGTTCAAAACTTTTCCGAGTGTATGACCTTCAGTACACTCGGAGACTTAGCTGCGAGCTAGTCCTCGCCTAAGTTCGAAATTACTCCGAGCAAAGAGCGATCCTCTCTCTCGGGGGGCTTAGCTGCGAATCCATTTCGCCTAAGTTCAAAACTTTTCCGAGTGTATGACATTCAGTACACTCGGAGACTTAGCTGCGAGCCAGTCCTCGCCTAAGTTCGAAAATTACTCCGAGTGAAGAGCGATCCTCTCTCTCGGGGGCTTAGCTGTGAATCCGTTTCGCCTAAGTTCAAAACTTTTCCGAGTTTATGACATTCAGTACACTCGGAGACTTAGCTGCGAGCTAGTCCTCGCCTAAGTTCGAAAATTACTCCGAGCAAAGAGCGATCCTCTCTCTCGGGGGCTTAGCTGCGAATCCGTTTCGCCTAAGTTCAAAACTTTTCCGAGTGTATGACATTCAGTACACTCGGAGACTTAGCTGCGAGCCAGTCCTCGTCTAAGCTCAAAAATTACTCTGAGTGAAGAGCGATCCTCTCTCTCGGGGGCTTAGCTGCGAATCCGTTTCGCCTAAGTTCAAAACTTTTCCGAGTGTATGACATTCAGTACACTCGGAGACAAAATTACTCCGAGTGAAGAGCGATCCTCTCTCTCGGGGGCTTAGCTGCGAATCCGTTTCGCCTAAGTTCAAAACCTTTCCGAGTGTATGACATTTAGTACACTCGGAGACTTAGCTGCGAGCCAGTCCTCGCCTAAGTTCGAAAATTACTCTGAGTGAAGAGCGATCCTCTCTCTCGGGGGCTTAGCTGCGAATCCGTTTCGCCTAAGTTCAAAACTTTTCCGAGTGTATGACATTTAGTACACTCGGAGACAAAATTACTCCGAGTGAAGAGCGATCCTCTCTCTCGGGGGCTTAGCTGCGAATCCGTTTCGCCTAAGTTCAAAACCTTTCCGAGTGTATGACATTTAGTACACTCGGAGATTTAGCTGCGAGCCAGTCCTCGCCTAAGTTCGAAAATTACTCCGAGTGAAGAGCGATCCTCTCTCTCGGGGGCTTAGCTGCGAATCCGTTTCGCCTAAGTTCAAAACCTTTTCCGAGTGTATGACATACAGTACGCTCGGAGACTTAGCCGAGAACCAGTCTTCGCCTAAGCCTTAAATTCTTTCGAGTGCTGAACGCCCGTTCCATTCGAGAATTAAATAAATTCATCCAAGCTAAATGTCGGAAAGCGAAATGCGAGTAAGACTAAAATCTCCGGCGTAGCAGAAATTTGTTCGCGCAAAGGGAAGTTCTCAGGCCTAAGGCCTGAACGAAGTTTACTCGGTTACACCAACACTCGGCATACCGAGGCAAATAAAGTTTTTACCGTAAGCAAAGTACCAATTTAAGCTCCAGCAGGACTTGAAGGCTCAACGAAGGTATCCAGGTCGATTCCGTCGGCGATCCGAGTGGCAGCATCGATGAAAGTCTCCATGAAATCTTCAAATTTGAGTTTCTTCGTGTTGGTCACTCGGAGATCCTTCAGTTTGTCCTCTCTAGCTTCCTTGCAATGAACCCTGACGAGTGAAAGTGCCACGTCAGCACCACAGTGGGCTGCAGATTTCTTCCACGCTTGCACTCGACTGGGAATCTCATTGAGCCGAGTCATCATTGACTCGAGGTCAGTCTGGAGAGGATCTTCAGACCACAGTTCCTTTTCGACCTTTTCAAAAGCAGTTCTCAGCCGAGTGATGAATCCTTGGACGCTCTTAAGACGAGCTTCGAGACGAAACATATCCATGGCCATGGCGTCTCCGACGAGAGATTTTGTGGGGTCCAGATTGGGTTCAATCTCTTCAGTTTCTTTTTCGAAGTCTTGATAGAATTCTGCATGAAGAGAAAGTGAAAAGGTGATCACAATACCATTCTGGAAAAACCAAAGAAATTCATTCGACAGATGAGGGTTACCTTCGAGCATACTGAACATTTTCTTCGCAAAGTCTCCCAAGTGTTTCTCCAGAGTTGTCTTACTCTTGGTCTGCACTTCGAGCTTTTTGATCCATTCAGATCGTTCCTGCTTGAGCTTGGTGTTCTCCTTTTCCAGTTTACTGGCTGCTGCAAGTTTCTTCTCAGCAGCCTCAGTTTTCTCCTTCGCTTCCTTCTGAGCATCAGCAAGTGATTTGTCCTTGTCCTCGAGCGCCTTCTTCATTGTATCTAAAGAAATAGCATTGTTGAGGCGCGCTCGGAGACGACGGTTCTCATCACGTACGTCTGTTCGAGTGGATTCACTCGGTTCAAAGGATGGAAGATGAAAGTGATAATACAATTGATCAACAAAGATTACCTCCCAAAGTCTTCAGTTCGGTCTGCGCACGGTCCAGGCTGTTATTCGTCAGCTCCAGATCCAGCAGAAGTCGATTCTTTTCCTTCTCCAGCTCGACGTATTTGGTCCCGAGCCCACAGGCTTTCTGAAATCAGCAAAAATGGGGGTTCAGTCGACATAATAATTTCTCTACTCCCGAGTGGAAAAGTTCAACTACAGTCGACTGAAAGGCAGCCCGCCGCTCCACCCCACAACCCTATACAAGCGTCATATCATGGTTGATGGAAATGATGTCCATGAAACTTGCAGAATGGTTCTAAAGACTACTGCCCATCGTCAACGATCGACAGTAGTCTCGGGGACTACACCCAGTGGGTGCACTCAGCGTGCCCCCACTGGAAACAAAAACACCTGACCAGGTCTGACCTGTCCGAGTATAAAAGAAAGAAGCAAGCAACCAAACATCCTGTTTATCAGACCACTGCCGAAGCAAGCACTCGACGGCGGCCTCGGGGACTACACACAGTGGGTGCACTCAGCGTGCCCCCACTGGACCTACTTTTACTCGACAAGGTCTGCCCTGTTGAATGGAAACAATATTAAGACCCCCGCCGATGCCTTCGTCATTCGACAGCGGTCTCGGGGACTACACCCAGTGGGTGCACTCAGCGTGCCCCCACTGGACCAGAAACTACTTGGTCTACTGGCGAAGAAAAACACCCCAGTGGGTGTAAAATCAAGACAGACAGGAATTCAATCGGAAATGAACTTACAATACCACTTACTCGGACGTTGGCCTGAAGCGCTGAGCTGGCATCATAGGCTAACTTGCTGGCTTCATACGCCTCCTTTGTTCGTAGCATCATCTGCCCAGCCTGGATCATGGCTTCCTTGGCAGCTCCGGTTTCGTCCTCCGGGACATGGTACAAAGGGTATGCAGGCGTCGAGTGAGTTGGTGTAGTCACTGGAGCAGCTGGAGGTGCTTGGGATTGTCCGATCAGCGTCGAAGCCACCAGAGTAGAAGTAGCCGGCGGAGCACTCGACAGCGGAGTTACAAGGGTTGGAGGCGTCGCAGCAGTCGTCCCACGGGGCGTCTGGACAGACGATGGTCCCCGAGTGCCCACGCGGGGAGCCTCCGGAAGCACAGCTTCACCCCCCGCTCCCTGCCGCGGCTCCTCATCATCTTCCAGTTCGATGACTTCGTCAGCTGCAGTCGACAATTCGACAATTATTCTTCAGCAAGCAGAGTAAAGTGTGGAATTGTCATACCTCGTTGGGAGGTGGCCGCATCAGGAGTGTCTACTTCCATATGGTCTCCATCATCCCGATGGGGCGACGTTACGGAGGTAGCGGCTCTGGCAAATAAATTTCACTCGGTCAACATCAACATAAAGTTCTTCAACAGCAGAATAAGGAAAATGAACACTCACGTGGAGGCAACATGCACGGTTATCTTGATTTGAGGCAGGGCCTTCCGAGGCTTTGGCTCGTCTGGCTTGAGCTGTTTCGCGGCCTTTTCAGTCGACCCCGATGTCGCGACACGGTCACGTTTCGGGTTCCTTGTGCTTGACGCCACAGTTTTGCTCGGGGTGACCTCCAGGTCGTTCTGCTGCTTGGCCCGACGCTCGGTGCGCAAAGGGACCGGAGCCTCCACCTCGTCTTCATCCAGATCGTCGTCGCTGCTCTCACTGTCGTCAGCATAATCGCCGTCTGCGCTGCCGTCGACGCTCCCTTCCTCTTCATCAGGATGTTCTCCATTGGGTACAGGCGAGTACATGTTCGTAAATTCCTGCGAGATTCAAGCTTCAAATTCAGTCGACCGAAGATTCAGTTACTCGGCAAAATATTAAAACAATCGACAAATATATAACTCACCAAGTTCTTTGGCGGGTTCAAAGCGGAGAAAGGCGGAATTCGTTTGGATCCTTCTGGGTTATCGCAGGCTCCAGTGATGCTTCTGAGCCACTGAGAAACAGTCTGATCGGAAACTTCCTCAGGATGAGTCCGAGTGGTATCCTCAGGGCCCGAATAATGCCACATGGTGTGATCCCGAGCTTGGAGAGGCTGAATTCGTCGACTAAGAAACGTTTCAAGGAGGTCCAAACCAGTCACTCCACCGCGGATCAGGTCAGATACAGCATTCACTAGGATCCCTACCTGGATTTTCTCTACCTTTGTCACGTACAGCGGTTTGGGAGTAATAGGTCGATCCAGGGTGAAAGGAGGAAGTCCAGTCGACATATTTGGTGATGCAACATCTTTGTAATAAAACCAGGTCGACTGCCAACCCCGAACGGAGTCGGGAAAGGTCATAGAGGGGAACGCACTCCTACCTCTCTTCTGAATCCCTAAGCCACCACACAGTTGGATCACATTGGTTTTGCTGTCTTTGGGATTGGCTTTCTTGACGGCTTGGGATCTGACAGAGAATATGTGCTTGAACAAACCCCAATGTGGGGGACAGCCCAGGAAACATTCGCACAAGGTTACGAAGCAGGAAAGATAGGCAATTGCATTCGGAGGAAGGTGGTGGAGTTGCGCTCCAAAATAGTTCAAGAAAGCACGGATGAACGGATGGGGAGGCATGGAGAAACCTCGCTCGATGTGGGTGAGAAGCAGAACTCGCTCGCCGTCGCGTGGCTCCGGCTCGACCTCCCCCTTCGGCAACCGCCAGGAATCGACAGCTATCAACCCGTCGACGACGAGTTTGTCCACATCTTCCGCCGTGACCGTCGATTGGAGAAAATCCCCCTGGATCCACCCTGGCGGCACCGTCGACCGGGCGCCCGACGGCTTCTTCACCTTGGCTCCTCCCTTCTTGGCGCGCTCGAGCTTCTCCGTCTTGCCCTTCGTCATGGCGGCGACGGTCAGTGAAGCGGAGCAGGGCGGAGGAAGAGGAGGAGAAGAGTAGATTTGGGGAAGAATAATGTACCAGCACCGGCGTCGTTGCCTCTTATACCCGCTCGTGTGAGCCACTGACCTGCGGGCCCGCTGGGTCTCTGGATATCCCGAAATCAGAGGAGGGGCGATACGTGGCGATATGGGCGGCGCGATAATCGAGGCATCGTTCCTGCACTTGCCTTAGCAGTTACGCCATCTCCGCTCGACTTATCCAAATTTCAAAACCCGTGAGACTCGGACCCAATGGGGCAAACCGTCTCGTCGGAAGATTCTGCAGATCACTCGAACCTGACTTTGAGCTCAGTTTCACTCGGACCAGTTTTCGAGTCCAGTTTTACTCGGACACACTCCAAGACAGAATTGATCAGGGCGGGCGATTAAGGTTTCAATCGACGCAGATTTCTGGGAAGCCTCAAAATATACTCGGAATTTTTGTGTCTCGTCTGAACCTGCATTGACACCTTTTACCCTCGAACCCCGATCCATTCGGGGGCTAATGATGGGGATATGTACTTAGGGTAGGGTCATAGGCCTGACCTACATACCCTACCTAAGGACACTGCCCCAGAAAGCTTAAAGGCTACGAGAAAGTCTCCGAGTGAAATCACCCTGACGCATGAGTCACTCGACAATATACACTCGGAGATATCTTTCACTCGACGCTTACCCTTTCACTCGGAAGGACCAGAAGACAGTCGACCACAGAAGCCCAGAAGTCACCCCAGGGAGGCTAACGGGCAGGCATTCATCAAGACCATTGATAGCATTTATGTTGTACGTTACCAGTAACGTACGTCATTATAACCACGATTTAACCCTTGGATGCCGGACACTTATGAGGGGCAGCGCACTCTATATAAGCCGCCCCTCCCCTCTGGCACAAGGGTTCGCAACCTTTTGTAACACAACACACATATTTGACTCGACAGAGTAGAGAGCTCTCCGGAGCACTGAGATGTAGGGCTGTTATCACTTCCGAGTGAGGCCTGAACTCATACATCTGTGTGTACATCCTCGCCGTAGCTAGGACTCTGCCCTCTCCATTCGTACCCCTACCATCTACTGTCAGGCTTGTTCCCACGACAAACGCCAGTAAAAGTTTCGTACCACTGGCGTGGATTTGCCAACGCCAGTAATAATTCTACTACTATTGGCGTGGCCCTGATAAGAGTCGCCACTAGTGTCTATTATCGTGGAAAAAGAAAATATAGCGAATGGCTGCGTATATAAACATCAATTTGAGGCAAAATTCACGTAAACGACAATATAAGACATATAATATATAGCAGAAGTTGCGACACTCAACAAACTACAAATTAATGTCAATTATTTGGTCTCCACAACGCAAAACAACATACTACTAAATGAAAATGAACTTTTGTCTAATTTCAACGAACTAGCCATCAATCTAGCTGAGGTAGTTGATGACCATCATCATGTCCAAGTTGGGGCTGTCACTATTTCTCATGGTGATGAGAATAGCTCGGCCAATCTCCAAACCTCTGGGCAAATGGAACTGTCTCCATGCTTGAGAGTTGAGGACGACGCGACCGTCAACATTATCGCTGGTGAACGGAACTCTGGTGACCCTTCCTGTTTCTCCATGGCGTACTCCAATGGTACCGCTCTGCTCCATGCCAGCGCTGTCCGCTACCGCCATAGGTATTTTCTAGAAGAACATACCATCCCATGAAAGAATAAAAGAACAATTAATGTCACATACCCGCCAAAAATGCTTTATAACATAAGTAAATATAGGAATATGAAAGAGTTGAGAAACATACCATGACATGTCCATTGGAGACATTAGTGTTCGTGAGGCGATGCACGAAAGGGACCCCGATGTAGCTATCTCTCGGGGGTAGTCTCTGAAGGACACGCTCCTTCTCACGCTCACTAAGATTGACTTTTTGGGCAACCACCACATGCTTCCATGGGTCGTCCTCCTCGCCCATATCCTCGTCACTCTCGCCAATCTCCTCTTCACTCTCGCTATCCACCTGCATACTCTCGCTATCCTCCCCCACAATCTCGCCCATATAGAGAAGTATGATCCGAGGTTGTGATCCATCCATAGAAAAGTGAAGGACATCACCTCCGCTGGCGTGCAACTATGGTGACCCGTCACTGGTAGGGTTGCTGCTATAAGCAGTTTCCTTGTAGTGTATAGCTGAGCTAAGGAGAACATGTAGTTATCTGGTCTTGCAGACAATTGAAAACATTTCTGACATTAGTCCTCGAAACAGGCTTTCGCCCTGCTTTATAAATAAAGCCCAACCGGCCGAACGATACAAAGTGGTGGGGAGATCCCCATACAAGCAAGTCAAAAAGAGAAAACGACAACCGAGAAAGGACAAGCCACCAACTCGACGCCGAACATGAAAACAGGAGATGCCACACCTAGCACGAAGCGACCTAGACTACCGAACACGAGCGGAAACGTGTCGCCTAGGAAGATCACCGGACCTCGAAGCACCTAACACACCAAGCTATCGCCGAAGAGAGCCGCCTGCCCTCTCGCTCCAGGCCGTGGAGCGCCAATCCTGTCAGCCCTTTCTCACATTAGTACCATCTGTTAGAATAGCCCTGTGTTCTTCGTGTTTTGTGGTCGGCTAGGAGGAGTCGACAGCTTTGGGTCGTGCACCCGACAGTCGAGTCCGGAGTAGTCGACAGGTCGGTGCGTCGTCTGTGACGTACCCGATAAGGTTGAGTCCGAGGAGTCGACATGTTGTCGAATCCGTCGGAATCGACTGAGTATCCTAGTCGGAGGTTGTTCTGACTGGAGTAGTTTCCGGGTACGTGGAGTCGAACACTCGACTCCTACCTGAGGTAGATGTGCTGGCTCCTGGAGTCAGTACCTTGTTCCGGGTGTGCAGAGTCGAACTGTCGACTCCGACCCGAGGTAGTACCGAGTCGGGGAGTCGAACTGACGACTCCTACTCGAGGACACGTCAGCGCGGGTGTTGGCGGTCTGGATCCTGGTAGAAGGTTCTAGAAGTACAGGTGTCACTGGACACATGTGCAGGCCCGTGCAATGGTGGGGCAGCTGTCCTTTTGTGGATAGGATTGCTCCCGTGGCTAGAAAATATCTAGCCAGATATTTTGTAGGACCATATACCCCATGAGTGGGAGAAAGAAAAAATTGAGGCAAACCATTTCTTCCACAGATTTCAGCACACACTCCCTTCCTACTGGGCAACTCGGCTTCGCGAGGAGCCGGGAACCGCGGCGCGTCGAAAGACACGTGCCGCTACTGCGGAGTCGCCGGCCACTGGGCGCGGGACTGCCGCAAGAAGAAGCGCGAGGAGGAAGCCCACCTCGTGCGAGCCGGGGACAACGAGGATGACGATGCACTACTCATGATGAGTACTTGCACCATTGCGTCTGCCCCGCGGCACACTGCGCCGGCTCCGTGCACGGAGTCAGGCATCTCTGAGGCGACGACCTCGACTCGACCGGTGGCAGAGTCAGCGACTCGACTGGTGGCGGAGTCGGAGGCCGAGTCGACACCTCCGAATGAGTCCACCCGGATCCAGTGGATCGCGGAGTGGGACGAGCCGACTCGGGAGGAGTCAGTAGCGTCGGGTCATGAGGACTCGACAAGGCCGGGTCGGGAGGACTCGGCAAAGGCGACTCGCAAGGAGCCGGCCTTATCAACTCGGGAGGAGTCGGTAGAATCGTCGGGTCCAGAGGACTCGACAAGGTCGGGTCGTGAGGACTCGACAATGCCAGGTCAGGAGGACCCGGGCAAGGCGGCTCTCGAGGAGCCGGCCACACCGACTCAGGAGGAGTCGGTCCTCTTCCTGCGGGAGGAGAAGGCGCAGGTGAACCTGGCGCAAGAGGGGGACGCCAACGAGGGTGTGGTACCTCGACTCGGGCGCCACCAATCACATGACTGGTGACCGCGCCGCGTTCGCAGAACTCGACTCGAGCATTGTAGGAACTGTCAAGTTCGGAGATGGCTCGCGAGTCAACATCTGCGGGCAAGGGACGGTGTTGTTCGTCTGCAAGACGGGTGAGCATCGGGCCGTCACCGGGGTGTACTACATACCCCGGCTGAACACGCAGATCATCAGCCTCGGCCAGTTTGACGAGAACGGGTGCCAGGTGCTGATAGAAGACGGACTCCTCCGTCTTCGCGATCGGGAGCGGCGGCTCCTGGTGAAGGTCAAGCGGGAGCCGAACCGCATGTACAAGCTATGTGCGCGAGTCACCCAGCCGGTGTGCCTGGCTGTGCACGCTGGAAACGACTTGGCATGGACATGGCATGCGAGGTTCGGGCACCTGAACTTCGACAGCTTGCGGCGACTCGCAAAAGATGACATGGTGCATGGGCTCCCTCTAGTGGACCACGTGAACCAGCTCTACGACACCTGCCTAGCAGGGAAGCAGCGGCGAGTCTCCTTCTCGAAGCAGGCGAAGTTCTGCTTGTTGGCGTAGAATCACACGCTCGTTGGGAGACCCCAAGAGGAAGGTATGATGTAGCCTAGCAGTAATTTCCCCCGATTAAGGAACCAGGGTTATCAATCCAGTAGGACTTTGAAGTCTTGAAGAAGGTTGCTTGTTGTCTGGTGCTTCAACAAGCGTGGAACCTGCACACAAACACAAACTCTCTCTTGCCCCAACTTTCCGGAAAGTTGTCAGTCTTCCGGTCTTGCTGAAAACGAGAGTATTAAACGTATAGAGTCTTGAAAGGAAACAAAAGTGAAAACGGTACAGCAAAGAAACAAAGATTAAAATGCTTAAAAGAAGGTTGTATCAATGAGGAAAATAGGACCGGTGGCCATGGTTTCACTAGTGGTGTCTCTCCTAAGAAAACAAACATGCTGGGTAAACAAATTACAGCTGGGCAATTGACAAATCATGATCGTATAACAATACTATTATGACGAGATATAGTTCACGGGTTCTAATATCGTAGGCATTACGTCAAGGCATATGGACCGCTATCCAGCATGCATCCATATCTAATAGTCCACCTCAAGAAAGCTATCCAGCAAATCCCTTGGTATTAAGTTGCAGCAACGAAATGATTGCTTTGTGTGCAACAGACAATTGCATTAAGATCTCTACGCAATGTAAGCAATGGTTCTCGTCCGTAGACAAGAGCACCGCTGTTTTCTCCCTAGTGGCAACAGCACATCCCCCACCCGTCACGTTTCTGTCACTCGAGCACAGGTGAAAGAGAGGCATGAACCCACTATCTAGCATATAAACCCTTTCTTGGAGGTGAAGACAACTACGTGGCCAAGGTAATCATAAACACCGGAGAGTATTGCAAGACAACATTAAAACTCTCTAATGATATAAGTGAAGCTTCTCAGTTTGACATGAACAAAATAATCATAATCTCATGGTTCATCGGATCCCAACAAACACAACATGCACAATTACATCAGATGGATCTCTCTCATGTAGGGCAGCTCAAGAGAACATTGTATTGATCAACATAGAGGAGAGAACTACCAACTAGCTACTGCCATGGACCCGTAGTCCCGAGGAGAACTACTCACGCAGCGTCGTGGAGGCAATCATGGTGATGAAGAGGCCTCCGGTGAAGATTCCCCCCTCCGGCAGGGTGCCGGAACAGGGCTGCAGAAGCCCTAGATTGGACTTTCGAGGTGACGGCGCCTCTCTGTATGTTTCGTGGAAAATATCTCCGTCCTCGAACTTTTTAGGGTTTTTGGCAATTTATGGACGAAAGGGGGACGAGAGGCGGTGGCCAGGGCGCCCAGGTGGGCCCCAGGCGCGGGCTAGGGTATGGCCGCGCCTGGAGGGCCCCTGGCTGCCCCCTGGCACCCCTCCGGGTCTCCTTTGGACTCCGTCTTCATTCCGGGTAAAAATTGACTTCCGTGGATTTTCAGCTCATTCCGAGAATATTTCTTTTCGAACTTTTCTGAAATACAAAAACAGCAGAAAACAGCAACTGGCCTGGGGCATCTTGTCAATAGGTTAGTGCAGGAAACATCCGGAAAACGAAGGAAAACATGTGAAAACATGTAGAAAACATCAGTGCATTGGATGGAAAACAAGCATGGAGCATCAAAAATTATAGATACGTTTGCAACGTATCAAGTTCCGGGCGAGGAGTCGACTCGAGTTGGTCCACGGCGACCTCTGCAGGCCGATCACCCCGGCGACTCCGAGCAGGAAGAAGTACTTCCTTCTTCTCGTCGATGACCTGACGCGGTACATGTGGTTCGCCCTTCTCGCGACGAAGGACGAGGCCGCAGCCGCCATCATTCGACTCCAGGCGAGAGCCGAGTCGGAATCCAGCTGCAAGTTGCGCACGCTGAGGACGGATCGCGGAGGCGAGTTCACCTACGGCTCCTTCACAGCATACTGCGCGGAGCTCGGAGTGGAGCGTCACTTGACGGCTCCCTACTCCCCACAGCAGAATGGCGTCGTGGAGCGACGCAACCAGACGATTGTGGGCATGGCCCGCAGTCTCCTGAAGGCCAAGAAAGTCCCCGGCGACTTCTGGGGTGAGGCAGTGTCGACGGCCATGTTCATCTTGAACAGATTGACGACCAAGAGCGTGGACGGCAAGACGCCGTTCGAGTCCTGGCATGGCCGCAAGCCGAACGTAAGCTTCATGCGAACGTTCGGGTGCGTGGTGCACGTCAGAGAGACGCGACCCAGGCTGAAGAAGCTCGACGATCGTAGTAGACCGATGATCTTCGTGGGGTATCAGCCCGGCACGAAGGGTTATCGGGTCTATGACCCGGCTACAGGCCGAGTCACCATCACCCGTGACGCCGTGTTCGACGAGAGCACGCGCTGGGACTGGAGTTCGCCGGACTCTCCGGTGAACACTTTTGGAGTCGAATCCTTCACGGTCGAGCACATGGCACTAGGGCCATTGGCGACTCCAGGAGACGGGAGTGCGGGTCAAGGACCCGACTCGCCGTCCACTCAGACTCGAAACTCGCCGGCTCCAGGAGCCGGGAGTGAGTCATCCCAGGCCGGCTCCCTGTCCACACCCGAGTCCGGGGCAGTCGAGTCTTCGACTCCGGCTGCCATAGGCGTCGAGTTCGTCACGCCGCCATCGAGGTACTCGGCTATGCTCGATGCAAAAGACGACACCGAGCTCGAGCACCGGTTCCGCACTCTGCAGAACTTGCTTGACGAAGGTTCGGCCCTTGAGCAGGACGAAGAGCTCCACTTCCTAGCCTCCGAAGAGCCCGTCTCGTTCGATGAGGCTAAGGCGGACGCCTGCTGGAGGCGTGCGATGCAGGAGGAGCTGGAAGCCATCGAGTCCAACTCGACTTGGCGACTCGCCACCTTACCACCAGGCCACCGATTTCTTCCACAGATTTCGGCACACACTCCCTTCCACAGATTTCGGCACACACTCCCTTCCTACTACTCTCTCTCTCGATTCGCCAGGACCAGGAGGGCTCACACCATCGAAGTTTGTAAAATCTAAGACGAGGTCCCTTGGTCACACACTTGAGAAATTGAGTTCGCATTTCCTGTGTGTAGTCGTTGTCGGGAGCAATCTAGACCGTCGATAATAGGGCTAGGGTGTGCGTGTGTGCGTTCATAGGGGTGAGTGTATGCACGTGTATATAAGCGCTTGCGTCTGTACTGTGTTCAAAAAAAAAAAAAGGCCGCCTGACAGGCGCGGTGTGGAGAGCAGCTCCTGCGGTCCACCAACACCCAGCTCACGAGCCGCTACGATAACAGCTGGGCCAACTGGTCGTAGCTCAGCCTGACGACCGCCATGGACACTGATGGCCAGATGGGGAAGGATCCTCTCCTCCCGCCGCCCAGGCCACCCACCACGAGCGCCTCCCTCGATTCGGCCGGCCGGAGTTCGATTCGTCCGGTGGTCGGCGGGGGCTGATTTTCAGCGGGCCGCCGCCACGATTTCCCCTCGACCGCGGGCTCCCGGCTGCCGACCACCGCAGACGACTAATCAGCGTGCCCAGATGGTGTGCTTACTGCAGGTACCTTTTCTTTTGCCCCAGCAATTCAGTCTGCCCCAAAACATTATCACCAAATTGCTTCCAGTTTGCCCCTAATTTTCCAAATCTGAAATCACAATGAAGAGAGAACAGGGGAGCATACAACGTCTTGCTGCGATTTCCAGCTTACAGACATAAAACTGAAAAGACACACCCTGTGCCGAATCGTCATAGACACACACACACACATGCTGCCGAATTGTCTTCACTAGCAATGACCCTAGTAATAGTATCCAGCGAAATATTTGCAGATGAAAAAGTAGTTTCAACTATAAAACAAATTCATGTATATTCCTTTTGCTGAGAAAGAAATAACTGAGTTGCTATTCAGTTTGCCCCCTAATTTTCCAAATCAGGACCGAGTTCCTAATATCAGTATAAGAAATTTGAAACCACAATGTACAGAGAACAGGGGAGGCCTGGACTTCCTAGGTTGCCATTTACATACATAGCGACAGTTGAACTTATGGACTATAATCTGCTCATTTTTCTTATCAAAACCAAATACGTACTGCATTATTTCAGATAAAAGGGCTTATAGTGGCCACAAACATACAACGTTTTGCTGCAATTTCCAGCTTACAGAATTCAACTGGAGAAACTACGGCCAATGCCAGCGCCGAATCATCATAAACATACACGCTCCCGTCAAAGCACCTAGTGCCTTAACAAGGCAGAATTGTACGTCTTCACCTAGGATTTCAGAAACGAAATGTATGTATGTAAACTCCGGCTGGCCGAATCGAGAGAGGCGCGCCTGTTGGGTGGGTGGCCTGGCATTATTTTCAGATAAAAGGGCATTTAGCCTAGCATATAGTACCACGTTTTGCAACGGTTTCCAGCTTACAAACTTCGTATCAAACTGAGATGCCCCATATACCATGCTGCAGCCGTCCCTAGCATGATCAGTTCGTTTCTGAGGTTCCATTGTCTTCACGGATGTGTGCACAGTTTCCTAGTTAAACTTATGGAATATAATCTGCTCATTTCTCCTATCAAAACCAAGCAGGTACTGCATTATTTCAGATCAGAGGGCATTAAGTGGCCGCCGACATACAATGTTTGGCTGCGACGTCCAGCTTACAAACTTGGCTAATTGCTTAGATGGTCCGTGCAATGGACTTGCCTAGATGCTACAATTTTCTTTCCCCATACAGCTACAATTAACGCTAATCTGTAATGATGTAAACTGTGCTATTCTGAGGCAGGCGCACAGTTTAACAAATCAGAAAATGTCATAATATGCTGAGAACAGGGGAGGCCTAACTTCCTAGGTTTCGCTCCTAGGTTGCCATTTACATAGCAGCAGTTGAACTTATGGAATATAAGGGCAAACATACAATGTTTTCCTGCGATTTCCAGCTTACAAACTTCAACTCAAGAAACCATGGCGAATGCCAGCGCCGAATCATCGTAAACACACATACTGCTATCAACGTCAACAAGGACGAATTGTCTTCACCTAGAATTTCAGGAAGGAAACGTATGATTAAGCTATTACATGCCAGTGTATGTCTAGCCTGTGTGTGTGCATCTTGATGCGCAAGCCGGAATACAAACTCGTGCCATGTAATTCACCTTGGCTGTCTGCTCCCTTGGTAATTTATCAGCCTAGAACTTGATCTGGCCCAATGTAGACAATCGGCAGTCTCACCATACCCACCGCCGGTCCTGCCATGGCTTCGTCTTCAGCGATCCCATCGCACGTTTGGCCCTCGCTCACAGGAGCACTCTGCACAAGGAACATGTCGTTGCACTGCATATTCGGCGGCACCTCGTCCTGTGCCCGCATGGTCACACAGATATAGCGCTTGGAACCTGGCCCCATAATCCCTTTGGTTGGTTGTGTGGAGTACTTGGCTTGGTTGGTTATAACACGGAATGCTATGGAGCCACCCGTCTGGTTGGTTAGCTGCACACATGTCGATATGTCTTTCCTTGGTTCAAATAGGAAACGCAGCTCGATCGCCGGATCGACCGCGAGAATGCTGGAGTTAGAACTTGTCTGCAAAGAAGGGCAGATTGGTCAATCTAGCTTGGTGTATCTAATCAGATTTATACACACCTAATACACAGTGCATGCATGTCCTTGTCAAGTTAATACTGAACTGAACTTATCCACAACTTGGTGTATCCATCAGAATGATCATACCTGACCAATTAGATCTATTGACATTTCCTTAATCTTAGCTTCCAGTTCCTCCAGTTCATGCACAATATCCTTTATGAGGGGCCTTTTATATCGGTCTTTCTCCACACATTTTACTGCTATTTCAATACATTTCTTCACTTGTAGGATATATTTTTGGTGTGATGAATACCCTGATGTTCCCCGCAGTCTTCTCTCCCAATTCTCTATTACCTGAGAAATTTGGCACATAAATTTGGAAAGATGAGAGGTCGGTCTAAAATAAAAACTAGTACCACATAACATAGTGTCAAAACTAAAAAATAATACACCAATCCATTATACAAAAGATAATATTTCTTACACTCTTAGTGAACTGTTCCAGTTCCAGAGACATTTCATAACAACGGTAGTGGCCCTTGTTTCCTGCCATTATTTTTAGAATTATAACTCCCAAACTAAACACATCATATCTCTTCGATATATAACCACCTTCTCTGTATTCTGGTGGCATGTACCCGCTGCAACATATCATCAGCATCAAAGATGCGAGTACGGGAATACAATCAAAACTAACTGACTTAAAACATGATCAATCAACTTACATTGTTCCTTTGACGTTGACCATCTGTGTTTTATGGGTTTCAGTTGAAGCAACAAGTCTGGACAAACCAAGATCTGCAATTTTGGCCGTCCTGTTGTTCTTATCCAGCAATATATTGGATGGTTTTAAGTCCAGATGGAAAATAGGTTTTTCATGTGCTCCATGGAGGTGATTTAAACCGTCGCAGGTCCCTTTGATAATTTGGTAACATGTTTGCCAGTCAAGTCTACAAGATTCATCTGCAAAAGGAAAAGGAGAAACGAATAGAGCCACTAGATCATTTATCAAAGCATGCTAAATAGTAATGAGGAGGACCTTCGATGATACCTCCAATATGTTTATCGAGGCTTCCACCATCCATATATTCGAAGCAGAGAATTCTCTCCATTTCGTTAGCGAAAACTAGTTCTCCATTGTAGGGAACGTACTTTTTAACTATTTGGTAGCAGTAGCCAAGTAACTGCATGACATTTGTATGTTTGACCTTACTAAGGTTACGGAACTCGCTGTCAAATGCCTTATCATCAAGTCCTTGCAAAGGATGAAGCTTCTTCACCGCCATCATCTTTCCATTATACACCCCCTGTGAAGATATTTTGTCAGTATGGACCATCGGTTTTGTAGTCAGCAATTGAAAAGCATAGAATACTATATAAGAATGGTCAGACACACCTTGTAAACATCACCATACCCACCACTGCCAACCTTTTGCTCAACCGCAAAATTGCTTGTAATAGTTTGAAGCAAATGGAATTCAATATCCATGCTGCTATATATCTTTTATCGATCTTGGATTTTCGAAGTGCCCAGGATGTCTATCAGTATTATCTAACAATAAAAGAAGATGAGAGGATATGCTTAAATCCAGCACAAAAGCTATATTAATATCTTGTGAGAAAGAGGAGCGAAAGAAGAAGAAATTGAAACTGTACCACAACATGCAAGTTGGAAGTGCTTACGAGCAATTTCTTCTGAATCAGCCCATGACCTATGATTTGATGGCACAAGAAGTAACCAAACCCAGCAGAGAGAGAGAGAGAGAGAGAGAGAGAGAGAGAGAGAGAGAGAGAGAGAGAGAGAGAGGGAAGCAAATCACAAAGACAAGAGTAGGAGACAATGGAGGAAGAAAATCTTGTTGCTGCGGAGACAAGAATCACACACACACAAACAGGTTGAGTGGAGTGGAGTTGGGGAGAAGAGAGAGTGAGAGACCGAATGCTTTGTGCTGCTCTAATCGTCGCAGCCTGGGCTTCTCCTTTTGTTGGCGTGCAAAGGAAACTTCAAGGAAACTACCTAGCTACTCTGCTCTTACATGGTAAGCAAATGCAAAGACTTGACCGAGAGCAAGTCATGCAGCCGTGTGTGCCACCCACACGTCCATGTCTTGCCGTGTACTACACTAGAGGAGAGGAGACTTGACTCAAGCCAAGTCCGCTAGCTAATTAAACTAATGACCAACAAGTTTAATGACCAACAAGTTTAATGACACTAGAGCTGAGCGGACGGGCGGAGGAGAAAGGTGGATGGAGCGTGTTTTATGGCCAAAGGGGGCAGAGATTCCAGTGGTCGCTATGCGTGGAAGCGTGATTTATGGCCAATCTCTCTCGTGTTTCCAATAAAAAAAAGACCGATCATTCCAGTGGATTCCAGTGGACCAGGAAAGGACAAGGCAGCCCGTGACCAAAGATTCCCCAGCTCCGGGCCCACATCCTGTCCAATCCCTCTCGCCGCCGGTGGTGCTCAGATGAGCTACAAGAACTTGTGTATTACGGTATTACCTACAAAACTAAAAACTAATCTTCCAAGATAATCACTGTCTCATGTGAGTGGTGACCTACAAGGACTTGACGTCACCCAATTGTCAAGTTTTTTACCGGTTTGCACCCACCACGCAAGTTGTCATTGAATTATTTTCCACGAAATTGGATGTAACCTGTAAGTCACCAACCGCATGCATCATCATCAAGCTACTGACTTGGCAAGTTCGTTGCAAATACTAGTAAAAGTCAACCACGGTGACTGGCGTGTCTTAATTTCTTCTCATGTGCGCGTGCGTTGCATGACTAATCTTCCAAAAAATAACAACTTAGAATAACAAAAAGAAAAGATCAAATCAAGCAGCTGCATCTGGAAGACCAAATCAAAGAAAATAGCATCTGGAAGAAGATTATTAGTAGGTCCAGCTTCTCTTGGCTTCCCAAGGAGCAGCCTAAATTGGACTTGTTCCTCTCCTCGTTGGCTATCTCTTGGCTGATATCTGGTTGTAATATTCTACTAGTTGGAACATTCTATTGGCATTATTTTGATGATTATTACTCCCTCCGATCTCAATTAAGTGTCGCAAGTTGTACAAAGATTTGTACCTGTTCAAGTCATTTTTCACGACACTTAATTGGAATATTCTACTAGTTGGAATATTCTACTAGTTGGAATATTCTATTGGCATTATTTTGATGATTATTATTAGATATCAGCATCTCTTGGCTACCTTTCACACACAGAACGTTGACTTGACTCCAATCTTGTACATCTTCTATAAGCATTTCTTGGCAAAACACTGAATTTCGAGTGGACTGTATAGAATGAAGATAAGATCAAATGGATAAGGACGTTGCATTTTATATGTCCTCCCACTTGAACCTTTTATTATCATCAAAATAATGCCAATAGAATATTCCAACTAGTAGTGGTAGGTATTGCTCTGTGTTGATCTCCGCTATAAGTTCAAGTCATTTTACTTGCTCGGCGCCTGCTCTAGCTTCCATTCTCCTCTTTCCTCTTAGAGCTCCTGTCAGCTATATATCTTCACAGAGCACTAATCAGCCGGTCTGGTGCTGGTTTCTCTCCATCTTCGACTTGGAAATCGCCTCTTTCATTGAGTACGTTTCGTACGAGGAAGCCGATTCTGTCAGGTATATATGTTCATCAGCTCAACGTGGAAAATTAACCTTTTAGCAGTAATACCTTTTTGTTTTTGTTTTCTCAACAAGCATTGTATATACTTCTAGATACATCTGTGTCCATTTCATAACCATTCTTCACATCTTATTTAATGCATGGTTTGATCAAAGCGCTTATAAGTACATCTGCAGAGCAGTTTGAGTCTGCGGGCTAAATCGCCTGTAGGTACGCATATCCTTTTATTTATTTTTGCTTTAATTCCTCACGAGGTAACTAAGGATTTATGAAAGCATGTCTCAGGCAAACTAATTTTGCAATATGCTTAGAATGGGGGGCAGGATTGAGAAACAATATGAGGTCCTGGAGGATATACTTGCTGGAGTTGCAGAGCCGAGACATCTACCACTAGCACTTCTAGAGGAAATCACGGATGATTTCTCTGAAGACAGAAAAATTGGTGAAGGGGGATTCGGAACGGTTTACAAGGTATGATCGTGCTTTTCATAGCAAATTCGGATAGGGTACCCAAAGACCTTAACTCCAGTACTTTGATTAGAAAGTCCCACCAACAGAATATCTAAATGCTGAACAACAGGGTGTCGTCCGAAACCAGAACGTTGATGTACTCTGTTTTGAGTACATCAGCAACGGAAGCCTTGATAAACATATTACCGGTAAGACGTGCCACATCTGATGCAGCTGATTTACACCTTTATCTTCTTTCTCACATGTCCTCGATTAAAAATGTTACATCACTCTGCATGCAGTTTAGCATGTACAATTCAAGAATTATATGAGTTATTGAGGATCCCTAATTCTCGTTTTCTTTTATTTTTTGCAGATGAATTAAGAGGACTCACGTGGGATACCCGTTTTGATATAATTAGAGGAATTTGTGAGGGTCTGCGTTATCTTCATGTGGATAAATCTATCATTCATATGGATCTGAAACCAGCAAATATAATAGTTGATAATCATATGGTACCAAAAATTACGGATTTTGATCTGTCAAGATCCGTTGAAAACACACATACTCAGGGTGAACGTTTTTTTACACGGTAAGATACGCATCAGTGAAACCAATTGAAAAAATTTAGGCATTTATATACTAATATTTTGTTTGTGCCACTATGCATCAACCTGTCTGCATTTTCTTGCAAAGGATACTGCGCTCCAGAATACCTGAACTATGGCAAAACCTCAAAAAAGTCTGATATATATACTTTGGGTGTTATTATTGTAGAACTGGTGACAGGAAGTAAGGACATCCCAGATAAAACCCATGTAAGAGTTCTTTCACTCAGGACGCATAATTATGCCCAAGTTTTGCCTTTTCATTTTCCCCCTATTTCTCCGTATTAGCCTTTCAAATGGGGTATGTAACTAAATGGATATGTTGTATTGCTTAAACGCATAGATACACACACCACATTGATTTTTTTAAAATATTACTTTTTTTAATAGAAATTTCACAAATAATACACAGATTCAATAATTTTATATTACATGGTCGGCACAACCCGGGCCGATTAGTACATATCGGCAATGGCCAGGCCGATTTGTAGTTGTGCACGCCGATTAGTACAATATGCATGCCGATTAGTATGTATTGGCCAAGGCCATGCCGATAAGACCTCCTCGGCGACCCGCTCTGCCGCATTCGCCAGGAATGTGCCGAGGGAGTGGGCGTTGGACAGCAGTCCGCGAAAAACTCGACGGCGGCGAAGTGCCAGTGGTAGAGGCGTTCGGTGTCACGCGGCTTGAGGCGCACGATGGACACGCGGAGGGAGAGCCCGAGGGCATGGCGGAACACCGGTGCACGAGGACGGACGGCGTGCGGAACTTGGCGTAGCTGCAGCGGCCGGTGAAGGGCCGCACGGACGCCTCGTTGTCCGCTATTTTTTTTAAATAATACATTTTTTTTACAATTTCCAGAAATAATACGCAATTTAGGGAATTTCCAAAAATAATGTGGCCTCGGTCACGGCCAAGCCGATTGGGCCTATCGGCCACGCGGATGCCGATCAGTGGCCAGACCAGACGGGCCCACCGGTCGACAGACCAGTCGGTCATGGGTGGCCCCTAGTCGGCCACGCGGATGCCGATCAGTGGCCAGACCAGACGGGCCCACCGGTCGACAGACCAGTCGGTCATGGGTGGCCCCTAGTCGGCCACGCGGATGCCGATCAGTGGCCAGACCAGACGGGCCCACCGGTCGACAGACCAGTCGGTCATGGGTGGCCCCTAGTCGGCCACGCTGATGCCAATAGCCCTATCGGTTTGAGCGAAACCGATAAGTGGCTGCTAAATGGCCGGCTCGTCCCTCTTCCTCCTCCTCTTCTTCTTCCTCTCGTTTCTCTGCCTTCTCTCTCTCAACTCGAAACGAGCCATATGTCCAAGCGATTCTGAGGCGATTTCGGCCGTTCTTCCACCAAAGATTCATCCTAGAGCTGTTAAGGAGCAAGGGGAACCTCGATGTACTGATGGTATAGCTCGTGGAGGCGATTTGGCGGTGCTCTTTTGGAGCAATGGTGGTGCTGCGGTGGAGCTTGGTGTTGGGGTAGCCCGGGCTGCGTGGTGGTGCTGCTCCGGTGACTCAAGGCCGCAGGACGGAGGGGCTTTGCACGCTTTAAGGGTACGATTCAACTGTGCCTTTCCTCTATCAAATATTTAGCTGTGTGCGAATATTTAGTCTGTCAAATATTTAGCTGTGTGCGAATATTTAGTTATAGGGTTTTTATCACTTTTGCCACTAGTTGTGCCACACTACTCACTTTTGCCACTAAATTTTTTCACTACTCAAAAATGCCACTGTTCCGTTAGAGACACACTCAGAAATGCCATTTTCTCACGTTACCGTCAGTCAAAGGCTCGTTAACCGCGCTATATGACCATAATACCCCTGGTGGTGTAGTCGGTCAGCTTAGTCAAGTCAAAACAATTATATTATAAGCTGTAGATCTCTAGAATTGACAAAGAAATGCGTCGTTTTATATGGTTAGTACACACGCGTGTATTAGCTGCCCTGATTGAAGGTACGAGGTTCGATCCCCCACCCCTCCATGCTTTTTCTTTTCCTGCTCGCTATTAATGAGCCCACATGTAATGGAACCAGGGGTATTATGGTCATATAGCGTGGTCAACGAGCCTTTGACTGACGGTAACGTGAGAAAATGGCATTTCTGAGTGTGCCTCTAACGGAACAGTGGCATTTTTGAATAGTGAATTTTTTTAGTGGCAAAAGTGAATAGTGTGGCACAACTAGTGGCAAAAGTGATAAAAACCCTTAGTTATATATTTAGCTGCAAAATATTTAGCCGTGCGAATATTTAGTTATATATTTAGCTGTGCTAATATTTAGTTGGTGCGGTAGTAATTTTTATTTGCGTAGGCTGAATATTAGTCTATCTGTGCCTACGTAATGCCGCCCCAGCTCAGTGAGGAGAGTGTCACTACTAACGAGTTCCTCGAATGGAACCATCTTATTGTCTATCCTGAACTCGCCGGCACACCACAAAAGGCGTTCGGACATACTAGGTACAAAACTACGATCTGAAGGAAAACCTGACATCTTCGAGTGAATACACTGGACTGTTTAGCCGCCTCAGTGAGGAGGGGGTTTTATAGGACGAAAAGAGAAGAAATGGCGGGAAATGGTGGCGGGAGAAAATTGCGGGAGACGGTGGCGGGAGAAAATGGCATGGTTGAAAAATCTCATGCAGCTGTCGAGTTCGCCGAAACTGATAGGACCTAGTCGGTTTCGGCCAAGCTAACAGGGGCTTCTCGGTTTTGTCGTAATCGACTGGATTATGGTGTTGATGCTGACCAGGTAATCGGCTTGGCCGTTGTCGACAGGCCCTTATCGGCTTGGCCATTGCCGACTAGCCCTTATGGGCTTAGCTGAAACCGAGGCCATATTATTTTCAAAATTTCCCAAATCTGCGTATTATTTATGGAAATTGTAAAAAAAAGTGTATTATTTAAAAAAATTAGCTCGTTATGCTGCTCCGCAGGGCCGGGCCCCATGGGTGTGCGGCCCGTGCGGCCGCACAGGGCCCAAAAATTTTGGGGGCCCATATTTTTTCAATTGGCCATAGCAGTTCATCCGCTTTAGTTATGTGTTACCTGCGCGCTGCGCCGACCTGGGCCGCTGGGTTCGTGTCTTGCTCAAGGTAAAAAATAACGTGCTAAGAGAAATAGCGGCGGCCTCCTCCAGATGCTATACACGCTATAGCATACACGCTATAGCGTGCTATATTTCAAATAGCGTTTCAAAAAAACTACTAGATATAGCTAAAAAATAAAGGATTTCAATAACAATAAATGATATAGTTCAAAAACATAACGACATACAAAATTGTTCTCCAATTATTCAGAAGCCTAACATCACCATTCCACGGGGCAACAACATAGTATAAATTATTTATTTAGAATCATCAAAATTAGCGATGTCATCATCCGATTCAAAAGAGGAACCAACAGATTGTAGTTCATCACCACGACAAATATGAAGCAACATCTTCTTCCTAATGTGGAAAACTCGGGCCTTTAGGCTGACAGGCTGGAAAAAAAATAGCGCGCTACAAAGCTATGACGTTTTAGTGCGGTATATCGTGCTATTTCGCGAATAGCATCATAGCGAGCAAAAGTGTTAAAATTTAGTGTGGACTCTCTGGATATGCTATATCGCGCTATTAGCGCCGAAATAGCGTGCTATTTTTTTTCCATGGTCTTGCTACACGCGGTATCTATTTTCATATGTCCTCGGTCGATTGACTCGATCATCTCGCCCAACTCCTGAATCTTCTGTAGATCTAGCCAGTGCCGCTAAAATCGGCCACGCCAATATTTTGGTGAAAGATTTCACTGCCCTAAATTGGAACTAAAAATCTGGCGCCGATCCAAACGCAGCCCGATGGTGGCGGTCAACGCCAAAAATTGGCAGGGTTCACACCGGCTGCATTATAAACGGACCCTTGAGCCGCCAGCCCCACACGATCACCGGGATGGAAACAGGTCATCTTCCTCTCTGAATCTCGGCCATCGCCAAACCAAGATATTTGTCTGTTTTATTCTCCAATCACGAACGTCCGCGGGAATTTGTTCTCGCCTCCTCGATCGTAAGTACATCAGTTCAACCGGACCATGACACGAGAAGAGATGAGGTGAGTTTGGCGGTCCATCTAGTCGCCTGCAAATATTATGACATATACATTACAGTTTTTGTTAATTCAATTTTCCTAATAAGATAGGGCCCCATAGTAGAGATTCGCACAGGCCCCCGATTTTCCCGGCCCGGCCCTGCTGCTCCGTCCCCATGTACGAGTACCCCGCGCCCTTCTGCCAGAGACGACGGACTTGACGCAGCCGTGGACGAGGCCGATAATCTTGGTGCCACTTCGGCCGCCGCCAGTTCCGGTTGCTATCTCTGCGACCTTTCCATATCCGGGTGGTTCAAAACATGCATTTCGAGTTGTTAGTTTTAGAGCCGGAACCCATGCCGAAACGGCCGCAAAGTTAACCAAATTGGATAAAGGCACTCAATTACTACGTACGTACGTACTAGCATGAGGTAGGCCGGCGAGTTGCGAGTGCGGCAGAGCGGGTTGCCGAGGAGGTCTTATTGGTAATCGGCCCGGGTTGTGCCGACCGTGTAATATTTTTTAAAATTACTGAATCTGTGTATTATTTGTGAAATTTGTATTAAAAATAATATTAAAAAATTTCCACCACATTATGCATATGGTTTGCAATAAGAAAATCTGGAACTACGATAAATTACTTAATATATGTCAAATGTATAGGTACTTCGAAGGTGGAGACACAGGTGGAATAAACAGCAGACACGACACCAATACCAACAAGTAATTAAATGTATGGAAATAGCGATACACTGCCGTTTACAGGAACCACAAAATAGACCTTCTATCACTGATATAATCCACGATCTAAGCGACACAGGAAGTACAAATGGGCCCATTGGCCAGGTAAGCTCGTATGCTTAATAGGACCTCATGGCGCCATTTCCTTAGACAATCACCATCACTGTTGTTTGTTCATAATTATTACTATTTTATTTTCATGGTTTACAATAAGAATTTCATTAATCGCTACAAGCCTGTATTAAATTGTATTTGCTAGTACAAAAAATAATGTTAACACACTTAATGTGTGTACAGTTGTGTAAAGTACATATTGTATCTAGATATAAAAAAGTGCACTAGGTTGTTGTCACAGTTGTGTAAAGTACATATTGTTTAAATCGGTTTGGATACATACATCTATTGCCAGAAAGTTATCATTAACACACAATACAAAATGACATTGGAAAGATGTCATTTCTTCTAGACATGGATTGAAAAATGAGCCAGATGACTATAATGAGCATTAATATGATAACTAGTGGGCCTCTGGAGGGGAAATTTATTTTAGTTATGCATACGTGTAGTGGAAAGGTTAGAGTGATTGTTTCCAAAATTGTTTTTAGATGACACATCTGTTGCTTTTCTCACAGACGAGCCTATGTCAGTATGATGACATGCTTGGGGTTGAGCCACTCGAGCTACGTTTCCATTTGGAGCATAACAATCAGATATCGTGCTCAGTTGAGCTAACTAACGAGACAAGTAATTCCATGGGTTTCAACATTCGAACGCCAAGCAAACAGTACAACACTCGGCCAGAAAAAGGCATTGTGCTGCCAGGACGCAAGCGTGATGTGAAGATAATACTGCAACCACAAGAGAGCACAACACATGTTACAAATGCTGACAACTTCGTCTTGCAGAGCACAAAAGTGAAGGAGGGCCTAGCAGATGAGGATATTATTGACCACATGTTCAACAACAAGAAAGTGGTTGATGAAGTCAATTTGATGGTTGTATATGAGCCCGAGAAATACCAAGTGGATCTATCACTTGATCGGCAGGAAGAACCAGTCTCCAAGGTGAGCTTAATCTACTGATCCAACATAGCACCTTTAATGAAACTAGCAAGGCAGGCCCACACATTCGCGTGGGCATGGCCATTATAGTATGGTCAGAGTAAATGATGAATTTTTTTGTCAGAGTATGATCCAAAAATGTTTGTACTTTGATGGTTCCTTTTATTTACATGTGTTAAAAATGTATGGTACTTCCTCGCATGGAGAAATCAAAGTGCGATTGTTTGCTAAAAAAAGCGAAGGACAGAAAATATAGTTGCTCAATACCTTTTGCCCCTAGTTAAAGTAAAACTTCTTTTTGAGCTGGAACAGATTTTTTTTGGGGGAACAGAAACTGGGTAAAATATCTTGCATTCTGAATTGTCCTTCCCAAAGAAAGCAAATGAATTTTTAATCATATCAAAATTACTATGTTCACATATCATTAATTGGACAATGTATCACATTACGTTTATTATTGTTCATTTTATCACAACATGATTAGGAATGCTTCTCTCTGGGCTTATGTTTATGGTTGTGTACTTGTGTGCACGTGGCGGCCGCGTTCAAGAGGTCACCTTTGTGTAGCTCTTGTCTAGCTCTAGAGGAAATTAAGTACACATCCTGCATTCAAGCATGTGTCCACAACACCGTTTCAGCCAGCGGCCAATTGGATTTGTGAAATGTGTTGTGATTATAAAGTTCTTGTGTTTAGAGTTTGATCGAAGGCGAGCTGGGGTGCAGGAAAGCATTTGGACCGAAGAGGTCGTGTACACTACTAGGGAAAAGCCTAGTAGTAGCGCGGGTGGCCGCGCTACTAGTAAGGCGCTACAGCTATTACTTACCAGTAGCGCGTGTAAGACGCGCTACTGCTAAGACATATAGCTGTAGCGTGTATCATACCAGCGCTACTGATAAGACAACTATTAGTAGCGTTCTTGCAAACCCGCGCTACTAGTAATCTGTTTTTCATTATTTTTAATTTTTAGTGTATTTATACGCCGTTATACAAATTTTGATACAGTATCAATTAAGAGGTTGTTATATCATTATGTTCATGATGAATTATTATATCATTGTGAGGAAGAAACATGGATTTTATTCATCCAAATGAATCAAAAGTGATCAAAAGTTGAATTAGTAGGACGACGATCCTACTAATTCAACTTTTGGTCACTTTTGATCCATCCACATGAATCTAATCCGCTTTCCTTCCCCCAATGATATAATAACTAATCATGATCATAATAACAAATCATCATGATAATCATGATCAACATCATCATCATATTAATATAAAAACTCTTGCATCATATCATCACCAACAACACTATAGCTAATAATCATCAACTCTAACACATTGTAGCACATAATAACACATTGTACCTAGGACCTACTCCTCTGTCATAGGACCTACTCTACCCTCTCTTAGGCAAAATATCATAAAACAAGATAGGCCCTGACTCTCCATTATGGAGAATGGAGATCATCCTGTCTCCAATTCTTGGCCTACGCACAATGTTGCTTCCAAGTAGCTCTCTACGATTGACCATACATTTTTTCCAATCTTTGATTGTCATGTCTTCATCGGTTTTAGAAATCCGGTATGGACAGGAGTGATGCGTAGCCTGACCTGGCCGTGCTGGCCGTAAGCTCATAACATCAACGCGACCTCTCGGAAACATCAGATAAGGCACACAATCCTTCGGGATTTTCTGTTGAAAAACATAGTAATAACTTTGTAGTTAGCAATGTAGTTTAGTTTTAGAAGAATTTATGCAAAAGATGCACGGATGTCGTAATAGTAGAAAATCTTACCATGCAATCTCCATGCATGTTACCGTAGTTCACCACGTGCACTAGTGGCACGTATTGACCATAATGTGGAGGAGTTTGATGATAATAGCTATTGTAATTCTCAAGATCATTAATAAATGCGATAAGATGAACTTTCTCCTTATAAGTTAATTCTGCTTCATCATTGTAGTAGTAGGTTCTGTCTACCATCTTCCGTACATTTTTTGAAGAATGAAAATAAGCTGTCAATGGAAATAAGCTGTCAACTATTTTGAAATAAACAATATAAATTACATAATAAATATGTTTAACAAACTCATACGGAGGCAGAATCGGAATCATCTTCGGATCAAGCCAAATGTTTCCATCTGCTTCAGAATTGCCAAGATCGAATGTTATCTTCATATCCTCCTCAAATCCATATGCCTTGCATAATCTTTCCCAATTTGAACCTCCAAAATGAGTCCAACCTACTTTATTGAAGATCTCAACCTCGAAATCGAAACCATGTTGCGTTTTCAGGTGAGCTATCTTCGTGTCCACCTTGTTCATCTCTTCGAAAGCTAGCTTGTCAAGGACATATGGTCTTGCATAGCAGGGTATGCACTAGTAGAATTACAAAAAATGGAAATTACACGTTAAAGCAAAAATCTTAAGCCATGCTCAATTAAGAAGAAACATGTGCTACTGAAATTACATACCGTAACCACTTTGAAGCCCGCCTTAAGCGTGAGGGAGAAGCATGTACCGTCATCTAGGTGCGGTTGTCTTTCGCACATACCCCTGTCGTCGCTGCAGTAATCGCACTCGGCAGAAAAAATGACAGAAAAATGCCCTATGCTTTGCCGGAATATCATTGAATTCCCGTTTTGAAAAATCACAAGCACTCGATATGTTCTGAAAAATTCATGAAAAAAATTCGGCATGACCTTTGCTAAAAACAGGACATATCGAGCGCTCGAAATTTGCCGGAACGGAAACGAATCAACATTCCGGCAAAACATAGGCCACTCAAAACATAGGCCACTCAAAATATGACATGTCCAAAATGTGACATGTTCAAAATATGACATGTCCCAACAATTGCTTTAACTAATACAATAGCAACAATTTCTTTAACTAAAATAAATAAATACCTAGAATTCTATTAACTACACCGAAAACACCTAAAATACCTAGAACCAACATTCAAAGACCTAGAACCAACATTCAAATAACTAGGTTTTTTTTAACTAGGATTCATACCACCTAATTAACTAGGGTTCATAACCTACATTCAAATAACTACTCTAAGAACCTACATTATTCTAAGAACCAACATTTTTTAACTAGGGTTCATACTACTCTAATTAACTAGGGTTCATAACCTACATCACAACTACTCATCACAATCAATCCATCCATCAATCTACATTCAAATAGTTTACATTCTAAATAACAGAGAGAGAAGGGAGCTAGGGAGGGAGGGAGGGAGGTAGAAGGGAGGGAGGAGGGAGGGAGGAGGGAGGCAGGAGGGAGGGAGGAGGAGGGAGGAGGAGGGAGTAGGCTACCTCGCTCTGTGGCGGCCGACGGCGGCGGTGGACGGCGGCGGTGGTGCTGGCGGCGGCGGTTGGCGACGGCGGCGGTGGTGCAGAGAGCAGCGAGAGTGTGAGGGGGAGAGTGAGGGAGAGGGGGGCGCGCGGGTGGATAAGGTGGGACTAAACGTAGCAGTAGCGCGTCCTGCCTAACAAGCGCTACAACTACATAGTTAGTTGTAGCGCGGGTTCTGTGCCAACGCTGCTACAAATGCTCCACCACGAGAGGCACCTGGGCCCCGGTTAGCAGTAGCGCTTGTTTGACAGCACGCGCTACAGGTAACTTTATAGCAGTAGCGCGTTGATTATTAGCGCGCTACTGATAAGTAGCAGTAGCGCCTGTCCCATAAACTCGCTACTGATAACATTCTGTGTATAAGGTTTTCCCTAGTAGTGGTAGTGTGGAACTTCCATCACCAAAAATTTGAACTTTGTGTTTAGAAATCACATGAGAAAGTTCCTATTAGATTGTTTTTTCTATGTTGTCCATTGATTTTCACTTAATCGTATTGCCCCCACAATTTCTAGTTTTTCTATCTTTATTCTGAGAGCATGTCAGCTACTTTTAGTATATAACATATAACCTAATGTAAACTCTAACTACTTTATCATTCTGTGTGAAGGACATTGGGCCTAGCAGCTATAATAACACAAGACGTGGCTTAACTAAACCACAATTCTTGTATTTCAACCCAGTCGAGACCATTTCATGGAATCAAGCCACAAGTTTGACGAGCGACCGAACCGTGGATCTCGCCACGGGGGCTATCGGAAGCCTCCTCCCCAAGCTGAGTGAGCTCCTCACCAAGTACAATCTAAAAACAAGCATTAGGAGCGATGTGGATTGTGTCATAGAAGAGCTAAAAGTCATGCACGCTGACCTCTGCAATGTGTCAGAGGTGCAGCAGGACAACAACAATGAGCAGATCACGTTGGTCAAGCTTTGGGCCGACGAAGTCAGGGAACTGTCATATGGCATAGAGGATGTCGTCGACAGCTTCCTGGTGCACGTAGAGGGCTCAGAACCTTCCACCAGTACCGGAGGATTGATGGTGCTCATACAGAAGATGATGAGCCAGTTCAAGTTGGGAAGGACCGTGCACCAGATTGGTGGCGCGATCAAGGCCATCAAGAACCAAGTCCAGCAAACGTCTGGCTTGAAGGGGAAGTACGAGGTCAAAGAGGTGGTTCTTTTTGAACGGAGCAAGGTGGTTGTGGCCAATACGTATTCCACAATTAATGCCCATCATCTATCAGCTTTGGCCAAAGATAGCAACAAACTCGTTGGCATCAATGATGCAATGAAGGACTTCACCAAGTGGATAAGAAGTGCAGATGGCAATGGAGACGTGTATGGGCAGGAGCTCAAGGTACACTCCATCTTTGGTAGTGGAGGACTGGGTAAGACCACACTTGCCAAAGCTGTGTATAATCAGCTCAAAGGGTCCTTCCGTTTGACGGCTTTTGTTCCAGTGGGTCGGAATCCCGATGTGAAGAAAGTCTTCTACGACATTCTCTTTGACATTGATGAACAAAGGCATAAAAACTTGAAGCCATCAAATTTGGATGAAAGACAGCTTATACATGTACTCACAGAGCTGCTCAAGAACAAGAGGTACGCACTACCTACCCTATTCAAGTTCATATACACAAAACGAATATTAAAATTTTAGCAAAGCATGTCATACAGAATTATAGATTGTGATCATGTTATGTGTCACCTGAGCCTGCATGTACTTCATTATACAATCCATCAAGAAATGTTAGCACGGTTGGCTCCCTTTATGCCAAAATGCAGTGCATATTAGTTTTGGTCAAAGTCAAACTGCATAAAATTTGACCAAGTTTATAAAAGAATATATCAACAACTACAATACTAATTTTTTATATTTTAATTATTCAAAAATGTAGATGTGATATATTTTTCTATACACTTGGTCAAACACAATAAAGTTTGACTTCTCAAAATACATCTTATATTTTGGGACAGAGTGAATATGTGTTTACGTTCGTCCATTGGATTGGTGCCTCTCAAATCCCTCGGCCACTAATCTTACAAAATAAGTCACAAAAGGTGTCATATTCTTTAATATGTACATTGTAGCGATCTGGATTGTTTGTGCACATTCTCCAGCCACTACGCTTCACTTTTATAGTGAAATTTAAACGAACTAGCATGGTGGCCATGCAAAGCGCTGGCAAGATCTTAATCATTGAACAATATTTTCATGAAAATTTATACAAAGTAAGAGCATACATTCTGAAAGTCACCGAGAGAGCTAGGTTTTTGGTATTTATAATAACTACCAATATCAATTTTTTTGACCATAATTAAATCCCTACGTGCCCAGAGAATCCAACGATTTGTAGAATATAAATATTCTCCATGGTTTCATAGTTGACCATGTAACATGATTAAATTTGTGGTGTCTCCATGATATCTCCTTTGATTTAGAAAAATCATAGTAGATCTTTAATTATTTGGTAAAACAAATCTAGGAGTTACTATGAATCTAGGTTTGTAGTTTCACTAATATTGCATTATAGACTAGATGTGAATGTATATAATCGACTGAGATTGTCTTTCTTCTATCCGCTGTGTATAGTATCATTGTTATCTATATTAGTCACCTTTTATGCCTTACTTTCACTAAGTGCGTGGGATATTTATCTATATCTTCTACGTCTTCATCCATAATTTAAAGTGCATGCATAACTAAATTCTCAATATATATCTAGGCATTATAGACCAACTTGTAATTCTCCTGAATGTAGTCCTACGACCCACCTCATATTAAGCTATGGATGAAACCAAGATTTGGGCTTGCTCTGGTGCCTTAGGTCTTAGAATGTGTTTGCCAGGTGTTTGGGATGTCCTTTAGTCTCTCCCTATTTTGGCTTTGTTGCATTGTGTTCCAGGCCATTTTAAGACTCTCTACCTTTTCAATATATTGAGGCGCAAGCTTTGCATTCTTCTTGAAAAAAATATCAATAGTTTATATATTAGAACATCATCTTTGCCCGTGCATTTTTACTGTTCAGAAAAGTTCACCCGTTGAATTGTTTGGGGTAAACTAAATAGTTGGGCCAAACCACCAAAGCTGCACATCTTCGAAATAAAATCTCATCGCTTGAGATTGGATGGTTATGATTTAAGTATATTTAGTGTCCACCAAATTTAGTAGCCAGATGTTTTGCTTTTTTCGAGATTTTTTTAGGATCTCTTTTTTTTTCCTGCATTGTGCTTTTAGTATAATATAATTGATATATCAAACATTCGGAGTTATTGGTGGGTTCTGAAGTATTAACAATCTACTTAGGCTATTTCAGTGGTCGATAAGTTCATGCCAATTTGTCGTGAGCCTATTGATCCCGAGTTCCCAAAAATCGTACAACACAGTAATTATAAATAAAAATGGATACTACAAATATTATGAGAAAAAACTTGTGTAGTATATTTTGACTAATTCAATAAAAATGGTTTAGTTTTGATCGAATTGAAGAGAATTATTGGTCCTTCAGCCAAATGTAAAGCCTTCGATGGTGGTGACATAGAAGATAACCCTTGACACATATAGGCATCTTTTTTTTTTGTTTTGGCTACCATTACAGTCCTGAGCAACTGATGTATGGTCTACCATGTTCAAATTATTTATAAATCTGTAATATGAATCAAAGCTCAGGGTTCATTAACTAAATTTACTGAGCTATAGTTCACAGCCAAAAATAACATCAATAAATCTTTCCTTCTGCATTTGTCTATTTCCTTGTAACATAGATGTTCGGTGGAACACTTTGTGATAGATAGGATAATGAAACTTTTTGGTCGGTAATGACATATGTCTCATTGTTCTTGTTTTCCAATGGGTACTTTATATACATTAACTAATCACTGCTCTTGCTTTTCATGTGGATAGGTACCTCATTGTTATCGATGACATGTGGGACAAAAAATTATGGCATGATTTAATCAGATTTGCTTTTGTGGATAGCGAATGTGGAAGTAAAATAATCATAACTACACGTATATTTGAAGTTGCCAAAATAGCTAATGATGTATACAAGCTAGACCCGCTTTCCCCTGGTTACTCTGAAGAACTATTCTATGCAACATTGTCTGCTGAGCAAGGCAGATCTGAGGATGATGTAACAGCTGAGGTAATTGAAAAGATTTTATCAAAATGTGGTGGTGTGCCATTAGCTATCATTACAATAGCTAGTCTGTTGGCTAGTAAACAGAGGGAGGATTGGTCTAAGGTGTACAATTCTATTGGTTTCGGGCATGAGGTTAACGAAGATGCCGATAACACAAGGAAGATATTGTTGTTTAGCTATAGTGATCTACCACGTCATTTAAAGACATGCTTATTGCATCTAAGCATATGTCCAGAAGACAGATTGATCTCCAAAGACTTGGCGATATGGAAGTGGGTTGCCGAAGGTTTTGTTCATGAGGAAGCAGGGAGAGGTTTATTTGAGGTTGGGGAGAGATATTTCAATCAACTCATAAGTAGAAGCATGATCCAGCAGGTGGTGCGGGGGGTCCGCAGAGATATAATTCAGACACTGGTCAGTGGAATGAGATTCCATATCCATGATATGGTGCTCGATATGATTTGTTCATTGTCAAAGGATGAAAACTTTGTTACTGTATTGGAAACAGACGAGCAACACACATCTTTGAAGAACGATGCTCGTAGATTAGCTGTCCAAAAGAGAGACATTGAGAAGCAGGGACTTCCAGATTGCATGGTACAGCTGAGATCGTTTTATGCAACCACCTGCCATATTGGTGTGATGCCACCACTTTCAAGCTTTTAAGTATTACGTGTCTTATCTATGGAAGGATGTACATTTAGTGAACACTGGCCTTATCATCTTGAACATATTGGGAAGCTACTTCAGTTGAGGTATCTCGGACTAGAGGATATGCCTATTCTTGAGCTCTGTGAAGAAATTGGAGATCTCCTTTTTTTGCAAACATTGATTCTAAAGGGCACTTGGATAGATGAATTGCCGCACAGTGTTGGCCTGCTCAGACAACTGAAGTGTCTGCGTGCTACAAGTTGCCCGCTAGAAGTGCCTGATTGGATGGTCAACATGACATCTCTAGAAGACCTGTCGTTGATGGCAGCTAACATGACCCCTGTCTTTGCAGAAGGGTTGGGCAAGCTGAAAGAGCTTAGATGCCTCGAGATTCGGGCTCATTGGTTACATAATTGGAACAGAGCTATGGTGAAGTCCATAGGGAATTTGGTAAAACTCCAAAGCCTAACAATTTTTGGCGCATGGGATAGTGGAGATGACACCTGGGAAGGCTTTGTTCCCCCTCGACATCTCCATAACATGACCATGGGTTTGAAATTTTCTAGGTTGCCTCCTTGGATAGATTCAACGCATCTTCCGAGCCTCTTCTACCTTGAGTTGATGTTGGATAATTTGGAGGCACGCTATCTAGAGATCCTTGGGAGGTTCCCCGAGCTACATACTCTCAAACTGCACACTCTAGGCACTCCAATGGGGGGTTGGCTTGCGGTTATGGGCAGTGGTGCATTCCCCAAGCTAAAGCACTTGTATAGTGGGACAATGCTGAGGTTTCAGCGGGGAGCCATGCCGCGGCTTGAATACCTTGAGCTCACGGTCGATGTACTGGGATTGGAAAAGGCCAACTTTGACTATGACTTCACTAGCTTGGGGAACCTCCCTTTGCTTCAGAAAGTTAGAGTTGATCTGCAAGGGACAGCATATGGCGCTGACCCTAAACACGTAAATAGGATGGAGGAATCGGTGAAGCACGCAGTCGACACGCATCCGCACCGTCGTCCTCTCCTTCGTATCGACTGGCCAGTCTAACCAAGGACAATCTAGTCAAACGCATCGGCTGGCCATTCTAACTAAATGTAGCCAGAATGTAAATAAAAAGTGTATTTTTTTTGGGTAAACGTTTACACCCGGCGCGCCGGCCGAACTTTGGGCCGGACGCGCGCGGGACGTTCGATCGCTCGATCGTGCGAGTACTACGCGACAGGCGACGGGAGCGCTCTTTTCCAATCGTTTTTTTTTCTCCCTTATCTTCTTTTCCCCACGACGCGGACGTCAGGGGGCACCAGCACCACCAGGCATCAGCCCCCGCCGTCACTGCCAGCATGCACGTCTTCGGCTGCGACGCCGGCACCCTCCGCCATGCGCGTGCCCCCTCGCCCCATTCGTAGCTCCCGTTCGTCTCCCGCTGGAAGCATCTTATGCCCTGACGGTTGAAGCTTTTTCCATCAAGGTTGAAGCTTTTTTCCCCGACGGTTGCAGCATCTGCGAGATGGATCATGCCGGTTCCAACGACCGTCGTCGAGGTCGCAGCTCCTCGTCGCCGCACCTCTCGTAGCACGCGGTCACCGCGGTGGTAGCAAAAAAGTGCATCGGTTGTAGCAAATTCTAGTCGCCGTGGTCACCCATGTCGCCGCTCATCGCACCACCGCACGCCGGCCGCACCACCGCACACAAGTTGAAGCAAAATCGGTCGCCGGTGGTAGCTTTTTCCACTGCCGGTTGCAACAAATTCGACGCCGGCCACACTTCGTCGTCTTCCTGGTTGTAGCAAAACCAGGTGCCGGTGGTAGCTCTCAGCTTCAACCATGAAAAGCTTCAATGGCCATGGGGGAAAAGCTACCAACCGTGAAAATAGCTTCAACCATCGTGAAAAAAGCTTCAAGCGACATGGAAAAAAAGCTTCAATCGATACGGCATGCCGACGATGGTGCGAGCGGCGACACCGGGGAGCTGCGGGCCGACGGCATGGCGGTGCTGCATCGCCACCGAGCTACAGCCATCACCACGCGGAGCTGCAACCAGAGGGTCTGTTGCATGGGTGGAGTCGGGGACGAGGGCGACGAGGACGGCCGGCGAGGGCGACGAGGACGGCCGGCGACGAGGAACGCCGCGGTGGTGCTTCAAGCTCGACCGCTTTCTCGCGGGGGTATGGCAGCGTGTCGGCGGCGCTCGGGACGTTGCAATTTTTTCTGTGAGAAAACGACTCGTGAGGACGAAGCGGGGGACAGATCTAACGGTCTTTAATCGATGCATCGGGCGGCCAGGGCTTGACCGGCCCAACTGTTCGGCCGGCGCGCCGGCGCCTAGCGTCGCCCTTTTTTTGTGGGGAAAAAATAAGAAGTGTTGTTTTTTTTTATGAGGATGAAACAATACAACATTAATTCTTTTATTGTCCTTTTGCACGTCGCACACTTGCCCACCTCGCGCACTCAGAGTTATGTTGTAACTTGTACCTGATGTAACCTGTAAAGGTGCATTGCTCCAATCCTTCTACTCGTCTTCATGGTATCAGACACTAGCCTCATCTAGCACATGTCCATCATCCTCTTCCGGATCCAACCTCGCTGCCGTCGCCATGTACGCCACCTCCTCTACCCGGCCGCGGCCTTGCTGTAATTCTGTTGGACCAAATCTTGTTATTAATGATAAGAGTAGGTGATTAGGTCATGTTTAATTTATTTTGTTGATTAGTTGATTCATGCATTTAGTCAAGTCTAGAAATATGAGGCTGTGGTGATATGTGCACATAGAGATGTGATCTGTGTACACATGCAAGCCGATGTGTTTGTATTAGCTGGCTGCATGCACGAGTGCTGTGTTTGACCTGGTCGTGTGGCCGTTGTGGAGAGGTCACGCAAGTGCTGAAAGTGTGCGTGTGTGCAGCTAGTGGTGAGTGAAAAGTGGATCAAGTTAGTTAGTGACTTGACCATGTGTGTGTGCGTGAGTATAAAAAGACATGTAACCAGGTTGTTTATTTGAGAAGTTGAGAACAAAGAGAAAAGAGGCACAAGTGTGTGCGGTGCCACAAAAAATTCCTGCGTGTTCTTCTTCTCCAGAATATTCATGTGTGTGTATCTTGGGCAAGGATATCAAATTCAACTCCTAGGAAGCATGTACCACGGCCTTGCTGTAATTTACCTCCTAGAGGCATGTACTCTTAACTTCTCCTTTTCAATGAAAAGAAATGCAAAGTCTTTGCGTTTTCTTGAAAAAAAACCTCTAGCTCCCTCATCACACCAGCTGCACTTGCCCTGTGCCTCACCAACGCGCCGAGCCGAGTGGCTCTGCACCTCCCGCTGTCACGTAGCTCCCCTCAACGTTGTCCAGCGTGTTCATCAACTAGCATGCCGCATTGGTGCTCTCATTGAATCTGCCACACTTCCACGAGTGGCGCACCCTCTTCGAGGTAATGTTTCGGAAGTGCGGCGTCGCCGATCACATCACAGGCCCGGCTTGTGGTGCGATCCCACCTGGCTGCCGGAGGACATTCACCTCGTCTCCTTGCTCTACAACTGCGTGAGCCCGGAGATCTTCGGTCTGATTCTCCAGTGCAACGCCATGGCAGCCAAGGTCTGGACCGTGATCTCCACCATGTTCCTAGAAAACAGGAGCCGTGATCCTTGCCACTGACTTCTGCTGGATCAAGCAGGGCTGCTCCTTTGTGATGGCCTAGTTCTTCTGTCTCAAGGAATGCGCCGATCGCCTCGCTAACCTCGACAAACCCGTCGATGACCGTGCTCAGGTGGTGAACATGTTTTGGGATCTCCATTTTTGTCTGCACTATGCCATTCCCATTCTCACCATGCAGATGTTTTTCCCTACCTTCCTCTGCTGCCGCGCCTCCCCGCTCCTTGAGGAGTAGCCACCTCGTCATGCAGACTAGCGCGGAATCTAGCAACACGGCCATTTTAGTTATGCATACGTGTAGTGGAAAGGTTAGAGTGATTGTTTCCAAAATTGTTTTTAGATGACACATCTGTTGCTTTTCTCACAGACGAGCCTATGTCAGTATGATGACATGCTTGGGGTTGAGCCACTCGAGCTACGTTTCCATTTGGAGCATAACAATCAGATATCGTGCTCAGTTGAGCTAACTAACGAGACAAGTAATTCCATGGGTTTCAACATTCGAACGCCAAGCAAACAGTACAACACTCGGCCAGAAAAAGGCATTGTGCTGCCAGGACGCAAGCGTGATGTGAAGATAATACTGCAACCACAAGAGAGCACAACACATGTTACAAATGCTGACAACTTCGTCTTGCAGAGCACAAAAGTGAAGTAGGGCCTAGCAGATGAGGATATTATTGACCACATGTTCAACAACAAGAAAGTGGTTGATGAAGTCAATTTGATGGTTGTATATGAGCCCGAGAAATACCAAGTGGATCTATCACTTGATCGGCAGGAAGAACCAGTCTCCAAGGTGAGCTTAATCTACTGATCCAACATAGCACCTTTAATGAAACTAGCAATGCAGGCCCACACATTCGCGTGGGCATGGCCATTATAGTATGGTCAGAGTAAATGATGAATTTTTTTGTCAGAGTATGATCCAAAAATGTTTGTACACTGATGGTTCCTTTTATTTACATGTGTTAAAAATGTATGGTACTTCCTCGCATGGAGAAATCAAAGTGCGATTGTTTGCTAAAAAAAGCGAAGGACAGAAAATATAGTTGCTCAATACCTTTTGCCCCTAGTTAAAGTAAAACTTCTTTTTGAGCTGGAACAGATTTTTTTTGGGGGAACAGAAACTGTGTAAAATATCTTGCATTCTGAATTGTCCTTCCCAAAGAAAGCAAATGAATTTTTAATCATATCAAAATTACTATGTTCACATATCATTAATTGGACAATGTATCACATTACGTTTATTATTGTTCATTTTATCACAACATGATTAGGAATGCTTCTCTCTGGGCTTATGTTTATGGTTGTGTACTTGTGTGCACGTGGCGGCGGCGTTCAAGAGGTCACCTCTGTGTAGCTCTTGTCTAGCTCTAGAGGAAATTAAGTACACATCCTGCATTCAAGCATGTGTCCACAACACCGTTTCAGCCAGCGGCCAACTGGATTTGTGAAATGTGTTGTGATTATAAAGTTCTTGTGTTTAGAGTTTGATCGAAGGCGAGCTGGGGGTGCAGGAAAGCGTTTGGACCGAAGAGGTCGTGTACACTACTAGGGAAAAGCCTAGTAGTAGCGCGGGTTTAGTGCCTACTAGTAGCGCGGGTGGCCGCGCTACTAGTAAGGCGCTACAGCTATTACTTACCAGTAGCGCGTGTAAGACCGAAAATTCGTTTCGGTGCACGGCGTTCACTGCTATGCATATCTATGCCGTGTACATGCATGCGGATATGTCCCTTGCAGTTAATGCACGATGTATATCGGCTACTAGCTTGTGTATTCGCTAGCATGTATTGACAACTGGTGGTACATCTCAACCCGCGTATAAACCAACATGTACCGCAGTTAGGTCCATGTGTTGACAAGCATGATCATGTCGACCGGTACTTGTCCCGAAAACAGCCAGCCAACATGTTCCAAGTCGTGTTGTTTCCACACTCAAGTCCTGTCACATCACATGGTTCACTTTGGCTGTTGATTAGTTGATTTGGTTCCAATACAAAAATAAAATCAGCTGTCTAAATTCTCTATGCCCTTTGTACATAATCGTTTCCATGGTATTTTTTAAATGTACTGTTATATCTTGAGTAGCTATCTCTAATGTATATATTTTGAAAAATAGCTCCCTTCAATGTACAACTTGTCCGGCTGCTTTCCCAGTAAACAAATATATAATATATCCCTTTTTCACACAGCCATAAACATTGTTGATATATTTTAGCAGTCACAGCAAAACAACACCCATCCACCTTTAAAATGTTAGATTTCTCTTCATCCAAAAACAATACCCAATACATTATTCTTTTCAATCAGCTAGACAATCAGGATTCACGATCACCAAACACTGCTTATAAACATGTTCCATACCAAAAAATATTCCAAAACAGCAGATCCATTAGCAAATCAACACCGATAAAACTTGATTACATTGTTCTCATGAGTAAGCACGACACAATCTGTACAAATATTGCCTAATCCTCCTAAAATGCAGCTATAAACGGACACTAATTTTGACCAGGGCGAAAAGACAACCCCATTCAAATCTTGAGAAGGATCAAGGGAACAATGAAAAATAGCTGCAAAATGAGCACACATAAGAAGCTTGTGCCGTTATGAGCAGATGCAATCAAATCAAACAAAAGACAACAGAAAAAGGCTCTCAGATTTGACATTCACCAGCATTCATGATTCAACGCGCTTGAAATGCACACATAAAAAAAATCTAGATCTTACATGAAGATCCGTTTCCTCCTGGATCTCGCCCCGACTGGATCCGGCCGGCGGCGTGCTTTCCTTGGCCAGATTTTGGCAGCGGGCGCACACACACAAGGGCACCAGAAGAAGACATAGCCATAAACGAGGAGCTCCCCAGACGGGCCTGCTTTCCCGATAAACGTCATGCTCCTCGCTGGTCATCGATCCTACATGACACAAAGTATCAAATATCCTTGCCGTGAATCAAGCACACGTAACAATAACAGGTGCTGCTCGGATTTGAACATTGGGATAGACAAAACAAGGGGAAAATGAACGAATAAAACCAGGCACGGCGAGGCGAGGGCCAATCGGTGATGCAGATCTCGGTGGGTGAAGAGCTCGCTAGATCTGAGGTTGGGACTCGGCGATGGTCTCTTTGCTGCCGGATCTAGCACCTGCCTCTCATGGTGTGTTTAGGTGGTGGTAGCCCTCTACGACCCGGATCTGGGCGCCGTGGTTCCTCACCGTCGGCGATGGTCTCGCCTGATCTGGACGCCGTGGTTCCTCACCGTCGGCGGTGGTCTCGCCTGATCTGGGCGCCGTGATTCCTCGCCGCCAGCTTCTGACATTAGCGAGGGAGGGAGGAGGGAGCACGAGGCCTGGTGGGTGTGGTGGCGGGGGCCTGGGGAGTGGCTGTGTGTAGCGGGCGATAGGAGCAGTAGCGGGCGTGTGGGACCGTACATATTGTGCTGGCCCTTGTTACAGAAGAAGAATCACGCGTTATGTACCGTACATCGTTCGGAGTCTGCTAGTATTGTTATTGTATTGGGTCCCTAATTCGAGTGGAGCCCGCACGGCACACATCACAAACCGGACGTGCACGGCCCAGATACCGTGCGCAGTGGACGCCGTGCACCAAAAGTCCGCTTCAGTGTAAGACGCGCTACTGCTAAGACATATAGCTGTAGCGTGTATCATACCAGCGCTACTGATAAGACAACTATTAGTAGCGTTCTTGCAAACCCGCGCTACTAGTAATCTGTTTTTCATTATTTTTAATTTTTAGTGTATTTATACGCCGTTATACAAATTTTGATACAATATCAATTAAGAGGTTGTTATATCATTATGGTCATGATGAATTATTATATCATTGTGAGGAAGAAACATGGATTTTATTCATCCAAATGAATCAAAAGTGATCAAAAGTTGAATTAGTAGGACGACGATCCTACTAATTCAACTTTTGGTCACTTTTGATCCATCCACATGAATCTAATCCGCTTTCCTTCCCCCAATGATATAATAACTAATCATGATCATAATAACAAATCATCATGATAATCATGATCAACATCATCATCATATTAATATAAAAACTCTTGCATCATATCATCACCAACAACACTATAGCTAATAATCATCAACTCTAACACATTGTAGCACATAATAACACATTGTATCTAGGACCTACTCCTCTGTCATAGGACCTACTCTACCCTCTCTTAGGCAAAATATCATAAAACAAGATAGGCCCTGACTCTCCATTATGGAGAATGGAGATCATCCTGTCTCCAATTCTTGGCCTACGCACAATGTTGCTTCCAAGTAGCTCTCTACGATTGACCATACATTTTTTCCAATCTTTGATTGTCATGTCTTCATCGGTTTTAGAAATCCGGTATGGACAGGAGTGATGCGTAGCCTGACCTGGCCGTGCTGGCCGTAAGCTCATAACATCAACGCGACCTCTCGGAAACATCAGATAAGGCACACAATCCTTCGGGATTTTCTGTTGAAAAACATAGTAATAACTTTGTAGTTAGCAACAAAGGAAAAAACCGAATAGAAAGCCGACCAAAAAACCATGGCTGGAAAATAAAGAAAGACTGCCCAAAGACCAGAGAAACACTGCGAAAGAACATTCTAGAATGTTCCCAAAACCGGAAATAAACCACACTGTTAGATGGGCTGGGCCGTTAGAAGTACCTGAGCTATCGCCAGATAGATATGGCTCCTATCCTTTTTGATATTTTTTGGCAACTGATGTGTTATCATCCCAGTAGTATAGACATGAGCTAATCTAAAAAATAAGTCATTTTAGAGATTTTAACACGAAGTACATACAAATAGTCAATTTCCTCAAATCCATGTTTTTTTTCCCCTCAAGCCCTGTTTGAACATTGCAAAAGGGAAGCAAATGTTGTTGCGCATGAATGAGATAAAATAGCACGATCGATCCTTGTAATAGTGAGATCATCCTTCTACTAATACATACCCCCTTTGTAAGAAAATATAAGACGCTTTTTTCTTAGACGAAAATTCAATGTGGGTCATACATCTATATGCTCCCATTATCTCGAGCGTTGACATGTTTTGGGATCAGGGTGCTGCAGTGTATTGTGGTCCGTATTTTTGCTTTCTCATCATATTGCAACAGTTCATTGGCCCACCTCTGCAATACATTGATTTCATATGCTGCTGTAGATAACCGGTGGTACAGATGGATGTATTTTCTAGTAGTACCGTCTATAGCATCTTGGTGTTGTGCAACGCACGACATGTGTACTGTTCCAACTGCCACTGGATTACCACTGCATGCATGTAGTCAAATCCCTTTGCTGCACAGGATTACATGTTGCGACCGCTGTTCAAGATCGGGAACTGTGCTTGACTTCCTAGCTCTATGGAGCCTGGTTTTGAAAAAAAAAACTGATGATCTTGGAAAATTCTAGAAAAATTAAACACAAACCTATCACTACAGAAAAAAACACATTTTGACTTGTGTTTCTCTATATGCAAATTGTCTATTATCGGCCGCTCGGCTTATAATCATGTAAGCCGTGTACCGATGCCACGACACACGGCAAAGACCTGTGCCTTGGCATACTATCATGTACGCCATGACACGTAAAAAAAAACGCTTGGCATATAGAAAACTAGGCAAAAAAAAACCCTGGTATTTGGCATTTTAGTTTATCTATGTGAATCAAATTCAAATTAAAAATACACATGAAGCAGAAAAAAAAGAGAAATCTAGGATGAAGTGTCAAAAAGATAAAAACATGTAGGGTCAAAAAGAACTATATATTCACATCTGGATTAGTCATTTATTTTCTCTATGTGTGTTTCAAATTTGAATTTACTTTTTTAAGGCTTGTAGACACCTATCCTATGAACCTTCACATTTTTTTAAAATGTTTTGAAGCATTTTGAATATTTTTTAATCATATAGGCGCATTCAAGCATGTGAAGGATAATATCACCTGATACTATCCTAAAACGAAGGACAGAAAGGAGATTTCAGCACCTCCTTAATCTATCCTGATAATTTTAAAACATGAATTATATTGCATTGTATGGAGTACTCGGAAACTGGTTCGGCTCAGTACGTACAAGTTACTACTACTACTACAAGGCGCGCAGGAGTGTTCAACAAAAAAATAACAATAATGTTGGCCACCGTTGCTTGTGATTCTACTCCATAACAGCATCGAAAGGCACGCACAGGGCACAGTGCTTTCCCAGTTCATCAATCAATCAAAAAAAAAAGTAAGCTTAGGTCCGGTCAAATTCTGGACCAAGGTACGTTTACGATGCAACGACTGTTCCACCGGTACAGACGCAAACTGTCCTCCGGACGTCACACCCTGCGCCACGTGGGTTAGAGGTACATACGTATTACCCCAGTATTCCGCTGATACACCAATTTCAATATCTGAAGCTTTTCGACAAGCCGCTCGCCCCGCACCACATCAAGGCGGTGGCAGCCCTCTTCGTCGCTGAAGAGGTCGACTTCGATGAGCCGGCGCAGGCAGGATTCAGTGCCTTCTCTCTCCCGGATGTGGTGGAACCGTGCGGTGTCTAGGTGTCAAGGGTTCGGTGGTTGTCTCAAGTTGTACCATGGACATGTCTTTAGGTGTCTTGGTGTGGAATGTTAGGGGGCTTAATAACCCTGCCAGGCGATGTTCGATTCGGATGTTTATGCAGTCCTGCAATGCCTCCCTTGTTTGTTTTCAGGAGTCCAAACTGGCAATAGTAGATGCTGTGGTGGTGAGCCAGACTCTTGGGCAGGGTTTTGATTGCTTCGATTTCTTGCCAGCGGATGGCACCAGAGGTGGTATTCTGTTGGCATGGAAGTCTGATTTCTTGAGAGTGACGGATATTCACAAAGGCGAATTCATGATTTCTGCCAAGGTCCTTTCACTGTCAGAAGGCAAAGAATGGATGGTCTCTTCGGTTTATGGACCGCAAGGGGAGGAGGAGAAGGGGAGGTTTCTGGATGAGATTGTTCAGTTCGGCGATCAAGTTCACTTGCCGTGGATTCTAAATGGAGATTTTAATCTAGTATGTAGCGAGGAGGAACGCAGTTCGGGCCGGGTAAATAGGCGACTTATGAACAAGTTTAGGCATACCATCAACAGGTTGGGTCTCCATGATATGCCTATGGTGGGGAGGCGTTTCACTTGGTGTAACCAACAGGAGCGCTCTGTCATGGCTAGGCTCGATCGTTTGCTTTTCAACAATGCCTGGGAGGATTTATACCCTATCAGTGATCTGCTCCCGCTCAGTTCCACTATATCTGATCACTGCCCACTGCTGCTTTCGTGCTCGTCGGCGAGGCCACGAGCACACCGGTTCCGGTTTGAGAATTTTTGGTGCAAACTACCAGGATTCATGGACACGGTGAAGGCCGCGTGGGAGGAGGAGGTCACTGGGAGGGACCCGATGAAGATACTCAACATCAAGCTGCAACGTACTGCCAAGGCCCTTAGGCGCTGGGGTCAGAGAAAGATGAGCTTTATGAACCTGCAGTTCCAGATTGCCAGTGAGGTGATTTTGCGTCTGGATTGTGCCCAGGAAAGTAGGCCTCTGTCCGGGGATGAGAGAAAGTTGAGATCCTTCCTTAAAGGAAAATGCCTTGCGTACGCTTCCCTGGAGAGGGTGAGGCTTAGGCAGAGGGCAAGGGTGCGGGATCTGCAAGAGGGTGATGCGAGCTCCAAGTATTTTCATATGAAGGCTAACGGCCGTCGTAGAAAGCACTTAATCCCGGTTCTGAAGGCGGGCGACAGGATGGCCACGTCGTTGGTGGAGAAGTTGGGCCTAGCGAGGGACTTCTTCAGTAACCTCATGGGCACACCGGCACAGAGGGAGCACGCTATCAACTTGGTTGTGTTAGGCTTGCGGCAACTTGCGCCGGAGTTGGCACAAGGCCTTGAAGCCCCATTCACCGACGAGGAAGTCAAGCAGGTCATCTCGGATATGCCGTCGGATAGGGCGCCGGGGCCAGATCGTTTCACGGGCATGTTCTACAAGGTGTGCTGGGATATCATCGCCCCGGATTTCATGGCTGTGATGAAGGCGCTGCACGAGGGCCGTTTTTCATCTTTTGGAGGCCTTACCACCTCCATACTCACACTACTGCCCAAGAAGCTTGACTCGCTGGAGGTGAGCGATTTCCGGCCAATTAATCTCATCCATGGTGCGGCCAAGATCTTCGCCAAGGTGTTGGCTGTTCGACTGGCTCCCCTACTGCCGGTCCTAATTTCGCAGGCGCAAAGTGCTTTCGTCAGCAGGCGCAACATACATGAGAACTTTAAATTCGTACGCAATGCTGCGAGGTTGTTACACCGCAAGAAGCTGCCATTGGTACTTATGAAAATCGACATCTCCAAAGCTTTTGACACCTTATCCTGGGAGTTTCTGCTGGAAGTTTTGAGAAAGAGAGGTTTTGGACTGAGATGGTGCTCCTGGATCTACGGGCTTTTATCCACAGCCTCATCCTCCGTTCTCATCAATGGTGAGACTTCTGATGCCTTTGCTCTCGGTCAGGGAGTCCGACAAGGCGATCCCCTCTCTCCGGCTCTTTTCATCTTGGCCATGGACTCCATTCATTACATGTTACAGTGGGCAGCCCAACAAAAATTACTCTCTGGGCTGGGGTGCAGCAGCAATATGCCAAGGGCATCCATCTTCGCCGACGATGCCGTTCTGTTCTTCAGGCCAGTGCCCACGGACCTGCAGGTTATCTCCGGGATCCTGCGGTTATTTGGGGAGGCGTCAGGTTTACGGCTCAACTTGCACAAGAGTGCGATTACCTGCATCCGTTGTGATGATGATCTGTCCGCTGCGGTCGAGAGGCACTTTCAGTGCAGGCGGCAGCAGTCCCGATTCAGTACTTGGGTTTACCCCTGTCAATCTTTAGACTTTGGCGCCAGGATTTGTTGCCTCTTATTGACAAGTTCTCCGGCAAAATGAAGGGGTGGAAGCCGAGGATGCTCGCCACGGCGGGCCGTCTAGCTCTCACACGATCGGTGCTGATGGCGCTGCCGATCCATTTTATGGTTGTGCTGCCACTTCCGATGTGGGCCATCAAGATCATCAATCGGAAGTGCAGAGGGTTCGTCTGGAAGGGGGAGGAGGAGATCAATGGGGGTCACTGCCTAATGCCTTGGACGAGGGTTTGTTTACCCCTGGAATTCGGTGGACTAGGGATCATCAACCTAAATTGGTTTGGGTTGGCCCTGCGTTGCAGATGGCCTTGGTTGCGGCGGGACGCGGAGGACCGGCCGTGGCAATGGCTTCCGGACAGCACGGAAAAGGAGGTCGAAGCTATGTTTGGTGCAGCCTGCTATATGTGCTTGGGGAACGGAGAGAGGGCCAAATTCTGGACTGACAATTGGCTCCCGGACGGGCACTCTATCGCGACCATGGCGCCGGCCCTGTACTCCTTCGTCAAGGACAAGGGTGCATCAGTCAGAGAGGCGCTGCACAATCATGCTTGGATTCGAGAAATCTCGGGAGGGGTTTCACTCATTGCTATAGCTCAATACCTCAAGGTCTGGGACTTGGTGCAGGCAACCACACTTGCTTTGGGTTCCAGTGATCGTCCGATGTGGAAGTTGACGACTAATCATCAGTTCTCGGTTCAAAGTGCCTATCAGATGTTCTTCATGGGGAACATTCAGTTTTACTGCTACCAACCAATTTGGAGATCCAAGGCACCACCGAGATGCAAATTCTTTATGTGGTTGTCAGTCCACCGGAAATGTCTCACGGCGGACAATCTGGATCGCAGGGGATGGCCCTCCAATGGCACCTGTCCCCTTTGCATGTCTGAACCTGAAGATTGTACGCACCTGTTCGTGCATTGCAGATTTGCACAACAGGTTTGGATGAGCTTCAGGAATTGGACCGGGGCTGATTTCCAGGTGCCCAATGCTCATTTCGGTACCACTGCGGATTGGTGGCTGCAGGCTAGGGCGGCGATCCCAAAACCGATGCGACGGAACTTTGACACGATTACTATCTTGATACACTGGAGAATCTGGAAGGAGAGGAACGCAAGAATATTTGACAACGTGGCCAGTTCTGTCGACAGAGTTTTAGACCTGATCAGAGAAGACATTGGTATGTGGAGGGCTGCGGGCTGCATTTGTGACCTGCCGGTTAACACCTAGCTTTTCTTTGGTTTAGGGGATACACTCCCCACCCCTCTCGCTTTTGCGGGATTGCCGTTATTTTTTTGGGTGCCAGTTCTAGTTCGCCTAGACTGAATCCCAGCTGTACTCTGTACTCTTTCTCCTAATCTAATAAAGTTCGGCCAATGGCCCTTCGAGAAATTTCCTCAGCTCGCAGCTTTTCAGCATTAACTACCTACGGCACAGATCTCATACTGCTACTGCGGTCCAGATAATATGAGCAAATGCCGGTACGTGCCATATTGCTGCTTTCACGCTTAGATCACTACTTTAGTTAGTGATCTAAAACCAACGTCTTATATTTTTCCTTACAGAGGGACCGAGGGAGTACAATATTAGTACATACAAGCTAATAAAGAGGGATGATGTTTTTGTTTGAAGGAAGTCCCATAAAACAATCCTGCGCAAAGCTTACTTGCAACTCGACCGATAAAACCAAGAACTGATACTATTTTATTTATTTCAAAAAAAATATGTCTTCCAGATGGAACATTATTTCTAGGAGCAAAGGTTAAATTTGATGGCCACTATGATCCGCAATATTGCTTGCATAAACCGACTGTGAGATAGCACAGATCCGTCAGGGGGCAACAGTAGCACTTGTTTTGAAGATGGCAGGGCACAGCGTTTGTCTGGTAGACGCACAGCCCGTTTGGTAAATTGATCTTGATCTTACCACCATTATCCATGCCGCCCATGTTTTGACCTATGTAAAATAGACAAACAATTGACATTATTTAGTATGATTTCGGACTGATTAGCAAAGAAGCAACAGACGCGTACGTTGTGCAATAGTAGTAGTAGTAGTAGCAAGGCATAGGAGAAGAAGGAGAGTCAGCAGGATTGGGGCACGCATACAACTCGTGTACTTGTCCATCGATCTAGATACAACGATGCAACAATTGCGCTTGTTTAGATGCATGCCAAACATTTTTTATATATGCCATCAAGATTTATCCAAAATACATGTTGACAATTGGTAAAATGCACACTGGACATATTTTGAATAAATAGCAACCATTTCAAACACTTGCATACATTTTTCAGAAAATGCCATCAACATTTTCTGGAAGAGATCTATGGAACCAACTCCACTCATCATTCTGCTGGAAGCCAAGGAAAGAAGTCATGAGCAGTCCCTTGATCCCTTCCTGTTGTATTTCTCTAGTGATGTACATGAAGGTAATGTTGCAGTTGTTCTTTGTAGACTCAGCATATCTTATTTCTCTGGGAATTCTTTTTTTTCTTCTTTGGCATCTCAATAAGAACATCTCTGTTTTAGTCCATGAGTTCTTTCACGCGCAACTTTTTTTTGTGAGCTATAAATGCCAAATATTATCAACCTAAGGAACTTATTTACTCCACGGTCGCGAATTAACTGACAGACAAATGGGAACCATACTGTACAGTTTTCACTTTTGACCTATTGGTGTGCTTGTTGGCCTAAGTAACTTAGTTCTGTTTCGTCAGTCAATCGACTGACAAGGGAGAACTATTACCATGACCAGTATTCATAGTAACATTTTATCCTGGTTATTTGTGGCAATCGAGTAGCGTAGTCTGCTGTGCAGTTTCGCTGTTTCCAACCAATTGATGGTATTTCAAGTGAAATCCAGTTACACCTTTTTATATTGTACTCCCTCCGTCCCATAATGTACTAGTCAAAAAACGTCTTACATTATGGGACGGAGGGAGTATATACTAACAACGGTGCTTGCATAATTCGAATCTCTGCACTTGATTAGTCTAGAATTGGGATTATGTATATATACTACCTCTACGGCTGTTTGCGGCAGTGTTATTTTTATGTTTTTCATGAAAAAGAGAAAAAGAAAATCTATGAGGCCCTCCCGCACACCTTTCGATACTGCTTGGAATCCAGTCCAAGGTCTAGGCCCCTGCTTTCTTTATTCAAAGAAAAAGAAAAAGAAAAGGTGGAAGAAAGCAGACAGGACAGCTAGCTCAATCTTTCTTCTTTTAATTGGTTCAAGCCTCAAGCAAAGAACCATATTCAGATATATGCTTTGGCCAACACTAAAGCCAAAGACCAAACACAAGCAACCCCTGCACTGCACTGCATACCTCCTTAATCGCTTCTTTCTGCAACCTCAAGCAAGTCTCCAGTATCCCCATTCATTCATTCATTCATTCATCCATTTGGTCTTGACAGGTACTGTCAAGACTATTAATTAATACGGTTCTTGTGCTACATATAATTTCCCTTCTTAATTGCTTGCTGTTTCTTTTATTTGCAAAACCTCATCATGCTCATATTTTAATTATGCATCGACTAACAATTTCTCTCTTGTGGTAACTAGCTAGGTGGCAGCTGCAATTGATTCATGTGGGGGTGCACATCGATCGATGGGTTAGATTTGTGGATCTTCTTGTCTCTGCAAGGCTTTCATTCAAACATTAGTCATCATGCCTCGACAGGTATTAATTTGTCTGCATACAGCAATTCTCACAGCGTACACTAGCTAGCATTATTACTTTCTTCTATCTATGTTATATATGTCAGAGATGGTTGTCTTAATTAGTTGGTTCTTGAATAGAATTGTCATACATTCAAGATTCTCACAGTGTTCTCCAAGGATCAAGCACATACACAAATAGAGGATGCAATTCTTGCTGAAATTAATTAATCGTGTGATTCTTCAGGCTTACAATAATAATAATAAGTATTAAAAGAGCTGCTATCTGCTATGAGCCTAGTTATTAGAAGGGGACGGACCCTCCTCCATCCGCCATCAGCTTAATTAATTAATTAATTAATTAATTTCTCTGCTTGCAATACCCATAACCAAAACCATAGCAACACATGCGTATCTTGCTGCCCTCTCTTCTCTGAGAAACAGAAACAAAAACCTACACAAGTCAACGCCGGGCGTCTACTATCCATGAAATAGGCTTTCGCCCCGCTTTATAGATAAAGCAAGCAGTTCAACAAGTGTAGCAACAACACATCCAACATAGTCTGCTGGGACCACAGCACAATAGCGCCCAAGAAAGTAAAAACGGAGGAACTGGCAAAGTAAGCCTGCGAGCCGTGGCCTGAAGCGCGTCCAGCATCCGGCGTCCGGCCAAGTCGCTATTGTGCTGGGCGTCATGCCGGGCGTCTACTAGCCGATTCACAAACAGTTTGACCCCAAACCAAAACACACCATAACACACTGGTGATGACCTGCCGCCTGCAGTGGCCGACGTACGGTACCATTGGTGGTCCGTCCAATAAACACACATACACTGAAACTATGGTCTGCTTACTGTGAGCCTACATGAGTGCCGATGCATACAGTTCATATAAATTAGTGTTGATCCTATAATGATAATAATATATATATATATATATATATATATATATATATATATATATATATAGGACTCATCTTTTGTACTCCCAAGAGTATGTACTCCTAGCCTTAGTGGATTGGGTTTAGCCGGTGCTAGGGATATATCCAATAGGATCAACAGTCCAACCGTGGTGGTTAGAAAAAAAAACTACTTACTTCCAGTGCATGCGTACCTAATTCCTAGAAGATAGGACTGTTCATACCCTATCCAAGTTTTGAATGGTTGGTGTGGTCGGCGTTTTTTTATTTTAGCTTGCCACCGAAAGTGTATATATGATAGTAATTTTGAGTATATATGTCATGGAATTCAATGTATATACCAATTGTTTTTTCGGATGAGTATATGTGATTTTTTTGTGAAGGCTATATACAATATATTTTGCTGAGATGTACTACTTTTTTGTGAGGGGATATATATTCATTTTTCTGAGAGGGTGTATACTACTTATTGTGAGCGAGTATATTCTTTGTTTGTAATGTGGTATATACCATATATTTTGCTAAGCGGGTATATTATTTGTTGTGAGTGATTGAGTATATACTTTATTTTGTTGGGAGGATATATACTGCATTTTTGTGAGGAGTATATACCATATATTGTGCTGCGAGGGAATATACTTGTTTGTGAACGTGTATATACTTCATTTCGTGGAGAGGGTATATATTGTTTCTAGTGCATATATTGCATTGCTGAGTGAGAATTTTTCGTGAGTGTGTATGCATACAACATTTTTTTCAAGAAGTATGAACTAAAAAAAGGTGATCATTTAGGAAAAAAATGAAAGGTATATTTTGTTTCGAATACATGTATATTTCCACTTCAGGAAATAAAAATACTAAATAGCCAAATTATGTACGTGCATCATATTACACCATGGTATTTATTATGCATGCATCTTGCATGATGCACAAATTGATTCTTCCAGATCTGGATTGCAGTGTCGGGTGATCGGAGCTGTCACTGAAGTCCCTTGAGTTTTGTAGGCATAGCCGCTGTTAGGGGAAAAGCTGATCTGCATCTTGCTCGGAGAAGACGCGCCGCCGCGGGCGTATACCAGCAGTCCTCGATTCAGATGAGCCGTGTAGATCAATCATGCATAAGATATAAAACAATCAGTACAGCAGATGCATGTAGTCTCATCATCCATTTACGCGTGCACAGGAACTAGCCAACATACCTTGGTGGGAGAAAATGCATGCTAGGCACTCCGTCGTCGGGCGCGTGATGCACATACGTCAATGGCTAGTTAGGCAATCCACACTACTTTGGTTAATTAGTTATATACGATATGTATCTGTTTACACGCGAGAGAAGATGGATGATAAGCAGCATACCCCATCTGAGTTGTGGATGATTTCTGACGGGGGGATTGGACGGTGGAGAGCGCTCGACGCCGGAGACCTGGGCAGAAACAGGGGCGTCGTCTTGATCCATCACAATGCATGCAGCGGGTCCAGAGCTGAGGCCGAGCCGCCGTCGACGGCGACGAAGCTACAAGAAATAGGTCAGCCGCCGTCGCAGCGAGGTATGCGCGAGAATAACAGATGGATGTAGATTAGTTCCAAGGCTGACCCCTATAAAAAGGATTCTGTTCCAACAAATTAAATAATTATCTCCACCAGTTTCATCGGGAGGCTAACGGGTTTAGAATAATGGGTCGCGCACGAGGTGAATGGGACTGGGAGTATGTACTCTTAAGAGTACTCACCCGTTTTCCTATATATATATATATATATATGTTGCTAGATGAAAACTGCTAATGTCAGCGACCTCAACGAATTGCCATCTCAACTAATGCAGTATATTTATCCATACACCGTCGAAGAAGCGGCGCAAACAATCATCCCTTATCTAGAGGATACAAGCAGTACTGCACATAAGGCCATCTATTTTGATGGATGGCAAGGGCTGGGTGCTTCGACGGTGCTTAGAGACATAGCCAAAGACCCTCCGCCGTCTCTGTTGAAGAAATTCAATAAGATAATCCATGTTGATTGCTCGAGGTGGAAAAGCCGACGAGCACTCTAGAGGACAATCGCACAAGAACTGAAGCTTCCTCAAAGGGTAATGGATATATTTTATAGCCAAGATGAAGAAGATGATTTCAATGGGGTAGATGAAAGCTCCAGAGTTGAGATACAAGATGTTGGGGCTGAGATCCATCAAGCCATAGGACAACACTTCTGTTTATTGGTATTCCATAATGGGAGTGACAACACAATTGATTTCAGTGATTTTGGCATTCCCCAACCTATCATGAGTCGGTCGTATGTGTTTGGTACTAAACTACTGTGGACATTTCGAGGAAGGCTTCGGCTCAACCAAGGAATTAGTGAGAAGGTGGGTAATTCACATCATTTTCTTTCTTGTGGCGAAGGTTTTCCACAAATGAACTATGCGCTGCAAAAAGAGGCTACAGAAATTGTTGGGTACACGGGTAAGACTGGTGAAGCAGTTGAAGAGTGTTGCTTGTATCTGCTGTCATTAAATTCTCAAGGAGGCAACATCATGGACTACAACTGGGCCACCCATGCTTCTAGCTATTGGGTCTGCGATGGAATTATACATGGAGGTCAGGGTGACGATGCATGGGAGGTTGCAGCTGCTTTGCATCAACAAATAAATATAGAGGATTATTCATCTAATGTTGTGCCCTCTTTTGGTGATGAAGTGAAGACTCCTCCGAAACGATGGATATTGTCCAAGGACAGCTCTGTTGTGCATCCAGAGTCAACATCATTTTTCCTTGCTGCAGTTGCAAGCGAGTCTGATCCTCCATTAAGACCCTTACCTAATGACATGTTTCATCAATCGAACAAGCTTAGTGTGCTCAAGTTATGCCGCCGCACTTTCAGTTTCTCTTCACCTCCTTTTAGCTGTTGCCGTAGCTTAAGGTTCCTTGGATTAGATCACTGCAATGATCAATATGAAGAAGATGAGAAGCAAGGTAGACCAGCAATGGAATTTTTTCATAGCCTATGGGTACTAGACATATGCCACACTGATTGGGAGTTGGATTTAAACTTAACAAATCAGATGGCTGCAAACATTAGGGAGGTACATATAAAGAAAGGAAGGATTTGGTGCTGCAATTTTTCATGGCAACAACTGAAGAACCTTCACAAGCTCCGAGTGATTGAGCCTACATCCTCATGGCAGACAGGCGAAAGGGATGAATTTTCAGATATGGTGAAGATGGAGTTCCTTGACTTGTCTGGGGATAGTACAATTCAAGTTTTGCCAAGTATGTCAGGGGCAACTAGCCTCAAGATTCTGGTTCTCGATGGTTGTGTTGGATTAGAACATGTTGGCCCAAAAGGCCTGCCTCCCTCACTTGAATCTTTCAGCTTGGATGCACATGCAAGAGGGGATCAAAATAAGGAACCTAAAATCTGTAATATCTCTTTGGCCGGATGTGCAAGATTGGTGAAGTTCAGATTGTGTGGATCATTTCCAAATCTTGAGGAGCTGGATCTATCAGGCACATTGGTCAAAACACTTGACCTCAAAGAGGTACAAGCCCCAAGTCTCCAACAAATTATTCTATTGGGATGTATGCAGCTTCATGCCATTTTATGGCCAGAAGATGGTCTGCTAACACTGATAGTGTTGCACATTGATTCCCCGGTCTGTCATGTTCAAGCAAAACTACATGAAGCGTATGCTACTATAATGGACCTAAGGTTTTTTCAGTCCTTGGTATTACAAAGCAATGCCCGATTCTGTTGGAAGAGCACTAGATTCCATCTAAATCTTTATGTCCCTGGTACCACCAATGTTAAGGGACAAAGCTATATGAAGGAGAAGATGGGCCGTGGTAATAGTGGGCAAATAATGGGGCTGCCTCGAAGGAAGTCATTAGCCCCCAATACTTACACCCCCTACATTGATATCTTTGTTGGCAACATAATTATTGATCATGACTACAACAATGGAATGCAATTTCAGCCATCAAATTGTCATGTTGAGATTGGCAAGGGAATTAGCAACGCTAAAGTGGAGACTGAACAAGCAATCAATGCTATCCTCTTTGTGATGAACAAAGCCGAGTCGTTGCATGTGAATGACAATTCTTCCATCACCACAGTCATCCCTGAACACATGATGGCCATAGGTGGCAACACACTTGGATGGGAACATCTAAAACAGTGCCATGTGGTAAGATGCCCCAAGCTGCACACAGTCTTCACCCCTAACTACGATAAGATCTGCCCCTTCGAAGAAATAAAGAAATTCTGGGCTGCAGATCTCTTGAATGCTCATTGCATTTGGAGCAAAGGAAGGACCTGGAGTGGCGCAGACAATACTTCATTTGCCAAACTAAAGAGCATACACCTGTACTCTTGCCCGAGGCTCACATTTGTGCTCCCATTGTTGATGGCTATTCAAGGATCATATTTACACAACTTAGAAAGTCTCCACATCATCAACTGCGGTGACCTAAAGACGGTGTTCCCTGTTCATCCTGACCTCGAAGGAAGTGTACTTAAGTTCCCAAGCCTAAAGCACATCCACCTATATGAGCTCTATAAGTTGCAGCATATATGTGAGGTGAAGATGCTTGCTCCTAAGCTTGAGAGGGTATGGGTCAGGGGCTGCTGGGGTCTTAGGCGCCTCCGCGCCATCGGCCAAGATAGCCGTCACCCCGTCGTTGACTGCGAGCAGGACTGGTGGGAGAAGCTGGAGTGGGACGGGTTGGAGGCTGGCCATGACCCTTGCCTCTTCGAGCGATGCCACCCGTCGCATTACAAGAAACCCCTGCCCAGAGTTTCAGTGCTTCGGTGAACAGACAATACTATCCAGGTACATGCTATATATGTTCATTGTTTTGCATCTTGTTTCATGCAAGTGTCATAACAGATGATAGTTGGTAATATGTTGTGCAGGTTTGAGGCATGGTGGCAAGACCATTGCCGTGGACTTGTTGCTGCTTTCCACTGCCGTGGCGGCTCAAGTCAATAACCTGGTGTGTTTCCTTCCCACGATGGTGGATGTGTGTTTCCTTGCTGAAGAAAAAATAAAGTGGTGCTATCTTGCTTGATGCCGCACCTGCACTGCATGCATGTTTAATCATCTCTTTGTGTGTGTCTCCACTCTCCAGGGAGAGTGAGACGACTTATGCATCATCGGCATGGTTGCCAGATCCAGATTTTAATGTGTGTTATTCAATTCAGTACAGCAGCATGGATATGCTGACTGTAAATGCATGGCTTGGTGTGATGTACGTACATACGTACATGGATTATTTATCAACTGAGTCTTTGTTTGATTACATTGCCTTGTCAGTGTGGTTAATATCAATGACTAGTACGATGGTCTTTTCTCTTCTTATTACATCTTAAATGTTTCATTTCCCTGTACGTACGTGCCACCTATTCATTCATTGGGTTCTTCATTCTGCGTCATGCCATCTGATCAAGGTCGGACTCGGAATCACAAAATTCTCATGCAATTGCTTCATGCTGCATTTCGTTCCAGTATGTTTAACATTTGTGCAAACCTGTCTCGACCTGCTTGATGTATATGAGTATATTGCAGTCTCTGGCACTGGCAGACAGTTATTGCGAGACGGCGGTGTAGGCGAGTCGTGGTTGTCTCCAAATGAGAACTTGCAGGTCTTGGAATTCCGATGAGTCAGGTTAGGTATCAACCAGCCGGCCAAGTTCCAGGGCATCGATGTGCTCTGCTTCCTGGACAGCACTAACGTCGATGTCTCCGCCGCTGCCCAGGACGTGCTCCTCCGACACCCAGAACCTGCGCTGCCCAATTGCTTGCTCCCCCACCACCAAGGACGTGCTCGTCCGTCGCCCAGGACCTGCGTCGCGAAATTGCTTGCTCCGCCGTCTCCTAGGACGTGCTCCTCCGCCACCCAGGACCTGGGCCGTCGCCGCCAGGCCTGCGCGGCCGATATCCCCTCACGCCACCTAGGATCTGCGCCGTCGCCACCCAGGACCTGCACGCGTCTGGGTCTCGAGCTCTCCGGTGGGCCTGGAACTCAAGCACTCGCGCGGGCCTGGACCTCAAGCTCGAGCTCCTTCTGCTGCTCCTTTGCAACTTGCTGCTCCTCCCCTGCTCGTGCTGCCGCCCGGAGCTCCCCTACTTGTGTGCTGCCGCCGGAGGTCCCCTTCGCCTGCTGCCGGTGAGAAGAATTACAGGGCTCCTTGCTTGTTCATCTCCAGTGCCAGACCTGTGCCTTTCTCCCAGTATCTCCTCTGAAAGCACCTCGAGTAGAAGTACATGGCTCGGGCCTGTACCTTGCTGCCATTGAGAAAATGTGCTCCAGAAGCTCTGTAATTTGCTTGCTCTGTAATTTGAAACACAACTGATCTGTGTGCTTTGCCTGGTTTCTCTGTAATTTGGAAAAAAATAGTTAACTGTTATGGTCTAAAATGGGAGAAGTAAAACATTGATGAATTCAGTTAGCTGTAATTTGGAAAAATCCAGTTAACTGTTAATTTTGAAAAAATTCAGTTAACTGTTATGTGCTGAGTAATTGAAGTGTTCAGTGATCAATTTTTTTCTAGTGATCACTGTTCTCAGCCTCAGATCAAATTCTGTTAAAGCAAAAATAAAATAAAATAAATCAGCTGTTTGATGTTGATCACTGTTCTCAGCCACAATAGTGAGCCAATTTCAGTAACAATAGATGCCTCCATTTTCAGTAACAAAAGAAATGTTGTGAGTTTAAAGATCCAATTCTACTGAATAAGAAACTCACAACCATGGATCCAACTCTACTGAATAGACTTGGAGGAGGAGGGGCACTTGTGCATACCTGTTCATGTCAGTCCATCTTCTTTGGCTAATTATTGGCCAGCTAGTTCAGAGACTTGCAAAAAAGAGGGAGCTAGTTCACATTCATTGATTTGAACTTGCAAACACAGGCAGCTATTGATTTGACCTCTTAACTACAGTAAGATCTTAGACTCACATAGTCTAAACCTTGCAATTTTCATAGACCAAATGTTCACATAGTCTAAACCTTGCAATTTTCAGTAACTACAGTAAATTCAGTTTTTACTCTAGGCACTTCACAAATTCAGTTTGATGCCAAAATGGTGGCAAAGGTTTAGAAAGAGTAAATTTTGAATAAATAGTAACCATTTCAAACACTTGTGTACATTTTTCAGAAAATGCCATCAACATTTTCAGGAAGAAATCTATGGAACCATCCCCACTCATCATTCTGCTGGAAGCGAAGGAAAGAAGTCGTGAGCAGTCCCTTCCTGTTGTGTTTCTCTAGAGTGATGTACATGAAGCTAATGTTGCAGTTGTTCTTTGTAGACTCAGCATATCTTATTTCTCTGGGATTTTTTTTCTTTGGCATCTCAATAAGAACATCTCTGTTTTAGTCCATGAGTTCTTTCACGCGCAACTTTTTTTCTTGTGAGCTATAAATGCCAAATATTATCAACCTAAGGAACTTATTTACTCCTCTGTCGCGAATTAACTGACAGACAAATGGGAACCATACTGTACAGTTTTCACTTTTGACCTATTGGTGTGATTATTGGCCTAAGTAACTTAGTTCTGTTTCGTCAGTCAATCAACTGACAAGGGAGAACTATTACCATGACCAGTATTCATAGGAACATTTTTTATCCTGGTTTTTTGTTGCAATTGAATTGCGTAGTCTGCTGTGCAATTTCGCTGTTTCCAACCAATTGGTATTTCAAGTGAATTCAAGTTACACCTTTTTATGTTAACAACGGTGCTTGCATAATTCGAATCTCTGCACTTGATCAGTCTAGAATTGGGATTATGTATATATACTACCTCTACAACAGTTTGCGGCAGTGTTATTTTTATGTTTTTCATGAAAAAGAGAAAAAGAAAATCTATGAGGCCCTTCCGCACACCTTTCGATACTGCTTGGAATCCAGTCCAAGGTCTAGGCCCCTGCTTTCTTTATTCAAAGAAAAAGAAAAACAAAAAGAAAAGGTGGAAGAAGCAGACAGCTAGCTCAATCTTCTTTTAATTGGTTCAAGCCTCAAGCAAAGAACCATCTTCAGATATATGCTTTGGCCAGAAGTAAAGTCAAAGACCAAACACAAGCAACCCGCACTGCATACCTTCTTAATCGCTTCTTTGTGCAACCTCAAGCAAGTCTCCAGTATCCCCATTCATTCATTCATTCATCCATTTGGCCTTGACAGGTATTGTCAAGACTATTAATTAATTAATACGCTTCTTGTGCTACATATAATTTCCCATCTTAATTGCTCGCGGTTTCTTTTATTTCCAAAACCTCATCATGCTCATATTTTAATTTTGCATCGACTAACAATTTCTCTCTTGTGGTAACTAGCAGGTGCCAGCTGCAATTGATTCATCTGGAGGTGCAGATTGATCGATGGGTTAGATTTGTGGATCTTCTTGTCTCTGCAAGGCTTTCATTCAAACATTAGTCATCATTCATGCCTCGAGAGGTATTAATTTGTCTGCATACAACAATTGTTACATAGCTAGCATGATTACTTTCTTCTATCTATGTTATATATGTTAGAGATGGTTGTCTTAATTAGTTGGTTCTTGAATAGAATTGTCATACATTCAAGATTCTCACCGTGTTCTCCAAGGATCAAGCACACACACAAATAGAGGATGCAATTCTTGCTGAAATTAATTAATCGTGTAATTCTTCAATAATAATAATAAGAGTGAATTCCGGTTTTTACCCCCTATTTTGACATTTTTGACACTAATTACTCCATTTAGCAAGATTTCATCCGTTTAACCCCATTTGGCAAAAGTTCTGCCACGACTTATCCTGTTTAAAATTTTGCGACTGACCGGCAGGTCCCAATTGTTAGATCTAGCTGGCATGCCACGTCGACTTTTTTTCATGCCTATATTTTTCTCTCCTCGGAGTTTCTCCCGACCAGTCCTGGCCCGAGGGAGATCACTTGCGTCGCGTCAAATGCACAACTTCCGAGTATGCTGCACGCCACACTCGCCCCCAATCGATTGCATCGCCCGTCCAAGCTTCTGACCGCAAACACCCGTCAGGCTTGCTCGAACCTAGGGTTAGGGATTATCAGGCAGCGACGGTGACGACGGCGGCAGCGGCGATTTCGTACCTCCTCGAGTAGTGTTGTATGGCCATGACATCAATGCAAGAAACGACCCCAATTTGACGGCTCCGTCAAACTCGCCGACGTCGGCGCACGCCCATGTACGTGACCCCATCAGGCTATGCTCAATTGTTCTTCATACTTTGACGACACATCATGGACCCCATCAGGCTATGCTCAGTTGATGGCGGGTCTATGACGACGGCTGGTCCAACAAATCAGTGAGGTTTGTGAACAAACAAGCCCTCTAAGTCGTACCCCGCTCCAGATGATTTTGACCATCTCTATCATAGTAATTTGTATATTCTGAAATTTTCCTAACTCATGCATTGGCCGGTGAGGCATATGATTCGGATAGAATTAAGATGCTTATCAGAAGATCACGTGTATACATGTCACCCTTTTGCAACTGACTCATGCATTGGCCGGTGACGCGAAGGACATGCTCTGGTGCGATCATACGAGGCCGGCCTAGTCTGGAGAAGCCGCGAGGACCGGTTTAGCATGGAAAAAATAGGCAGGAAAAAATCATCAATGTTGCATGCCAGCTGGACCTGACAAGAGACCTGCCCGTCAGAACGCTCATAAAATTTTAAACAGGGTAAATAGTGGCAGAACTTTGCTAAATAAGGTAAAACGGATGAAATCCCATTAAATCAGGTAATTAGTGTAAAAAAAGTCAAAATAGAGGGTAAAAACCGGAATTCACTCAATAATAATAAAAAAAGTAGGTGCACCTTTTGCATGTGTTTACTAGACGAAAAGTGCTAAAGTGAGTTACCTCAACTAATTCCCATCAACTAATGCAGCGGATTGCTCCGAACACCGTCAAACAAGCGGCGCAACTTCTAATCCGTTATCTAGAGGATACGGGTATTGCACATAAGGCCATCTATTATGATGGATGGCGTGGGTTGGCTGCTTCGGCGGTGCTTAGAGCCATTGCTCAAGACCCTCCGCCATCTCTGTTGAAGAAATTCGACAAGATCGTCCATGTCGATTGCTCGAGGTGGAAAAGCCGAAGAGCACTACAGAGGACAATCGCACAAGAACTCAAGCTTTCTCAGCGGGTAATGGATGTTTTTGATAGGCAAGATGAAGAAGATGATTTTAGAGGGATAAATGAAGGCTCTAGCGCTGAGATTGAAGATGTTGGGGCACAGATCCATCGATCCTTACGAGAGCAAATATATTTAGTGTTCTTTCATAATGGGAGCGACAACACAATCGACTTCGGTGATTTTGGCATCCCCCAGCCAGACCGATGGGTTAAGTTTGTTGGTAAAGTATTGTGGACATTTCGAGGAAGGCTTCGGCTCAACCCAGGAATTAGAGAAAAGGTGGATGATTCCCATTATTTTCTTTCTTCTGAGTATATTTATTATGAGTGGAATCTTTTGCTTAAAGAAGAGGCTAGAGAAATTGCTGGGATCACAAATAAGCTTGGCGAAGCAGTTGAAGAGTGTTGCTTGTATCTACTGTTATTAAATTCTCATGCAGGCAACATCATGGACTACAACTGGGTCACCCATGCTTCTAGTTATTGGGTCTGTGATGGGATTATACAGGGAGGTCAGGATGACGAAGCATGGGAGGTTGCAGCTGCTTTGCATCAACACATGAATATGGAGGATTATTCATCTAATACATTGCCCTCTTTTGGTCATAACCTGGTGACTCCTCTGAAACGGTGGACATTGTCCAAAGACAGCTCTGTTGTGCATCCAGAGTCAACATCATTTTTCCTTGCAAGCGAGTCTGATCCTTTATTAAGACCCTTACCTAATGACATGTTTCATCAATCAGAGAATCTTCAAGTGCTCAAATTATGCCGTTGCACCTTCAGTTTTTGCTCTCCTCCTTTTCATTGTTGTCACAACTTAAGATTCCTGGGGTTGGATAGCTGCCAGGATCAACAACCAGAAGAAGACGAGAAGCAAGATAGACCAACAATGGATTTTTTTAAGAGCCTATGGGTGATAGACATATGCAATACAGATTGGGATCTGCCTTCATCACCAGAGATAATAGAGCAGATGGCTGCAAATATTAGGGAAGTACATATAACAAATGGAAGGTTTTGGCACATCATTTTTGCATGGGGACAACTGCAGAACCTTCGCAAGCTTCGAGTAATTGACCCTACTTGCTCTTGGGAGACGGGCGAAAAGGATGAATTCACAGTTTTGCCCAGTTTGTCAAGATCAACTAGCCTCAAGACTCTGTTTCTAGATGGTTGTGTTGGTTTGGAGCATGTTGAAGGACTCCCTCCGTCGCTTGAATCATTCAGCTTAGATGCAAGACCAAGAAAGGATGATTTCAAGGAAGCCAAAATAAGCCACATCTCCTTGATTGGCTGTGCAAGACTGTCTGACTTCACACTGCGTGGATCACTTCCAAACCTTGAGGAGCTGGACCTCTCTGGCACAAGAGTCAAGACACTTGACCTGACAACTCAGGTGGTGCAGGCCCCACGTCTCCAACAAATTATTCTGTTGGGATGTAAGCAGCTCCATGCCATTTTATGGCCAGAAGAGGGCCTGTCAACACTGACAGTGCTGCACATTGATTCCTCGGTCTGCCCTATTCAATCAAAACTACATGAAGTATATGTTACTATAATGGACATAAGGTTTTTTCAGTCCTTGGTATTACAAAGCAATGCTCGATTCTGTTGGAAGAGCGATAGGTTCCATCTAAATCTTTGTGTCCCTTGTACCACCAATGTTAAGGGACAAAGCTATATGAAGGAGAAGATGAGCCCTGGTAATAGTAGGCAAATAATGGATCCGCCTCAACCAAGCTCATTAACCCCCAATACTTGCAGCACCTACATTGATGTCTCTGTTGGCAGCATAATTATGGATCACGACTACAAAAATAGAATGCAGTTTCAACCGTCAGGCTGCCATGTTGAGATTGGTAAGCGAATTAGCAACATTAACGTGGCGAGAGAAGAAGCAATCAAGGCTAACATCTTTGCAATGGACGAAGCCAAGTCGTTGCATGTGCATGACAATTCTTCCATCACCACTGTCATCCTAAACATATGATGACCATAGAAGGGAAGGTGCTTAGATGGCAACATCTGAAATCTTGTCACGTGGTGAGATGCCCCAAGATGCATACAGTCTTCAATACAATCCGGGATTACTACCACTTTCGAGAACTAGTGAACTTTTGGGCGGCTGATCTATTGATGGCCCATTGCATTTGGAGCAAAGTAATGATGTCGGATTTTGAAGACAAATTTTCCTTTTCGAAACTGCAGAGCGTACACCTGTTCTCCTGCCCGAGGCTCGTATTTGTCCTCCCACTGTCTCGGTTCTACACGTTGAGAAGCTTGGAGACCCTCCACATCGTCTTGTGTGGTGATCTAAGGCAGGTGTTCCCCGTGGAACCAGAGATTCTGACAAGAATAGCTACAGACTACCCTAAAGGTGTAGTGGAATTCCCAAACCTGAAGCATATCTACTTGCATCAGCTCTTCAAGCTGCAACAGATATGCGAAGCCAAGATGTTTGCTCCCAAGCTTGAGACCATCAGGGTCAGGGGATGCTGGGGTCTTAGGCGCCTCCCGGCTGTCGGTCGAGACAGGCGCCCCATCGTGGACTGCGAGAAGGATTGGTGGGAGAAGCTGGAGTGGGACGGGCCGGAGGCCGGCCACGACCCTTCCCTCTTTGAGCCTCGCCACTCGGCGTATTACAAGATGCCCCTGGAGAGAGTCTCCGTTCTCCGGTGAACCAACCAGACACTATCCAGGTACGCACACTCATGCGTTCTCTCTTGTTTTCAATCTTGTTTCGTGCTTCTGTCATAGTATATGCATGGTAAACACACAGTAGAGACCATGTGTGATTAAATACTCGGTTACGTACTATCTGGATAATTGCAAATAAATTGCATAGACACATATATAGGGCAACAACTAAGTTAATCCCTCTCCCCTCTGTTTGCCATTCTGCTTGATCTTCTTACTTCATCCATTCTGCTTCCATTTAATCAACTGTATCATCATTACCTGTGTTGTGTAGGTTTGGTTGTTGCAACACGATGGAGACGTCTTGCTGCTGTCGACTGCTGCCGTTGCTGCAACGGTTTAGGTGTTTGCTTGCCAAAATTGTGTTGGTGTATTTTCCCAAGAATAAATTGGTGTTGGTTTGATGATGCATGTGTGTGTGCACCTGCTTAATTGTTTTCTGGTGGGGTACGATACGTCGTATCATCTGTGTGCGGTTTGGTTTGGTTTGCTGTTATGAGTGTGCTTGTAATAAGGAGGGTTTGATGTGGCTGTGGGTTTGTTGTGTCAACCACTGCCACACAACCCCATTTGGTGTGAGTGTGATGAGAGTGATGCTTGCTTGCGGAAGGCAGTGAAACAAAGTTGTTAATTTGTGTGTGATTGATTCAGCAGCATGTGTTTTGCTTGATGTAATCAATCAAGAATTTTATTTATCTGGTGGTTCCATCATTCAGCACCATGCATGCGCTTGATTTGCTGGTGTGCTATGTATGCATCGAGAGGTTAGTTAACTGCCAAGTCTGATAGCTGCAATGCAACTAACCGTTGACATGGATTTGCATAGTTGTGGAGTGGAGCAGATCATGAGTAGTCCTGCTTTCAAAAAGCCGGCCCGTAGTATCCTCTCAAAGAAAATATGTGAGGTATTTAGTGGATTTGCTTCTCCGTCCGTGTTGTTCTTGTGGTTTGATATGTACATCATTGAAATCAGCGACGGATCTATAAACCAAGTACGTGGCCCTTCAAGTGCCCGGTGGCGAGGCAGGGCGATCAGTACCTACTTACTAGAGCAGAGCAGAGCAGCGGTAAACCAAGTACGTAAGCGCAATTTAGTTTCTTTCTGAGAATAACTCGTTGATAATTTTGTACAAGTACGTACGACAGTTCAGTATTACTAATTAAGTGTCAGTGTGCAAGCCAAGTTAAACAAGACCGTGCATTTAGCAACAGAGGCAAACAAAACAACATCTACAGTAGGAATCATGCTTCTGACTTTGCATATCCTCTATGTAGATTTTAGCAAGTTAACTGCTTGTCATCTACATGAATCAGCGCAAAAAATGTTAGCTAATCCTCTGAGTAGCTTGCTTCGCTACTCCTTGTACTAGTGCAATTTTCTTCTTTTCTTGCCATAGAGGATATGATACATCTCTATACCATCATGAAACGAGCGAATAAAGGATACATATTTAGAGCTACGCAGGTATTCACATTTATGATGGGACAACTTTGAATTATAATATAGCAGTATGGCACTGTCGAATTTCTCTGGTGTCTTTAGAATCTTTCCTGTTTACACCACACAGTAGAATGATTACGATACAAAAATTAGCTATTTTTGTGATATGCTGTTCAAATTGGTTCTGGAATCAGTTAAACGGTATGCCTCAAATGAACCTACCACCCTAGCAGCATCCAAAATAGCCTCTGTTTCCCCTGTCATGCGTACCTGATATTTTGCACCTTCTCCTATGCTAATGCTGTGTTCACAGTTTATTTCAGTTAATTTTCTGTGACCACCATGGACGTGAATATCTATATAATTATCAATTGGTTTAACTCCACTTCCTTCTCTGCAGCCATGTATGATAACTACAGAAATCCTCATCCTCCCGGGATGCAGATGCCCCCACCAAATCCTCAGCCTGGCCCGTATGACAATCCATTGTATGGCGCAAGCTCGGGTCTGATTAAAACTGGGTTACGTTCGTGTTACAATCCTCCCGCCGTTCGTGTTACATGATGGATGATCTCCTGCGCTACGGTGGAAAAACAAAACAAAACTGCCGGACAAGGCAACTCAAAAATGAGGAGGGAACGACTAGAGATTTCGCTGCGGCATGGTCTGTATAATGGACTAGAGATCTTGTCTATAATCGTGGTATTTTCACTACAAATGGCAGATTTGGGCTTAGAGCAACTTCAACGCGCCGACCCAAACGAACGCGCACTTTGTCCGTTTTTTGTCTATCTGCGTTTGGGTAGGTTGTGCATCCAACGCGCGGACGCATTTTCGTCCACGCGAACGGCCGGTCCACATAATTCATAGTTTATTATATAATCGTGGTATTTTCACTACAAATGGCACATTCGGACTTATGTCTGCAAAACTGCTGGATATATATACTTCCTCCACGGCTGTTTGCGGCACTGTTATGTTTTATGTTTTTTCATGAAAAAGGGGAAGAAAAGAAAATCTATGTGTCCCCCCGCACGCCTTTTGACACTGCTTGGAATCCAGTCCCAGGTCTTTATTCTGTAAGGGCATCTCCAACGGTAACCCGTAAATTTCCTTCCGCATCCGTCGGCGGACAACTAGGGGGACCAGTCTGCAGACACGTTGGTGCGAGGACGACATCCAACGCTAACCGCATACATCCGCCCAATAATTCGAACCAACCTCACGAAATTCGATCAAAAAGGCGGATTTCATTCAAGTTCGAATATAATTTACATAAAAGGATCGATATTTTGACCGTTTAACTAGACGACCACCTCATACGCGTGGCCGCCCTGCCCTGCCACACCATCGTGGTCGTGGTCCCTCCAGCGGCGGCACCACGCCAGAGGGCCGCGACAGCCTTGTCCGGCGGTTGCCTGTCGCTCGCGGAGGAGCCGCTCCGCCTCTTGCTGCGCCGTGTGGAGTGCCGACTGAAGAAGTGGCCTTCGGAGCCCTGACGGTGGCCTTGCCGTATAAAATGAGTGAACCTACTGAAAATCCATTTCTGAGCCCACCCTCATCTGCACCCGCGTTGAATAAAAAAATCAAAACAAATACTAAAACAATTTAATAAATTTCAACTTTTTTTCCCATGGTAGATAATTTGATGCGCGAGGTCCGCTCTAATTTTTGAATCATTTGGACATCTGAGCAGCTCTCGGCAAAAATGACAAATTCGGGGTCTCTAAAAAAGTTTACTGTTCATGCATTATTTTGACCCGATTTGTCTTTTTTGCTGAGAGCTTCTCAGATGTCCAAATGATATGAAAATTGGAGCGGCCCTCACGCAAGAATTTATCTACCATGGGGGGAAATTAGAATTTTTGAATTTTTGTAGTATTTATTTTGATTTTTTTCTGACCGGGTGCAGATGAGCCTGGGCACCAAAACGCTGCACTGGTGAACCTACACTCTAAAGTATGTCTATATACGTATCTGTTTTCTTTTCACTAGGGTTGTTGACCCTACACTCTAAAGTATGTCTATATACGTATCTGTTTTCTTTTCACTAGGGTTGTTGACGCTGGTTTTCTTCTTCAAGTATATATTGTTCGTCAAGTTGTTGGTGCGCAACAACTGATGCCACAAGTTTTCACTAGGGTTGTTGACGTCACCAGCTATAACGATGTAATTAAGCTGTGTGTGTTTTGTTATTCAGGATTTCCCCTTGTAATAATAAAACTAGACTGGGCTTAGCTGCGGTCAAGGGAAAAACAAGTAATTAAAGTACCCTTTCAGTTTTCTTTCGAGTCAATTACACCGGTGGTGCTAGAACTTGACGCAAATGGTCATTGATCTAGTGGCTAAACTTGCGGCAACCATTAGAGTGATGCAAAAACTTGGTTTGGACGTGCAAATACGGTGTAAATGTCGTTTGTATACGGCCGCAACGCTGATGCGGCATGACAGCGTGGCACAGGGCCCATGGTAGGCATCCATAAGCTAGGTTTGAACGACTTCCGACATCGTATGCATGTTCGGACACATCTGACCATTTATCGGCCTTTTTTCATCGAGAAAATTTCAGAAAATGTAAAACTTATCGAAAACACAAACAACTTTGCATGGTGACTTGAATTGGTCATACAAGGCATGAAAAAAAATTGAGGCAATTTGAAGGATGTCGAAAAACAACGTGCTCTCAGACAGAGTCTTTTGGCCTTCCTGGACATTCTTCGTTGAACATGGTATATTTTTAGACATTGTTGAAATGACCCTAACTTTTGCAAACAGGTGGCCATGTCCATGATAGACATCCATGTCAGTTTTGAACGATTATGCAAGTTGCGACAAGTTTAACCATTTATCGCCCTCTTTGATAGAAAAAACTCCAGACAATACAAAATTTATAGAAACCAAAACAACTTGTCATGGTGAGTTGAATTGGTCATACAATCCGATGAAAAAATTGTGGTCATTTGACGGATGTCGAAAAACAACGAGCTCTCAAACAGAGCTTTCTGGCCCGATCGACACCCTAAGTTAAACATAGTATTTTTTTTGGCACATTATTGAAATGACCCCAATTTTTTGAAGCATGTGGACATGCACATGATAGGCATCTATGCTAGATTGGAAGGAAAAAATATTTAAAATCATAATTTTAAACTGTTACTTTTAAGTTTCTACATAACTAATAAATACAAAGGGACACAAATATTTGACCAATTTAAAATTATAATTTAAACAGTCACCTAAAACAGTTATTTCGGTATTCCATTTTTTTAAATTTGGAAACAAGTTTTAAAAAGAATAATAGAGTTCAAAAGGAAGAAAAATGAATTAACAGAAAAAGAGAAGAAAAAAATTAGAATAGAAAAAATGTTTAGGCCTTGGCCCAACTAGGCTACAGCATCGCTCCTGCCTGTTAGGCCGCCCAATCTCTCACGGATTTGAAAAAAGTTTATCAATTTCTTTTTAAATGTTCACGGTTTTGGGAACCTCATCTTGACAGCCGAGTTTTGTAAAAATTGATAGTATTTGAAAAAAAGTCCATCACTTTTAAAAAAGGTCAGGTGTTTTGAAAGAAAATACGCATTTGAAAAAAAGTTCAGACATTTGAAAAGAAGTTCACGGATATTTATAAGAAAGTTTAAGGATTCGTAAAAAGTTCACATATTTGAATTATTTTTATTGAATTTAAGAAAAGTTCACGAATTAGGAAAAAGAAAAAAACTAGTGAAAACTTAGACAGAACAAATAAAAAAGGAAAAACACTATGTTTTATAAATAAGAGTGGTGTCGTACCATTAATTGTCACAACTACTATTGTGGACTGTTGGTCTGTATTTCGAAGCTTGTAGTAAATATAGCAAGTGTGGAAAATTAGTGGTAGGATTTGTGAGATTATCCTAGGCAATTGATAACTAGATCGGTAATCATTATTGCAATTTCATATGAGGGAGAGGCATGAGCTGACATACTTTTCGTACTTTGATCATATGAACATATGATTGGAACTCTAGAAAACATCCGCAAGTACTAAAGATCATTAAGGTAAAACCCAATCATAGCATTAAGTAACAAGTCCATTTTACTCTCATACGCAACAACCAACTTACTCGGGTATAAGCTATTGTTACCCTCGCTACCCACTATAAGCGAATCATGAACGTATTACAACACCCTACAGCGGGGATCCCACACGCTTACGCGACACGACGGGCACCATAGGACATCACCAAAATAAACCATGCAACTCAAACCAATCAAGATCATCAATCAACTCATAGGACAAAAAGGATCTACTCCAACATCATAGGATAGCAAGAAATCATTGGATAACAAAGTGAAGCATAAAGCACCATGTTCAAGTACGTGGTACAGCGGGATGCGGGAGAGTGGACCGTTGTAAATAGATGGGGGAAGATGATGGTGGTGGTGAGGAAGACGACGGAGTTGTTGGTGTAGATCGCCGCCACGCTAGTTCCCCCGACGGCACTCCGGTGCCACCGGGAGAGAGGCGGAGAGAGCCCCCTCCTTCTTCTTCTTGCTTGTCCTCCCCCTAGATGGGAGGAGGGTCTATGGCCACCTTGGCTCCCGGAGGGCAGGAGCCCCTCCGAGATTGGATCTCTCTCTCTCTCTCTCTCTCTCTCTCTCTCTCTCTCTCTCTCTCTCTCTCTGTTTCTCTTCTGTTTCGCGTTTCTGCCTTCTGGGGTTCCACCGTTTCTTATATTTCCAGAGATTCGTAACTCCGATTGGGATGAAATTTTGAGTGGATTTTTCTTGGAAAATTATCTTTCTTGCGGCGAAAGAAGGGCTCCAACTGACTTAAGAGGGAGTCACAAGGCAACACAGCGCGCCCATACCCGCTGGTCGCGCCCTGTTGCCTTGTGACCACCTCGGGCACCGTCTTGCGTTGATTCTTCTTCCAAAAATCATATATATTCAAAAATAAATCTTCATAAAATTTTATCGCATTTGGACTTCGTTTGATATGGATTTTCTGCGAAACAAAGAACATGCAAAAAAAAGAAACTCGCAGTGGGCACTGGATCAATATGTTAGTCCAAAAAATCATATAAATTATTGTCAAAAGTATATAAAGTTGTAAAATAATGTCATGAAATATTTAAAATTATAGATACGATGGAGACGTATCAGAGCGCCGCCTGAAGGGAACTTCACCCTTGACGAGACTCGAATAGATGATATTCCACAAGTCACATAAGAATAAAACGATATCCTCACGGTACCTTTCTCAAAAGAGGAGGTGAGAGCGGCGGTGTTCCAAATGGAACACAACAAAGCTCTAGGCACTGATGGTTTCCCCGTAGAATTCTATCAGAATTTCTGGGATATCATCAAGACTGACCTTTTGGAATTGTTCAATTGTCCTCATGCCGGCCGACTTGATCTATTCAGACTTACTTTTGGTGAGATTGTCTTATTGCCGAAGATTAAGGACGCCGAACGGATCCAACAGTTTAGACCCATGTGCCTCCTTAATGTCAGCTTCAATATTTTCACCAAACTCGGTAGGTGACCATGTTGTCCGACCATCTCAAACGGCGTTCATGCAAGGGAGAAATATACTTGATGGTGTAGTAATTCTTCATGAGACCGTTCACGAGATGCACCGGAAAAACATGAGTGGAGTAGTATTCAAAATCGACTTTGGAAAAGTCTATGACAAGGTCAAATGGTCTTTCCTCCAACATGCCTTACAAATGAAAGGCTTCTCAGATAAATGGTGCCAGTGGATCCAATATTTTGTAACCGGAGGTAGTGTGGCCATCAAAATCAATGATTAAGTAGGCCATTACTTTCAAACAAAAAAAAGAGTTGCGGCAGGGTGACCCCATGTCCCCAGTGCTATTTAACATTGTTGCTGACATGTTGGCTATTCTAATTGAGCACGCAAAGCAGGATGGTCAGATTGAAGGAGTAGTGCCACATCTTGTGGATGGTGGCCTCTCTATTCTGCAATATGTCGATGACACAATTAATTTTATGAAACATGACCTGGACAAGGCTCGAAACCTAAAACTCTTGCTTTCAGCGTTTGAGCAAATGCCGGGTCTCAAAATTAACTTCCATAAAAGTGAAATTTTCTGCTTCAGAGAAGCCGTTGAGGCGACGATAGATTATGCTGACCTGTTTGGTTGTGCACATGGCCACTTCCCGATTAAGTATCTGGGAATTCCGATTCATTATCGGCATCTCACGATTGCGGAGTGGAAGTAAGTAGAGGAGCGTCTCGAGAAACGGTTGAGCAGTTGGAAAGGCAAGCTGCTTTCAGTTAGAGGATGTTTGGTTCTGATTAACTCTGTCCTCACAAATATGTTTCTCTATATGCTTTCTTTTTTTCAACCCCCAAAGGTTGTCCTACAAAGACTGGACTATTTTAGACTCAGATTTTTTGGCAAGGAGATGGTGAAAAGAAAAATACAGACTAACCAAATGGAGCGTGGTTTGTAGGCCGAAAGGTCAAGGTGGCCTTGGAATTCATGACTTGGTTGTTCAAACTTCTTACTGGGGATGATGTTTGGCAAACCATGATGCATAACAAGTATCTAGGCCAAAAGGCAGTCTCTTGGGCATATTGGAAACCTGGAGACTCGCACTTTTGGGTTGGCCTAATGGCGGCAAAGAAGCATCTTTTTTGCTTTGCGTCTTTTGCGATAAAGAACGGGTCAGAGATACGTTTCTAGGAAGACATATGGCTAGGCAATGCAAGCCTTCGAGAACAATATCCAGCCTTGTACGTCATTGCTCGTGATAAGAATAATATGTTGTGCATGTTCTCAGTTCATCTCTGCCGAATCTTTCGTCCTTGTGTCATGGCATAATCTTTTGTCCCGATTCAATTTGATTAACCTAACACAAGGTCGGGATGTGTTTTACTAGAACCATACTACACCAGGGTCTTTCAAAGTCGAATCTATGTACTGTACGCTCACGCATCTGAGGTACGGGTGAGTAATAGCAAAAAGATCTGGAAGTGGAAGATCCCACTAAAACTTAAAATCTTCATGTGGTATCTTCGTAGGTGAGTTGTGCTAACCAAAGATAACCTCGCACGACGCAACTCGCAAGGGAGTAAGAAGTGTTGTTTTTGTACTCATGACGAGACAATCAAGCACCTCCTTTTCCAATGCAAGTTTGCACGTTATACGTGGTCAGTCATCCAAATAGCATCAAATTTATACCCGCCCACAAGTGTTGCCACAGGTTGGACGGTATTCCAAATAGGTTCAAAACGCTGATAAGAGTGGGAGCGTATGCCTTAAGTTGGTCGCTTTGGCTATGTAGAAATGATATGGTTTTTAATGAAAAAAATGCTTCTCCCCAGCAGGTTATTTTTCGATGTACGCAATTGCTTCGTATGTGGTCTTCGCTACAACGACCGGAGTATCAATCGTTGTTCAAGGCGGGGTGTACGCGATTGGAGCAGGTGGCTACGGAGGTTTTTTCCCAACATGGGTGGCAGCATAACCTCCGCATACACCGACCACCACCTTTCGACATAGGCATAGTGCCGGTCTATAGGACTCTACTGTTGCCGATATGTCGTTTTTATTATTATTATTTATCCGTTTTTTGGCAGACTTTAAGGTTTGATTGTGTGCATCCTAGCTATGCAGAGGTTGGGTGTTACTCATAATGCTTTGTATCCGTTACATTTTGAGATAATAAAAGCGCCCATTATCAGGAAAAAAAAGGTGGCTAGGCATCTAGTTCTATGGTTAGCTGGCTGTGGCTTTGTGACATCTCTTTATTTTTATTTCTAGATGAGACTTTGTATTACACTGCACAGTTTTGTTGGACCTTTTCATTAATAATATTGTTGCATGCATCGTTTTGATGCAGAGTCCAGGGTATTCCTCCTTTTCGAAAAAAAAGTTACCAGAAGAGCGTAGGAAGTTACGGGATTCAGATTCGCTGACGTTGTGAAGCCAAGTCTCCCGCTGCCTTAGCCATAACATCCACCATCCAATCTACATCAAACGGCTGCTGCGGCACTCAACTTTCCCAGTGCAAAAAGAGTTAGTCCAATGTAGAAATAGGCCCAAGTAAGCCCAGTTCGTAGCAGAAGCAAACATGCAGCGAAAATACTAGTGCTGCAGCATCACAAATCTCTGCTTTAGCACAGTATTTTCACACAATTAACATTAGATTTAAACAAGAACCGACTCTCGATTTCATCAAACAAAAGACCAGCACCTAGCAGAATACATCATAAAATTGACTGCTGCAACTCAGTGCAAAACAGTACCAAATAGAGTACATTCAGTTTTGTCACTTAATATCAAACTATTCAGTTTCAGTTACCAAACACAGTACATTCAGTTTTAGCACTTCAAATCAAACTATTCGGTATCAGTACATTGATTCCTGGGGTGAGAACAAAATAGGTTGCATCGATTCCAGGGCCCTAAGGAAGGTGTCCAAGAGATAAATAACCAATTTGACTATGAACCTGCAGGGAGAAAATAACTAGTAAATAAAGCAATACATTTGAAGTGAATTGTTAACTAAATATATATGTGCTGCATTACCATCAACAGATCAGTAAAGCTAGTGGTGTTGTCCATGCCATTTAAATCATCATACATGATGTTACAATCCGTACAAACATTATCCATTCCTATTTGATTTCGTACAACACCGTGGTTCTCTTGTTGCTACATAAAAAAAAGTGCAAACTTGTTATTCCGTATGTGTAATGAGTAAGAACAAAAGTGCATCCTTCTCTTCAATTTCAAACGTACAAGCACTAAAATCTGCAAGAATATGTGGTTCTTCATCATTTTTCTTTTTCCCTTTTAGGGGAGGTGATTCTTGATCTTTGACATGGCATAAGTGTTTGACTGCATTCTGCATTATGTGGAAGGTGCATAGTCCATGGTATGCTTCTGCGAATACTTCTCCAACGGCATTTCCCATTGCAATGTCTTGATCGGTGTAGATAGTTCTAGGTTGCATTCCACTATGTGCCGCTAGAAAAGCCTCAAAGATCCATGTGAAAGAGGCCTTAGTTTCATCAAACATAAGAGCAGCACCAAAAATGATGATCTCCCTAAACTGATTGAATCCAACAAAGACAGCAAAAGGCCATCAAACTTGCTTTTATTTGTGTACCTTTTTCAGACCTCGAAGCCTACATGACCGCCATAATTAACCCAAGACGACTAAGCCTCGTCTATATTTTTAAATCTCACACCAACTTGAGGCACACGACTAAGATTCAGACCTTTCCTGTATGAATAATAAGCGTATGCTTCAGCTGGACATCTAGTTTCAAAAGAAAAGAAAAATCTAGTGATCAAAAACTGAGATGGAAACGTCACTCACGTAGTGGATTGTGCCATTGAAAATTGATTGAAGGTGTCAACTCAAGGCATACTGCAACAATGAAAAAATCAGGAATTTTTCAGTTTATCAATCAGATATGGAATTCTAAGAATGGAGATAGAGAGAAAATATCAACCACATACAGATTTTTAATCTGGGGCAGGAAGAATCGGGGGAAGGAGAAATCCTAGCCATGTGAGCGAGAAGATTTACTAGGCGAGGAAGATCCAGCCGCGAGCCCAAAGCGCTCTCGTCTCGCTGCGCCCCGCCAAAACCAGACATCCTCCCCGCCAAAAAAAAGGAGTATTATCCCCTGCCTCCAGAACGTGGGCTTATTGGGCTGTATTTGGGCTGCCTCTTTTGCACTGAGGCAGTTGAATGGTGCAGCAGCCGTTTGATGTTGATGGTGGATGTTGTGGCTAAGGCAGCGGGAGACTTGGCTTCACAACGTCAGCGAATCTGAATCCGACGTTACGATATCGCTTTGTGTACGCTTTGGATTGATAATTTGCCTTTTGCCAAATCTGCAGCCTATAGGTTCTTTGCTTGCGGTTTGAGCTATGCAGATACTGCTTCTTTGCTTCTTCCTCCCTCACTAGTAGAAAACAGGCCTTTGGACCGGAGCATTAGTCCCGGTCGGGTTTTGCAGCGGGACTAATGCGCCCACTAGTCCTGGTTCATGAGCCTATGCTTTAGTCCCGGTTCGTGAGGAACCTCTAGTCCCGGTTGGTGTTACCAACCAGGACTAAAGGAGTGGTGGCAGGATTGCGGTGGGCTGGGGCCCATGCTATATAGATGCTTCTTCCAGCCCTACCCCAAGCTCTCCTTTCTATCCTCTTTGTTTTCTTCCTTCACCTGAGCTCATGAGGATTTGCCAAGATTTGTGAAGATTGGAGTCACCCATCCATTTTTGCCAAGATTTGTGAAGATTCGAGGCACCCCATCGTTTAAAAAGGTTAGCAACTTCATCCTTTCATCTCTCATTACTGTTTGGGAGTAATTTTGTGGGAGTTTATTTGATTTATATGCAAGCAATTTGAGTTCAAATCCTCTTCTTCGTTTGCATGTGTAGGTGTGTGGTTTACTTAGTGCCTTCCCGTCCACGTCCTCAGTTTGAGTTCAAATCCTCTTCTTAGTTTGCATGTGTAGGCGACGTATTATGTCTGGACGAAATCCTCAGTCTGGACAAAGTTCTCAGTCTGGACGAAATCCCTAGTCTGGACAAAGTTCTCAGTCTAGACAAAGTTCTCGGTCTAAACACAGTTCTCCATCTAGACAAAAATATCAGTCTAAATGTTCAGCAGATATGACATAACTATATGTTGTTTTATGAGAACTATGTATGAACTCTATGTATTTATTTTTGCAGTAATAACATTTTGATCACTATTAATTCGATCATTTCTCTATTCATGATGTTCTGTAATTGTTTTTGATATATTTAATTATATAATGCAGGATGTACGGTGACCGAGGGACTTCCGACGCACTTCGTTTAAGATAAGAAGTTTGAAGAAGTTTTATTATAAATTGAGATAGAATTTCAGAAGTTTCATTATAAATTGAGATAGAAGTTTCAGAAGTTTTAAGATAAGAAGTTTCATTATAAATACATCATGCATTATAATTTTTTAATAAAAAATAGGACTAGAAATTTTTAGTAAAAATAATTACGTACTTTCGGTCTGTCGGAGCTCCTTGTCTGACTTAATGTCTCTTCTTGATGGAGGAATCCCGACTGTTTTCGCGCGGGTCGTTTCCCTCTTCTTCTTTCTAGCGATATATACATTGGTATATTGCGCGAGAGAAGAAGGGGAAACGACCAGCACCGACGGTTGAAATATTAGTGTGAGGTAGTGTCCACCAACATACACCACCATATAAGTGTGAGAGAGTGCGCACCATACACACCATGAGACATGAGAGTTTTTCTAAGGAAAACCTTGACAGACCGAAAGTCAAGCCAGAATTAGGTCTATTTGGAGATGTGTCAATGTTATTGCAGGGAACACCACCTTAATTACAAGTTAATAACATTTGATTTATATGCATGCAATTTGAGATCAAATCCTCTTCTTAGTTTGCATGAGTAGGTGTGGTTTACTGCATTGGTAGGTGTAGGTAAGCCTCTTGTTCTTATCCTTTTTAATTTGTAAAAAAAATCATATGTAGATAGTTAATTGTTCTTATCATTTTTCATTTGTACTGCTCTTCAATTTCAGGGTCATCGGCGCAAAAAAATCATTAAATGCATGAAAAATAGCAAATGAAGTTAGAAAGGGTTAAAATTTGAGGTGAGGATGTGGCTTTGAATGGTGCATATTGAATGCACAAAAAGTCTGTACTTGAAATAAGTTAAAATAAATAAATGCCTTTGTAATAGATGAGTTTTCGTCCGAAACCCTCATACTTCGAAGGAGATGGTCCAGTTTGTACACGAAGTGCATCCAGTTTTTGCCGTAACCCTCTCAACTTTTTAGCACATGCTATGTGGGTGAAATGATGATACCATGCCAAGTTTCTACCTTTTTAGATTTCATTTGTAGTGCTTTTTAATTTCAGGGTCATTTAGCTCAAAAAATAATTATTAAATGCATGAAAAATAGCAAATGAAGTTAGAAAGGGTTGAAATTTGAGGATGTGGCTTTGAATGGTGCATATTGAATGCACAAAAAGTCTATACTTGAAATAAGTTAAAAAAAATAAATGCCTTTGTAACAGATGAGTTTTCGTTTGAAACCCTCATACTTCAAAGGAGATGGTCCAGTTTGTACACGAAGTGCATCCAGTTTTTGCCGTAACCCTCTCAACTTTTTAGCACATGCTATGTGGGTGAGATGATGATACCATGCCAAGTTTCTACCTTTTTAGATTTCATTTGTAGTGCTTTTTAATTTCAGGGTCATTTAGCTAAAAAAAATCATTAAATGCATGAAAATAGCAAATGAAGTTAGAAAGGGTTGAAATTTGAGGATGTGGCTTTGAATGGTGCATACTGAATGCACAAAAAGTCTATACTTGAAATAAGTTAAAAAAAATAAATGCCTTTGTAACAGATGAGTTTTCGTCCGAAACCCTCATACTTCGAAGGAGATGGTCCATTTTGTACACGAAGTGCATCCAGTTTTTGCCGTAACCCTCTCAACTTTTTATCACATGCTATGTGGGTGAGATGATGATACCATGCCAAGTTTCTACCTTTTTAGATTTCATTTGTAGTGCTTTTTAATATCAGGGTAATTTAGCTCAAAACAATCATTAAATGCATGAAAAATAGCAAATGAAGTTAGAAATGGTTGAAATTTGAGGATGTGGCTTTGAATGGTGCATATTGAATGCACAAAAAGTCTATACTTGAAATAAGTTAAAAAAATTAAATGCCTTTGTAACAGATGAGTTTTCGTTTGAAATCCTCATACTTCGAAGGAGATGGTCTAGTTTGTACACGAAGTGCATCTAGTTTTTGCCGTAACCCTCTCAACTTTTTAGCACATGCTATGTGGGTGAAATGTTGATTCCATGTCAAGTTTCTACGTTTTTAGATTTCATTTGTAGTGCTTTTTAATTTCAGGGTCATTTAGCTCAAAAAAATCATTAAATGCATGAAAAATAGCAAATGAAGTTAGAAAGGGTTGAAATTTGAAGATGTGGCTTATAATGGTGCATATTGAATCCACAAAAAGTCTGGAGTTCATTTGGGTGATTTTGATTAAAACAAATGAAGGTATACAACTAAAAGAGTTAAACAGAATCTGGTTTTGATTAAAACACCTATTTAAATTATCCTAAAAATTCCCAAGTTTAACATAATGATAAAACATACTTATATTAAAAACAGGAAAAATAATCACTCAAAAATCTATTTTTAAACTAAAGTTATACACAAATTAGTGATTCACACAAATTTCAAATGAATTCAAATTTAAACTATTTAAATTTGAAAACTACTGGTACTAACAGAAAGTTTGTAATTGTTTTGACCTAAATAAAAAAGATTTATTAAAAAACTATAAATATTCTAACAGTTAATCCAAATCTAAAAACAGAAATTAGAAAAACAAAACAAAAAAGAGAAAATACAGCTATAGTCCCGGTTGGTGCTACCAACCGGGACTAAAGGTCCCTTTCCCGCGCGGAATTTGGGCCGAAAATATGGGTAGTCCTTTAGTCCCGGTTGGTAGCACCAACCGGGACTAAAGGTCTTTAGTCCCGGTTGAAGCCACCAACCGGGACTAAAGGTCTTCAGTGTATATAAGCACACACTTGGAAAAATTCCCCAACCTCTCCCATTCTCCCCAGATCGACGCCGACGCCGCCAGGCTGCTGCCGATCGCCGGCCGTCGCCGCCAGGTTGCCGCTCGTCGCCGACGCCGTCGGCGTCGCCCCGCCCCGACGTCGCCAGGCTGGCGCTCGTTGCCGTCACCGCTCGTCGCCAGGCTGCCGCACGTCGCCGTCGCCATCGGCGTCGCCGTCGCTGCTCGTCGCCGTTGCCCTGCCCCGACGCCGCCAGGCTGGCGCTCGTCGCCATCGCGCCGCTCTCGTCAGCCCCCCGGTGAGCTCCCCCGCGGAGGATAGATGATAGATGATGATGATGGAGGATAGATGATGATAGATGATTTTCTGTAGTAATTTTGTTAGATATGATGATAGATGATCTGATAATAGATGATTTTGTTAGATGATGATGATTTTCTGTAGTAATTTTGTCAGATGATGATAATTTTTTTCTATTAGATGATTTTGTTAAATTATGATGCTTTTCATGTTTTAATTTTAGTTGTTTTAGGTAATTAAGTGTTGATATTGTTTTAGTTAATTTAGTTGTTTTATGTTTTAGTTGTTTTAGTTGTTTAGTTTTTTATATGTTTTAGTTAATTTATTTGTTTTAGTTGTTTTATGTTTTAGTTGTTTAGTTTTTTTTATGTTTTAGTTGTTTTAGTTGGAAATAATGTAGTATCGTCGGTCGTCGGTGACGCGATATCGAGGAGTCCCCGACGATCGTCGGTGAGGGAGAGTCCCCGACGATCATCGGTGAGGAGTCCCCGACGATCATCGGTGAGGAGTCCCCGATGATCGCCGGTGAGCGAGTGCGCACCAACACACCATGAGATATGAGAGTTATTTAAGGAAAGCCTCGACAGACCGAAAGTAATAGTCAATTTATATGTCATGTGCGTATGTTATTGCAATTAGGTCTATTTGGTCATGTGCGTATGTTATTGCAGGGAACACCTCCTTGTGCCTATGTTTTGCTAGAATGTTGATTTATTTCCGTTCGGCAAATTTTAGGCGCTCAATATGTCTTACATTAGCAATGGTAATGCCGTAATTTTTGAATCATGAACACAGAAAATGTCGTCGTCTGATGACTATGATAGGATCCAAGCGTGTGAACTCTGCGGCGAAGATAAGGGTCTTTGCGACTAGCCTGGGCTGCGAGACGGCAGGTTCTTCACCATGAAGATTTACGAGGACTTCGATATTTCTACGGTACGCAACGATGACAACTGTTTTTTCGTAATTAAGCATGACTTCTGTTTCTTTGCTTCAACGTGTAATTTCTGTTTTATACAATTCGACTAGTTCATCCCCTGTCATGCAAGACGGTATTTCTTGGAGAGGCTCGGTTTCGATGAGCACGAGAGTTTCGAGACGAGGAGAGCCAACCTGAGGACTAAACATGGTCACACATTTCTGGTCAAAGTAATGAATGCAGTTAATAACACAGAATTAGGGTGCTCAAATTGGGAAGCTCTTTGCAAGGCATATGGATTTAAGGAGGATATGGAAATAACCTTCGATCTTCGTCCTGAAGATCATATTGAAGGTAACATCGACATTTGGGTGGATGTGGATATGCTTCTTGTTTTACCTCCATGTGAGTTTATCTCAACCATGCATATTTGTCAAGTAATTTTCATTCTATATTTAAAAATAGTTGGTGTTCATCCACACTTATGGATCACATCTAACTTGGGAGGAGAAGGATGATCTTATCAACTTTGTTATTGGTGTCCTAGTTGGTAGGGAGATCTTCCCGTATAATTTGGGAACTGGCCCAAATTATACATTGTACAGGACACTAATGCATAGGTTGAGGGCGGATGACATTCGCCGAAATATCTTGATAAGAGTTGCTAATTTAGTACACTACTGTTGCGTAAATGGTATTGATTACATTGCTAACTAGGCTACTATTATGTTCTTCAACAAAAACTGCCAAATGAAGTTATGCCTCCGTTGATGCAAGCCGAAGGTAATATGACAATTAAAAGCACCTTCCAGCCCGAGTTCTCTTTTGCATACTCGACTGAGCGCAAACCACCAAGACGGCTCCAAATTGAAGCATGGGGACAAATAAAGAAGGATCGCAAGCCACAAGTTGGAGAGCGTTGGATCTCTTTGCTTCATCATGGAGACATAGGTGTTATTCTGTTTTATATCATTTTACCTAGGAGGGAGGACTAGGTCCTATGAGAGAGAAGTTTTTCTGGTTTATATTAACTTGCATGATCGATTAGGATGATTATTATTATGATGTTTTTTTGTTTTATGAGATTTTAACTTGGTATGATTAAGATGATGATGAGTTATATGACATATATTTGATTAAAGTGGATGGATGCAAGTGATCATGTTGAATTAGAGGAAAAAATTAAATGGAAAACACAAAATGAAAAGGAAAAATAAACAATGAAGCCTTAACCGCTAAACCTTTAGTCCCGGTTGGTGTTACCAACCGGGACCAAAGGTCCCCATGCCCTGGCGCGCACTGCCGGCCACGTGGCCAGGGTTTAGTCTCGGTTCGTAGCCAACCGAGACTAAAGGCTTGGACCCTTTAGTCTCTATACTTTAGTCCCGGTTGGGGAACCGGGACTAAAGGCCCTTCCCAACCGGGACTAATGGCCTGTTTTCTACTAGTGCCTTTTCATTTTCCTTTGAATAAAGCAGAGCCAACAAAGGAACGAGATCTCTCTCCCTAACACAAATCATGAGTGGTGTTGGGAATAGACTTGATGTGGCCTAGCGAGGCATCCTCTTTGCTTTTTATGCAAGTGAAATTGCTGTGTACAGCATAACACATTAGCTAGAAAGATAAGATTGCATAGCTCATTTAAAGACTAATAGTAGTATCTCTAAAGAAATGAAGCAAGTAAATTATTTCTGGCCCCCATATATCAGGCACCTCCACCACCCAGAGCGAGCACCTGACAGTCACCTTCCACTCCTAATGATTCATCATTCCCAATGATTCATGCGCCAAACATCATACCACTATCAGGGAGGGAGAGCAAAACCCAGTTTTAATGATTTGGCAATCTAAGAGTGAACATAAAGATTTAGATGGAACCTAGTGCTCTTCCAACATAATTGGATGCTAGTGTAATGGTATACTGTATGTAGTTTTCACTTGTCTGCAGTGTAATGTTTAAGGACTAAGGAGGGCTGGGCCAGTTTTTTTTCTCCCACTGCTAGCATCCAATTATCCTGCCAGAAGTTCACGCTTTTTTCATCTATATATCTATATACTAGGTCACCAAAATGAAGATAGTTAATTTCATTAAAAAAACATACCTGAAAATAAATAAACAAATAAATAAATGCTCCTTTCCCATCATCCAACCTGCACCACCTTCAAAATTAGAAAGAAATAGCAACGGTCCATTTGGCGAAGCAAACAAGTCCGTTTACAAGGATGATTATTATTTAAAACATGATGACTGAAAGACTGACAACGCCTGAGGCATTAATGAATGAATGAAGCATTACCCATTATATATTATTATAGTATAACAATTAATATTTGATGCCCAATTCATTTGTTATGTTTACATCTGCGATGATTCATCAATATGAAGATGCCAAACATTTTTTTTTTTGAAATGGAGGATGACCCCCGGCCTCTTCATCTGGCAGATGCATGCAGCTACTTTATAACTTATTCATAAAGACCTTACAAAATAATACATCAATATGTCTGAGGCCGTCATCTTGGCAACATCTGTCGCTACTCCTATCCATTGATGAAGGGGTGCATAAAGTGTGAGCCGAATACCTAGACCTATCATAAGAAGATGCCAAACATACATTTTCGACAAAAAGTATGGGAGGGAATCACCTGCAAGAGCGCTCCATTCATCAAGCTTGTGTTGCGGATGCAGCGAGCCCTCCTTCTGGCCACCGCCAACGTCGCCTTAACGACGAGCCCGCCAGGATTGGCGGGGAGTGGTCGCTTAGCGACTGCTCCGTAGTCCGTAGTGGAATCTCTAAAAAGACTATATTTAGAAACGGAGGGAGTAGTATATAAGAGAAACACAATGACTAATTTGCAGCAGGCTTCATTCAATAGTAATTTTGAACTGCTGGAACATCACCAAGTGCTCCAACGATGCCAACAATGCATGCTCTTGTCCTTGTTACCAAACTCTAGAGAAACAAAGCATCTCGAGCCTACTCGATCATGCTTGGACCCTACCTCGAATCCTATCACTCTCCTTGGTAATTCTTCCCTTTGCTTTATTCAATTCAATTCAAAGGAAAAGTAAAAGGAGGAAGAAGCTCAACAAAATAATTAGCAGACAAGGGGATCACTTCCTTCTTTTCTTTTTTGCTTAGCGCAAACCGCAAGCAAAGAACCTGCAGGTTGCTTTGGCAAAAGCAAATTGTAAGCCAAACGTACCTACACAAGCCCTGCACTGCACTGCATACCGGCAGCCCTCCAGTTTCCACATTCATTCATTCCTTCATTGCTTCTTCATATCGCCTGACATCAACGTCTATAGTTTCTTCTGGCCCGACGGAGCAGTGCCTGCCTGCCTGCAAATTTAGGTACTATATATGTACTCAGAATGCTCAATATATGATTAATTCTTCTGCTATCAATAATATATCTTATGTTAATTGCTCGCTCGCAGTACATTATGTATTGACTGACAATGTTTGTTCCTTCACGCACAAATATAACTAATTCATGTACGCGCTCTTCTGGTAACCTTTGCTAGGTGCTAGCAGATAGCAAAATAACTCATCTGGAGGTGCACATCCATGGGGTAGATTGACATCTAGAGCATTGATCTCTCGTGAGGCACACTTGCTCTCCATTATCCCCCCATTCATTCCTTCATTGCTCCTCCTTTATATCACCTCACATGCATAAACATCATTCTTCTTGTGCCACCACTACCTCTTTTGCAGTTAACGGTTATCGACAGATATATACCAATTCTTGTGTTATTCATCATCAGCACACAAGATCGGTGTAGCATATCAGTAGACATATACTAATTCTTGTGTTATTCATCATCAATCGGCACACAAGATCCTGCCAAGTACGGTACTACTGCTACTACGATGTGGTTTAATTGTTCTTATCTAATTGTACCCATTTTAGTTTGTTTCCAAAATAGAAGGTTTATTGATTATGCATCTACTGACATTTTTTTTTCTATACACAAACATATAACCGATTCCTACTGATCTCTTATGGTAACTAGGTGCAAAATAATTCATCCTGAGGTGCAGACCGATGGGTTAGATTTCTGGAGCTTCTTGTCTTTGCCAGGCCTTCACTGAAATATATCAGTCATCATGCCTCGAGAGGTATTAATTTGTCTGCATACATACACATGCATGCTGTTCTCACGATGTAGAATGTCTAGTGCTTTTTCACATGTATTGGATTCTATCTTGAATAGAAGTGTTAGGTTCATGATTTAAAAAGAAGCTACTGCACCGATGCATGCGTTGCATACATATTTACTTAGCTACAAATTCGATACGTACACAGCCATGCAAACTTGTGGGCTATACATATTATTAATCTGATCCACCGCTAATTAAACGTCAACAATACACTGTTTATATAGCTAATCAAATCCACATTTAGAATTTTCAATACATGCTAGTTATCTGCAGTAATGCAGAAGACCAATCCAAATAGAGGATGTGGTTCTTGTTGAAATCCACATAGTATTAATTTGTTGTAGTCCTACCGCAACGAACTTATTCTCTTCCTCCTCACACGGTTGCACAAGCCTAAGGTAGTGTTTGTTTGGGCTGATTGTGCCGTGAAAACTGCTGTGGGTTGGCTGTGCTGTGAAAACTACTTTGATGAGAAAGTTGCTGTGGTGACAAATGTTGTTGGGCAACTTGGCTGGCTGGTGGCTGCAAGCTGAGAAAACGTGTGAAATACCCTGTGGATAGTTGTTTTGCACACAAATATAGACACTGATTAATGTATTGTATGTATCGACAGTTTGTACAATCAACAAATCGAAACGATGCACTTGATATAAACACCATTAGCTAACCACTGGCCGGCGACATTCTCACCAACGTCTGTACATTTTTTGTCCTAAAAAATGTTTGTGCGGTTTATTATTTTATTTTGATTTTTTTTGCTTCGGTTTGACCTGCCGTCTGCCATGGGATGGTCATCGCGCCTGGTTGCAGTCAAGCACAGGGCCAGCCCCTTCGACACCTGCTCCACGTTCGGCTCCCACGAGAGCACATGAGCCGAACGTGGAGCAGGTGTCGAAGTGGCTGGTCCTCGAGGAACTTGGGCCTAGAGAAACAAAACACGCCAAGGTGGCGTTCCAGGTTGTTGCGGCGAGTGGGGCGGCGGTGAGGCAGCGGCGTCCAAGGAATCCTAAAAAATGTCCTCTCACTCGGAATCGGTTGCTTGCTCGGCATCGTGGAGGGGGAGGGCCTTCAATGGCAATTTCCCCATGCATAAGATAAATATCAGTGGCAAGTCAAAAGCTGGTTCCATTTTGAGTCAAAAGCTGCGGGAAGCACCTCCCTAGAGTGTGCAAAGCTAGCTGCTAATCAATTCTTAAAAAAACACTAGTGTCAAAGACGCTCTTATATTATGGGGCAGAGGGAGAGTAGCTGCTAATCAAAACACGCCTGCCGCAGCCATCTTCTTTCCCTTCAACAGTACACGCGAGCTACACACCAGTGCAAGCTCCATGCCTAACGCACCCTCGTAGCTTGCTGTGAGCTCTGAGCGTGTATGAGTGACTGTAGTTTAATTAATTAGTCTTGATTCTAATAATAACAAAACAAAGCAAGTGCACCTTTTGAATATAGTATGTTGCTAGTTGAAAACTGTTGTAGTGAGCAACCTCAACTAATTGCCATCAACAAATGCAGTATATTACTGTGGATACCGTCGAAGAAGCGGTGCAAAGAATAATCCCTTTTCTGGAGGATATGAGTAGTATTGCACATAAGTCCATCTATTTTGATGGATGGCAAGGGTTGGCGGCTTCAGCGGTGCTTAGAGCCATAGCCAAAGAACCTCCACCATCTCTGGTGAAGAAATTCAATAAGATCATTCACGTCGATTGCTCGAGGTGGAAAAGCCGAAGAGCACTCCAGAGGACAATTACACAAGAACTGAAGCTTCCTCAATGGGTAATGGATATTTTTGATAGACAAGATGAAGAAGATGATTTCAGAGGGATAGATGAAGGGTCCAGAGTTGAGATAGAATTAGTTGGGAGAGAGATCCTTCAAATCCTTATGGGCCAAAGATGTTTAGTGATCTTTCATAATGGAAGCAATGATATGGTTAATATAAGTGATTATGGCATTCTTCAAGGAAAACTTTTTGATACTAAGGTATTGTGGACATTTCGGGGAAGGCTTCGGCTCAACTCAGGAATTAGTGAGAAGGTGGATACTTCTAATCTTTTCATTTTCAATGACTGGCCGTATAAAGATTGGAATTATTTTCTGCAAAATGAGGCTAGAGAAATTGCTGGGTACACTGATAATCTTGGTGCAGCAGTTGAAGAGTGTTGCTTGTATCTGCTGTCATTAAATTGTCAGGGAGGCAACATCATGGACTACAACTGGGCCACCCATGCTTCCAGCTATTGGGTTTGTGATGGGATTATACAGGGAGGTCAGGGTGACGAAGCATGGAAGGTTGCTGCTGCTTTGCATCAACATATAAATATAGAAGATTATTCGTCTAATGATCTGCCCTCTTTTGGTCATAAACTGAAGACACCTCCCAAACGATGGATATTGTCCAAGGAAAGCTCTATTGTGCATCCAGAGTCCACGTCCATTTTCCTTACTGCAGTGGCAAGCCCATCAGGTCCACCATTAAGACCCTTACCTGATGGCATGTTTCATCAATCGGACAAACTCCGTGTCCTCAAGTTATGCCGTTGCTCCTTCAACTTTTCTTCACCTCCTTTCTGCTCTTGCCGCCACTTAAAGTTCCTCGGATTAGATGGCTGCAAGGATCAACACGTAGAAGAAGATGAGAAGCAAGATAGGCCAGCAATGGAATTTTTTCACAGCCTATGGGTTCTAGACATATGCCACACGGATTGGGAGTTGGATTTATCAGCAAACATCACAGAGCATATGGCTGCAAATATTAGGGAGGTGCATATAAAGAAAGGAAGGATTTGGTGCCATAGTTTTGCATGGCGACGGCTGCAGAACCTTCACAAGCTTCGAGTCATTGAGCCCACATCCCCATGGCAGACATGTGAAATGGACGAATTTACAGATATGGTGAAGATGGAGTACCTCGACCTATCTGGGAATAGTACAATACAAGTTTTGCCATGTCTATCAGGGGCAACAAGAGTCAAGATCCTGGTTCTAGATGGTTGTACTGGGTTGGAGTATGTTGGCCCAGAAGGACTCCCTATGTCACTTGAATCATTCAGCTTAGATGTGCGTACAAGAGTGGATCAGAATGAGGAAGCCAAAATCTCTCATATCTCTTTGGCAGGTTGTGGAAGATTGTTGAAGTTCAGATTGTGTGGATCACTTAAAAAACTGGAGGAGCTAGATTTATCAGGCACACTGGTAAAAACATTTGACCTCAAAGAGGTACATGCCCCAAATCTACAACAAATAATTCTATTGGAATGTTTGCAACTCCATGCCATTATATGGCCAGAAGAGGGTCTACCAACACTGACAATGCTGCATATTGATACCTCAGTTTGTCCTGTTCAAACTAAACTGCATGAAGTGTATGTTACTATAATGGACCTAAGGTTTTTTCAGTCCTTGGTATTACAAAGCAATGTCCGATTCTGTTGGAATAGCAATAGGTTCCATCTAAATCTTTGTGTCCCTTGTACCACCAATGTTACGGGACAAAGATATATCAAGGAGAAGATGGGCTCTGGTAATAGTGAGAAAATAATGGGTCCTCCTCTACCAAAGTCATTAACCCCCAATACTTGCAGCACCTACAAGGATGTTTCTGTTGGCAACATAATTGTTGATCACGACTACAACAATGGAATGCAGTTTCAGCCATCAGGCAGCCATGTTGAGATTGGCAAGGGAATTAGCAACGCTAAAGTGGAGACTGAACAAGCAATCAAGGCTATCATCTTTGCAATGAACAATGTTGAGTCGTTGCATGTGCATGACAATTCTTCCATCACCATTGTCATCCCAGAACACATGACGTCCATTGATGGGAAGGAACTTGGTTGGCTACATCTAAAACAGTGCCATGTGGTGAGATGCCCCAAGTTGCACACAGTCTTCACCCCTAACTACGATAGAATCTATCCCTTCAAAGAAATAGAGACCTTTTGGGCTGCTGATCTCTTGAATGCTCACTGCATTTGGAGCAAAGGAAGGAGCTACGGTGGCATAGACAACACTTCATTTGCCAAACTGAAGAGCATACACCTGTACTCTTGCCCGAGGCTCACATTTGTGCTCCCATTGTTGATGGCTATTCAAGGATCATATTTGCACAACTTAGGAAGTCTTCACATTGTCAACTGTGGTGATTTAAAGATGGTATTCCCTGTTCATACTGGCCTCCGATTAGGTGTACTAGAGTTCCCAAGCCTGAAGCATATCCACTTGTATGAGCTCTATAAGTTGCAGCATATATGTGAGGTCAAGATGCTTGCTCCCAAGCTTGAGAGGGTATGGCTTAGGGGTTGTTGGGATCTCAGGCGTCTCCCAGCCGTTGGCCGAGATAGCCGCCGTCCCGTCGTGGACTGCGAGAAGGACTGGTGGGATAAGCTAGACTGGGATGGGTTGGAGACCGGCCACCATCCTTCCCTCTTTGAGCCGCACCACTCGTCTTATTACAAGATGCCCCTGGAGAGAGTCTCAGTTCTCCGATGAACCTATGCAACCCTTCAGGTACACATGCACATCACCTTCTACCTTTGTTTCTTGTTTCATGCTTGCATGTACCGTAAAGAAACTAGCATTTACTCTATGATAATCTGTTGTTCAAAAGAATTAATACTCTGCAAGTACGTCCGAGTGTAGATGCATAACAATAAGTTAATTAACCATGCATGCATTGCATTCTAATTACTCCTAATCATTATCGTCCGTCTCGCTTATGCATTCTGCTCTCATTAATATCTGTTGCATGCTTGCATCATGCCTCTGCAGTTCTGTGTAGGCTTGGTGGTGCAAGATGACGACGTGGCCTTACTGCTTCCGACTGCTGCCCGTGGCCGCAACAGTTCAAGTCAGTGTTTGTTTCCCAAGATTGTGGTTGTGTTTTTTCTGAAGAATAAAAGGTGCTAGCTGTGTGTTGCATGCGTGTGTGTGGTGTGCACCTGATTGATTGTTTCCAGTACTACGATCGAGGCGGCATACCGTCTATGTGTGGCTTGATTTGGTTCGGTTTGTGTTTGCATTTGTGATTGTAATAAGAAGGGATGTGCTGCTTGTGGCTGCCTGTGGAAGACTATCAAACAATGTTGTTCATTTGTGTCCACTCTCTCCACTGTGGTGTCTTATTACAATTGGAAGCTAGCTGCTGGCATGCGTCTGCTTAGACCAGCTCTCCGAGCAGGAGTCATGATTTGTGTGCTAGCTAGCTTTCTTTGAAATCTCCTCACAGTATAGTCCTCTTCTCAGAATCATGATCCAACTTTTCACTTTTTTGTTTTCGTGGATGCATTAACTTGTAAGATTTTTCTGCAGCAAATACCGGGCTCAGTCCTAGTGTACTAGATGATCATCATGTATCAGGTGGTTTTGTCTCCCTATTATGCTGTTGTGGCTTCGTTAATGAAACTGTCGATGATATCTTTTCTGTCCAAGAGAGAAAAGGGGAAAAATATATCTTCAATGTTACTTTGTTTTTCCCTTTCAAATGCACAGACCAGGGGCTGTTGTCTGTAGCTGCTTCAGAGTTACATACAGTGAACTCTGAAGCCACGTTCGGTGTTTATGCACATACTTGGGATTATGACGACATTACCTTTGGCCTCTAGTTAATGGAGAAAAATACACATCTTGAAACAAGAATATTTCCTTTTGCGGAGAAAATGAGCAAATGTATCTCTTGTTAGGAGAAGACGTGAGTCCAGTAGGATTGTGACGAATCTGATCCAAGGTGGAGGACCCTGCCCTGCCCCTTTGCTTTAGTCGCAGAAAAAAAAAGGAAAAGTTAGGAGGAAGAAGCAAAGAATTTCCATCTTTCTTCTTTACTTTGCTGCAGCCCCAAGCAAAGTATATATTAACCAGCAGCTATGGATGCTTTCCGAAAATCAAATTAAGCCAAACATACGTACACAAGCCCTGCACTGCATACCACAACTGCCCTCCAGTATCCCCATTCATTTTCGCTCATTGCTCCTCCTACAGATCACCTGACATCAACATCTTTCATTTCTTGTGGCCCGACAAAGTGTAGTAGATAATCTCAGCGTGTTACTGTTTCTCTGAATAATGTATGCATGGCGATGGGACATGCCCAAGCACATGTACGTAGCGAGGTTAGTAGTAGTGCTGCATGCACGTACTATCTCCTGTAGTTTGTTTTTCCTCCTCCGGCTAGCACGGCACACAGGAAGCAGTCGTGGGATGGCGCGGCATCAACGCAGATCGTGTGCAGCTAGGCCGGAGGTTTGTTAGCTGTTAGCTTTGAGATCCTTTGTAATCGGAGCTAGTCATTGAAAGGAATAACAGAAAGAGTCGCGTAGGTTCAGGCGACGCAAACTACACTCTCCCGTTCGTTTTCGCTTCTCTCTCTCCCGATCGTCTTCTCGGCGTCTTCCGGCAACGACATTTGGTACCAGAGCCTCGGTGTTTGATCCCTGGCGGCCGGCGGTGTTTGATCCGCGGTGCTCATGTCGGACGACGAGAAGAAGAAGAAGGCCGCGGCGGCGGCGGGGCAGTCACCATCGGCTGGAACGCCCCTCGCGCGCCTCACGGCCGGCGGCAGCGGGGAGATCCGCATCATCGAGCGCGTGGTGCAGAGCGAGACATCATCATCGACCATGGTCCTCTCTCGCACTAACTACATGGAGTGGGCACTCCTTATGCAAGTCAAGCTGCAAGTCGCGGGCGTCTGGTCCGCCGTGACTGACGGCACCGCTGACGAGCGAGACGACCAGCGCGCCCTGCAGATCATACTCACGGGGGTGCCGCCGGAGATGCTCCGGGTCCTGGCGGCCAAGGACACGGCGAAAAGACCATCAAGACACTCCGCATGGGGAGTGAGCCTGCGTTTTGATTTTCGGTCGAAAAAAATGAATTTCGGCCATCTCGTCATGGGCCGACATATGGGCCTTTCGGCCAAATAATTCGGCCTAGTTTGAATTTACTTGGCTTGGCCCAGCTTCCAGAGTGTTCCTGTTAGGGTCTGGCTGAGACAAAACCACGAAACCTAGCTCACAAACCCTAGAACTCTCTTTTCCTCTCGTCTCCTCCTGTGTGCGGCGCCGCCGCTGCGCACAGGGCTCCTCACTCGCTAACGCAGCTTCGCCGGCCATGAAGCTCAACCTCCAGATCCACTAGCGTCCTCCACCCCCATCCTCCTTCTCTCCGTTGCTTCTCCAAGCCTACGGCATGGTGCTCGACGGCTACGGCAACGGAGCTGACACGTTCAACGGAGGCCGGAGCTCAGGGCAACGACAGCAGCATGGAGGGCGTCCGCATGATTTTGAAGGTAAATCCACTATACCGTGACTCACCTATTCCATGGGCTTGTGAAGTAGGTTCCTATTCTGAAATTAACACTGAAGTGTTACCTTTCAGTCACAATATTGCAGAAATTTCAGTAGAACACTGAGCCTCTATTTGGTCAGATAGCAGTTTTGTGTGGAATCAGAGAGGCGGGGTAAAGTTGCTGCATACACTTGCTACATTTCCTTGAACACACGCACACACAGATTTGTGCTGTAGAAGCTAGCTAACAATACTGCTTGGATGCATAGATCGCTACTTGCATCTCCCATTTTGTTTAGCATGTAGTCCAGTGTAGGGCTGTGTTTTGATTTTACTGCTGCCTATATATGTTGTGCCCCTGTAGACTGAGTTTGTGATTTGTCTGTTTGGCAAACTAGAGCCTCAGGTTGTATAAAGATTATTTTTCATTCATAAATATATATAGTTCTTTGTTGTTTCAAATCGGTGAATTATGTTATTATTTTGGAATTGCCACTCTGTTTTTTTATCATTCATACGAGGACAACCTTGTAAGCAGGAAATGGTTGTTTCCTTAGTTACTCACTCTTCATAACTGAACGTTATTCTTTTGTCATATCATTTTCAGGTAATGGCAGTGGCAACCAAGATGCAAATGCAAACAGTTCCCAAAGATCTTGGAAAGATATTACTCTGCTTGCTTGTTCACATGATCGAAATGGAACCATGATCTTGATTTTCTTGATTCAATTAAAGTGACTGTTTGTAATTTTGCAATGCAGGACTTAAAGACAACAACATATATGATCCTTGGAACCATGCATGGCCGTATTATGGAGGTTTTGATTGTATCTACTGCAGCCTAAAGCACAAAGGTGGAGGTGCAACCCGTGTAGCGGAGCATCTTGGTGGTATTGTAGGTAATGTGAGAAGCTGCCCTAATGTGCCAAGAGATGTGAGAGATGCAATGAGGGACTGCCAGAATGAATCAAGGAGGAAGAAGAGGGACAAACAAAATAGTAGGCTGAGAATTGAAAGAAATATTATGGAGGGGTTGTATCAAAAAGGAGGGGTGATTGACATACTAGATGATGATGAAGAAGATATTCAGATGACAATTAGACAAGCATTGCGTGACCCCAATGTCTCTCGCAAAGTTGACAAGAGGATTGGTGGGGGGAGTGTGGGTGATGTGCGGGTTTCTGTTGGCAAAAAGAGTATCACAGTCTACTTTGAAAAGGAATTATCTAGCAACAAAGTATCTATGCAGCCCAAGATCAATACTGCTTTGGATCCTAATTCAAGAGATGCACTTGGCCTAGCTTGGTCCAAGTTTTTTCATGCCAATGACATTGCTGGACGTAAAGCTGATTGTCCATATTTCCGAGCTGCCGTGAAGATCACTCAGCAATTAGAGCCTACTCCTATACCAACCGCGAAAGAGATTGATGGGACATATTTGGAGGCTAACTATGATGAAGCTGCTGTGTTTCTTCAAAACTTCAAACAAGATTGGAAGAATTATGGTGTGACTCTTATGTGCGACTCTTGGACTGGACCTACAGGAATGAGCATCATTAACTTCATGGTGTATTGTAATACACGAATGTTCTTCCTCAAAACAATCGATGCATCCGGTCAGACTCAGATTTCAGGTTACTTCCTCCTCCTCTTCACATTTACTTACAATACTTGCTTCTTAAAATACTTGATATGCATTTTACATATGTTCTTAAATACTATACTAGAATGCTTGGATCTGTCCTATAATTGTCTCATGTTCTTAAAATACTTGATATGCATTTTACATATGTTCTTAAATATTATACTTGAATGCTTGGATCTGTCCTAGAATTATCTTATGTCCTTCAATTTCTTGATTTGTTCTAATTAGGTATATGCATTTTACATAATTTTGCAGACTTTATCTATAGAGAGATTGAAAAAGTTGTAGAAGAGATAGGCCATGAACATATAGTTCAGATTGTAACCGATAATGGGTCCAATTATAAGAAAGCTTGCAAAACCCTTATAGAAGAACCACAATACTCTCACATTGTTTGGCAACCATGTGCTGCACATACCGTCAATCTTATGTTAAAAGACATAGCAAAATTTCCTGAGGTTGATGTGATAGTCAAGAGTGCCAAGACAATCTGTAGGTTCATGCATAAGCACAGTAACCTCCATGATAACATGAAGAAGAACATAGGTGGTGAACTAATAAGACCAAATGCCATCCGTTTTGGAACCGTCTTCATGTTCCTTGAGAGTTACCATTTGAAGAAAGATAAATTTAGAGAGTGGATGGTATCTAAGGATTGGAAGGAGTGTCAATGGAGGTATGAGCCTGGCTACGTGTTTGCCGAAGAGTGTTTGTCTAGTAACGTATGGTGGTCAGCACTAGAGTGGGTATTGGGTGCATTGAGGCCACTTTATAAGGCGATGAGGTATGCTGATACACAAAAACAATGCACTCTTTCTGGCTTCAAAAAGAGTATGATGCTCGCTATACAAGGGATGGAAGCCCATCTTGGCCCTACGTCAAGGTTGTACCTTAGTTTCATGCGCAAGGTGGGCAAGAGGATAGATGCAATGGAAGAAGATACATTTATGGTTGCAGGTATTGATAAATGATAGACCTTTGCAATCTACGATTCTCTTTTTTTTTCTGTTTTTAATTCGTGTTGCTCTATTGTTATGCAGCAGCTGTCCTGGATCCATATACATATTACTAGCTCAACCTTTGCAACCATACAGATTCTGCAACTTCACTAACTGATGCCATAGCGAAGATACTTGATCCAAAGATTGCTCTTTCAGCCATTGATGAAGTAAGTAAGTTTAGGGAGTGCCAAGGGAGGTTTGGGACCAGATTAGCGAAAGAAACTGCGGCGAGAATGGAGCCAAGTAAGTCATGATTTTTTAGTTTTAGAATTTCCATTTCCTTTCAGTTTGCAATTCTGAAAATTTTATTGGTGATATGTTCCAGCCCAATGGTGGTTTCAGTTTGGAGGGGATGTTCCTGCACTACAGAAGTGTGCAATGAGAATTTGCTCACAATGTGTGTCATCTAGTGGATGTGAGAGAAAATGGAGCGCCTTTGCTTTGGTGCACACAAAGCAAAGGAATAGTCTTCTATATGACAAGCTACACAAGCTAGTGTTTGTCCGATACAACCTAAAGGTATAAACGAATACAATTTACTTTCTACCTTGTATTGTCCTTGCATGTATAAAAAATTAGGAGAAATGATTTACTTGCTTTACTATTTAAACCTTGAAGATACGTGCTGAAGAAGATCAATAGAAAGAGAGAGATATAGATAAAGAAATCGATCCAAGTGCATTGTTAATGGATACAACAATGTTTGATGAAACAAACCCAATAATGGAGTGGTTGAATGAGGATGAAGAGGATCCAATCGTTGATGGAGCTGATGCTGCTAGTGCTGTTTTTGAAAAAATAAGGCGCCTCAACTCAAGTAGGAAAGCTTCATATGTTGGTACAAAGGGTAATAACAAGAAAAGAAAGAGGAATGACAATGATGAGAATGAGTATGTAGACATTGAGAGTGAGGATGAAGATGAAGAAACTGAATTTATTGATATTGAGAGTGAGGATAATGATGAGGCAAGTGAGGATGATGAAAATGATCCAACGACGCAAGATCAGCAAGAGGCACAAATGCAGGTGGAAACGGAGACACAAATTCAAGTGGAAAAGGAGACACCACCAAGCGATGGCAATTTGGAGACCCGTAGATCTGGACGTCTAGTCAAGAAGAAGACCAAGGACATCAACAGCCTCTACCATGGTGTTTCCCGAAGAAAATGATATAATTAACAAAATCTGCTTGTAAGTCTTTTCTTTTTAGTGTCTTATGATTCATGATGATTACTTAGAATATTTTAGCAACTTGGAGCTGGTAGTTACTTGGAAATACATGAAACTTAGCTTACATGAAACCTGGAAACTTAGCTTACATAATTTGTAATTCACATTTATACTATCCTGAAATGTTAATACATGAAACCTGAAAGTGGGTATGTTTGAGCATAATTTGTGATCCACATTTTTGACCGTGGATTTTTTCCCTTCTGTATGGAAATTGACAAGTGGCTAGTCCAAGCCAGCAGTGGTCTGTTTGTGTCTATGTTGCTTTCTTTGTATCCTTAAGAGTTTTGTTGTGCTGGAGTACAAACTATAAGCTAGAATTCATCATTCTAGGATATGGAGGCATTTAACCTGTACTCGTGAAGCTTTTTAGAGAATAAAATAAATATAATGCTGCAGTAGATTTGCTATTTGATTCATGAGCATGCATAACATTTGACTATTGTTGTACTAGCCACTTGTCTTGTTAGTCCATTTTATTTTTGTATGCACAAAGTGGCAGAAGAAAATTCAGATGATGAACTACCTCCATCCTGACCCTTCCTCTGTTCTCTCTAAACCAGAAATGCCCATGTGAAGAAGAACCAAGGATATCAAGAAGCTTTTGGATGTATGCAAGCTTGGAGCTGCTGTTTCAATGTCTTGCTTTGATGGTTACCTTTTGGAGCTGTTGTTTCTATGTGTAATCCTTTAAAGTCTATTGGTTGTATCAGATTATTTAAACTTTGAACTATGCTATGGTGCCTGAACTGATGTAGGACTGTTAATGTGTGACTGTTATGTTGGACAGATGCAGTTTTAATCCTAGGCCGTATTTGCTAAAGGTTATATGATCAATCCTGATGGTAGTTGCGATGCTATACTTTTGCTCTATTTTATATCAAATCTTATTCAAATTTTGTTCAAATTTCGGCCGAATTTTGGTCAAATTTTCAAATTTTGTTTTTGCAATTTCATCCGAGATTTTACCGAAATATTTGAAATAACCGAAATTCGGCCATTTCGGCCAAGGACGAAAAAAAATGCAAACCGAAATTCAAAACGCAGGAGTGAGCTCGCTCGCAAGGCCAAGACGCAAGTGCGCCGCCACGAGTTTGAGGATCTCCGCTTCAAGGACGGCGAGGTCGTCGAAGATTTCGCGCTGCGGCTCACCGGACTCGTGGCGGACTTGGAGCTATATGGCGATCCGGTCACGGAGCACAAGGCTGTGCAGAAGTTCCTTCAAGTCGTGCCGCGAAAATATAGGCAGATGGCGATGGCAATCGAGAGCCTCGTTGATCTAAAAACGCTGACGATTGAGGAGCTCGCCGGGCGTTTCTCTGCGTGCGAGGATCACTACGACCTCGACGACGTGGCGCAGTCCGGGGGCCGGCTGCTTCTCACCCACGAGGAGTGGCTCGCCCGCGAGCGACAGCTCGGTGGCGGTGGGTCGTCGTCGGGCGGAAGCGGCGGCGGAAGGGGCAAGTCGCTGGCCAAGCCTAAACCTCAGGGCGGCGGAAAACCTGCGCCGGGCAGCGGCGGCGCGGGCGGATCAGACGGATCGGGTGGCAAGAGAAAGGGAAAATGCCACTATTGCAACAAGCCGGGTCATTGGAAGAAAGAGTGCCGCACCAGGATTAAGGAAGAAGATGAACGTGCTAAGCAGGGCCAAGCACACCTAGTCCGCGAAGAGCTGCCCGAGGACCAAACTGATGCGTGACGGATCATCCGGAGGTCCAAGGCCTACCAAGTGCATCAAGGCGAACTATATAAGAAAAATGTCACGGGAGTACTCCAACGATGTATATCCGAGGAGGAAGGATAGCAGCTCCTTTCGGAAATACATTCCGGCATGGGTGGCCATCACACCACACCTCGGACCTTGGTAAGCAAGGCTTTTCGGGCCATATTTTACTGGCCAACTGCTAGAGCAGACGCGAAAGCACTCGTTCAACGATGTGCAGGGTGCCAGGTCTTTGCTAATCAAAGCCACATGCCGGCTACGGCTCTTCGGACTATAACGATCACCTGGCCATTCGCAGTCTGGGGGCTAGACATGGTCGGCCCGCTTAGAGGGGGACCAAGAAAAATAGGTACCTGCTTGTCATGGTAGATAAATTTACGAAGTGGATCGAGGCAAAACTAGTGACCTCAGCTAAAGTGGGGCCAGTACTCGATTTCATCTCCGGGGTCGTTCACCGTTACGGTGTGCCCCATAGTATAATTACCGACAACGGGACCAACTTTACAACCAAGGAGGTTAAGGCATGGTGTAAAAAAATGGGCATAAAACTTGATTATGCTTCGATATATCACCCCCAATCCAATGGTGTCGAACGAGCCAATGGTCTCATATTATGTGGCATTAAGCCAAGACTAGTTCGCTCTTTAACAGAGGCCGAGTGTAAATGGGTGGAAGAGCTTGACTCCGTGCTTTGGGGATTACGTACCACGCCAAATCGATCCACAGGCTATACACCCTTCTTCATGGTATACGGTGCCGAGGCCATTATCCCGAGTGATCTCATTCATGATGCACCTAGAGTACGCATGTATGAAGAAAGGGAGGCCGAGCTCGACAGGCAAGACGATCTAGATGTCCTTGAACAGGAACGGGACGTGGCCTATGGCACGTTCTACTTTTTACCAACAGCAGGCGCGACGTTATCAAAGTCGGGAGGTCTGGAATAAAACATTCAATGTTGGAGATTTGGTATTGCGATACCATCCCGAAAAGCAGAAGCATAAACTATCGACTAAATGGGAGGAACCATTCATAATTGATCAAGTGCTCACTGGAGGAGCATACCGCATCCGAGATCCTAAAGACCACCGACTGGAGCCGACCCCATGGAATGCTGCGCGACTTCACCGTTTTTATGGTTAACAAAGGTTTTTTCTTTTGTTTTAAATTGTAGGTAGCATAGTTTTTTATTACTATTCCTCCGCAAGCACATGCTCGGTCAAACCGAGGTCTTTTTATACTTCGGGTACCTTTTTGAAAGTGTGCGGCATGCTCTCCTAGGGGCTTCAAGCTCACGTCTCTTATGCATTCATCAGCTTTGCTGTATATGAAATGCTGCCTTCCGTACTCAAACGTCATAAAGCATCAAATATGCATCAATTTTACTTAAGATCTGGCCAAGCTGGGTTGCCTGGCTCATGTGCTTACCCCTTATGTTCCCGATTGTTCGGCTAAGGGGTAAAGGGAGCACCTCTGTGATTGTTACTTCCGGGTCATCCGAGTAAGTACCTCAGACAGGTGAAGCCGAAATCTAACAATCTTAGGAATATAATTGGTCGGCCACGACGAAAGTGAAATTTTTGGCTATTGGGTTTTGCCCCGAATTAAACTCCGCAATTTTGGCCGCATAAACTGGAAAGCGAGTGTACATTATCATGATCAACATGAAAACCTGAGAAAAGGAACTTCTAAAAGAACTATTTTTCTTGGAAGATGTTTCTTACGTTAAAAAATAATATAACATATCTCTCTGCTTCTACTTTATTTATTTTTCGAACCGCATGGCCGGATTGCCTTGTTCTCCATAGACACTTTGCACTTATAAAGGTACTATAAAGTGGGAAAACACTCCTCGGCCACTGGCCAAGGAGGTGGAAGCCGATGGCCGGTTAACAGAGTATTATATAGCGGATCCAAGCACAAAATGATGTAAAGTACTTTAAATACATAGAATCATTACAACACAACTATTAAAGGATTAGTTCACTCAAGGCCATCTATCAAAGAATCAAGGGTGCAGTCCTGTTGGGACAGCCGAGCAGCCGGCATCACATTCTCATATACTAAGCTCACAGGAATCTCCTTCCCGTCGGGTCCGCAAGGACCGACCTCGGCCAGGTGCTCTGTATCTACCTCTGTATATCGAGTATTTACCATTGCCCAGGCTTCTCGGGCACCTTCTCGGCAAGCCGATAACTTCCATATTTGTAGATGGCGTCGGGCTCCTTCGGGGATGGTTTCGTTAGGCCATAAAGCGCTCGGCCAGCTCAGCCATTCCTTCGGGGATGGTTTAGTTAGGCCATAAAGCCTTGAACACACTCTTCATGGATCTTCGAGATAATTCATGAAGCTCGATCAGCTCTCCAATGGCATCCTTTGTAGAGGAACCGGCGGCTTCTTGAGGCTGGCCAGTCCAAACAGCTGCGAGATTAATGTGTCAATTTTCAAATCGATGGTATGAAATACATAGATACAACATACCTACCGGATATAGATCCACTTATTTCCTTGTTTCGCTCCTCAGATGCGGATAATTGAGCCTTTATCCTCTCAATCTCGAGTGCTTGTTGCTCATTGGCAGCTTTAAGTAGGCTACACTCCTCGATTCTTCGGGACAGCGTACGATGGCCAGCTTGTTCTTCAGATACGGCATATTGAAGGGCCTTACGGGCATCCTCTAAATCCGTCTCAAGGCGGCCAATGGTCTCCGCTGCTAGAGAAGCCTGCCCCATTGACATGGGGTTTGTGCGTTTGGTTACACTCAAAAGGGATCAGTTACACTTACCGTGTGTCTCGCGTGTAAATTTCTTGACATGGGCTACTTCTGTCCAAGCAGCGTCAAGCTCTGTCTTTGTCAAAATCAGCTCTTCGGACAGTTGTTTGTTTGTCGTCTGAGCATCCTGATTCAACAACAAACAGGCATTTGTCAGACACACATACGGGATCCTTAAATTGGCCACTCGTGTCCAAATTGAGGCTCGGGGGCTACTGGGCTTCGCGCTCATTTCTGTAAAATCATAAAAGCTAATCGATCCACTCGTCGGATGGTATATCCAACCAGTGTCCCGGGGGCTACTGGGCTTCGCGCTGGTTTTTTGTACCAATAAGTCCTCGGAAATAATTAAAATTTCTATTACTTCGAGATCGGATGGTTTGTTTTTCTCGAAGAAACATTCATTCATCCATCCGGAGGGCTACTGGGCTCATTAAAAGATTTATTGTTAAACCGCCTTAAATAGAGCTTACCCGCAGACTGGTGGACAGAATACCCACTGCTTCTTCAAAACCTTTTCGGGCGGCTCCCATAAAGGCGTCCACCGAATTTAGGGCATTAAGCTCTTGAGCCGAGAAAGTGGGGTCCTTTACAGCCTCCTTTCTCCGCCTATGCTAAATTGCACTTTCAATTTCGGAGTTGGTGGCAGAGCAGGCTCCCGAAGTCTCGGGAAGAGGCCCTTCTTGGGGTTCCTTGGGAGGGGCAACCCGTTCCGGCTCTATCCTCGGCGGGATCACGCGCCGATGAGCATCCTGGGCCTCCTCGGATAAAGGCCTTTGATAGGTTTCCTACAGATGATAGAGTTCAGCTGTTAGAAGCCCAGGGTGTGTTGGCTATCAAGCTAGCTTATTATAGCAGAAAACTTACCTATTGGAAAAGGGTGCCCCTCGCGTTGTATCTTCGGTAGCCCGTGGCCTAGTACCTCCACGGACGGTCTCCACTTGAATTCCTCGAGGGGTCAGATCGGCTCTCCGCCATTTGGAATGACGCCCCTTGGGAAGACGAGTCAGAGTGCTCGGAGCCGTAGAAACATCTGATCTTTTTCGAGAAGTAGCGGGGGCGCTTACCGATGAAGCCGGCAGGGGATCGGGTAAGTCAAGAAGAAGGGCTACCTCGGAGCCGTCAACACTTTCTTGATAGAACATCCCATCTTTAAAGATTAGGGAAAGCTCGGGGTCCTCGTGAAAGCCTGGGTTGCCGTCACGATCGTAAGACTGTGGCTGTGGAACCGGGCAGTTAACTATTTCAACCCAGTGTCTCCACCCCTGCTCAGATATGTTAAACGTCTAGTCATAAGTATAAGTACACTGCTCGGATGGACGAGGTGTTGTAAAAGAGCTCACCGCTTTGACGGGTTGATGACAAGAGAAGCCGTCCAGAAACTTGCGCTGGGCGAAATCCTCTTTTTCTCCCTTATAGATATCAGCTAGAACGGCTACAATGGCTGTTTGATTCTCGAATCCTTCTCTCACTGATCGAGTAGAGTCGTCGGAACCATTGAATTTCCACAAGGGGTGTATACGTTGTTGGAGAGGCTGGACTCCACGCAGGATGGTGACGGCCATTACATTAATAATGGTCAACCCTTTACGGGCTAGGCAGGTCACTTGAGCTGCAAGACGAGCCACCTCGGCATCCTCCTCTTGCAAACGACTCCTCGGCCACCAGTTGAAGCGTTTCTTTGGAAGAGCAGGTGAGAAGATAGGGAGCCCGGGACGGACAGGATCATAGAGTGGGATGTCGGGCATGTAGAACCATTCGGTGGCCCACATGGCACCCTCCTTTGGAGTGCCGAGGAGATAGTCGGCTTCCGCAATAGGACACACCTCAGCTCCCCCGACCTCGTGGAGCTTTCCGTCCCGAGAACAAGGAATCAAGCAAAAAAAAATTTTCCACAGCCCAAAGTGAGCCTCGCAGCCGAGGTACATCTCACAAAGGGTGACGAATCCCGCGATGTGTAGAATCAAATTGGGGTCAAGGTGATGAAGTTGGATCCCGTAGACCTCCAGCAGACCCCTAAGGAATGGATGGATAGGAAATCCAAGACCCCGTAGCAAGAAGGGGACGAAGCAGACTCGTTCCTCTCCGTGTGGAGAGGGGTGACTGTCTGCAAGCGCTTTGTTGTCTACGGATATTAAGCCAGAACGAGTAGGTGCGAAGTCTGGATCTAGCAAATAACCTTGAGTAGCAAGCCGGGCCAGCCGCAGACGTGAAACGGAACAGCTCCCCCATTCACCTGGGAGGGGTCCGTGGGGACGCATTGATGAACCCGGAGCACCTGCCATTGCTGAAGCTCTTGAGCAAACTTAAGGAGAAGTTTTTGTGTTTAGGCGAGATGGGTAAATGCTGGGGTCTAACCGCTTTGGTGACCCTAGTCGATTAAATACACTGATGAGAGACGTTTTGATGTCCAATCACTAAATGCCCACACAAAATCAAGAAAGTTTATAAGTAATTAGTGGGCCCCTCAATTGCTCTCCCTCTAGTACAAGTAGTCGGATAATCGGAGGAGAAAGGGGGTCTAATGGTCCGAAGTATGTTAAATGCTTGGACGGTCGTCGTCGACGTCAGGGGTGACTGAAAGCCCTAGAATCTGATGTTCAGAACGAACTAAGCAAGGAACTCGCCTGCTGAGCCGAAGACATCAGCCGAAAACATTAAAATCCGAGGAGGAAGCTATGGTGCTCGGCTCCAAAGACCATTTCAGGGGGCTACTGACGGTGTCCTGGACTAGGGGGTACTAACCAGTACGGCCCGCAGTCCATGGGCCGAGCTTATGGCCCGCCGATCAGCAAGAAGGAAGGACTGCCGAAGCCACGAACCTCGGCGTGATCAAGATGGAAACCTCTGAAGACTTGGCGTATACTTCATGGATTCTGCTGCAGCCGACGTATCGAAAACCGACCATGTATCCGACCTAGGTACCCCTCGGTGCATATATAAGACGAGGGGTTTAGTGCTTGGACACACGATTACAGCCTTAGCGTTTAGAACGCAATCATATGATCTCGAGGTAGATCATCTTGTACTCTGTACCCCATCACACCAATATAAACAAAGCAGGACGTAGGGTTTTACCTCTTCAGGAGGGCCCGAACCTGGGTAAACATCGTCTCCCCTCGTCCCCTGTTACCATTGTTCCTAGACCTACAGCTCGGGACCCCCTACCCGAGATCCGCCGGTTTTAGCACCGACATGATGCAAACATAATGCAAATGATCATGCTAAGTTAAAATTTATTAAGTGTTCCGATGAACAAATGTTGTGGCATGAATAATCAAGTTTTGAAGAGGGATTAGTAATATAGTATCAGCAAGATTTAAGTAGTCGTGTTGCCACATAAAATAAAATAAAAAACGGGTCTCAGGAGGTAGGACCATCCGGGAAAAAACCCAAGAGAAAAATATAAGAAAATGCTACAGTTGGGTGTCTTCGTGACACCACTCAAAGGGCTTTAATTCAAGTAAAACCAAGGCAAGGTGGGTTCTAGGAGGTAGGACCATCCCGAAAATCCAAAAGAAATGCCAATCGGGTGTCTGAAGTGACACCTCAAAAGGTCTTGAAAATAAATGCCACAGTCGGGTGTCTGAAGCGACGCCTCATAAAAGGGCTTTAAAAAAATTATATGAAAGCACACAATAATAACAGAGTGTAAGGAGTATCCAGGAGGTAGAACCTTCCCAGGAGACTCAACAATTTATATAAGAGGAAAGATTAGTCCATAACAGCATCAAGACTATTTATGATAATATCAAAAGCAATGATCAATTCTCTATTTAATTATTTCCTCCGAAGACCGACACCGAGACCGACACTTGACCCTTCCAAACTACCGTCCTTGACCGCGAACATGGCTATTCGAATAGGTTAAACTCTGCAGAGGTTGCACTCTTTACCCACATGTAAAAGATTTCTGTTGTCAGCACCGAAATGTTAACGAGTTCCTATTACGGTCTTTGGGTTGCAAACACACCTGACCAATCACACACCAGCCTTAAATCTCCGAGCCAGGAATCACCCAAAGCATCGGACAAGTAAAACCTTAAGTTGGGGAGGTCACAACCTCAAGTAGCAATGAGCAGATAACCATATTTATAACGCGCGCGATACACAGGGGTGCCCCCCTCTTCGGTCACAACCGGAAACGCTCATGCCCCCTAACCTGATGACCGGCATTACCCAGGGCCATGGAACCGTCATCGTGGCCTCTCTGTGTGGTGTGCGCAGGAAAGAGGTTAGCAACTTACTGAAACATACCCCCTATGGAGGGACATGTGGTAGCACGAAAATAGTTAGGGAATAACGGAACAAGACTCAATCTATGTTGACTCTGGAGGTTTGTGTTCCCTACAGAATATTAGCTCACTAGTTGTTACTACAATTCTCAATATCAAATAGGGTCACAACCCGGCATGTCCCCACATGCAACAGTCAAGTTACTCACGTCACAACGTGGTCAACTTTTCCGGTTACTTTTACTTGTGATGAGTTCTATGTCATAAGTTGATCAATTGAAACGGAATACCATGGACAGAATGTATGCTCAGGTTTGTCGCAAATATTATCATAATTAGAAGATCGTTGCAAAACATGAACATGCATGCATTCCCTATTCACTATATATAGATTCTTTTAAGTTAAGCAAACATGCATGCAAACACCATATCCCAAGTTCAAAACATGCTTGACTTGATCAACGTAGGCACAAGGTGATCCCGGAAAGTTCTTGGAAAAATTTCCTTCTTCGTTTTCTATAAAACAAGAACCACATAAATTTCATTACAGTACATAAAAGTGTTTGGAAATATTTTCAAATAAATATTTTTAAAAACTAGATAGAAAAACAAAATTTTCAAAAAAAGAAATTAGATAAAAAGTAATAAGAGTTTTATAACCAGGGACCTTTCTATGATTAAACTTTTTACTATCGGGTCCTCAGACAGTAAAACATAAAACGTTTCGGAAGCAAGTGCATTTTCTATGCAGTGAAGACGTATTTTCAGAAAAGGCGTGATCGAATTCCACAGAAAAGAATAAAAGCCTGACGGGTGGGTCCCACCAGTCAGGTTTGAATTCTTGCGCACGGAGCAGAGAGGAGGAAGTGATCACCGGCGGCGATCGACGGCGTTCCAGGGGACGTCGGTGGTGCAGGCGTGTTCAGGAGAGTGGTCCGCGTCTATGGGTGGTGGAGCTGGACGCCGACGTGCACTGTGGCGGTGGCGGTGTTACCTCCGGCGAGGTGAGGCGGTGGTGAAAGTGGGATCTGCCGGAGAGACCTGCGAATGCCAAATTGGCGTGGGGTTTAGACGGGCATGATGACCAGGAGGTTACGGCAAACATTTGAGAGGGAGAGGAGCTCAGTGGACGTGGGTGCCAACCGGAGATCGTGGGCGGCAGAGGCGGCCGGAGACGGGGAAGAAGACCTCCCCGAGGTCGTCTGACCCCTCTGGGTGTCGATAGAGAGTGAGGTGAGGTGGTGCGGGTGCTAATTTGAGCTCGAGGCGACCTTTAAATAGGCGGGCAATGATGACCGGAGCGGTCCGGATCACGGCGAAGTGATGGTGACCGGTGAGGGTGCGTGTAGGTGGCTGGATACGTCGGTGAGCATTCCTGAGGTGGAAGCGACCTCCCTCAGTTGTTGGCTGCACCAGAGATAAGCTCGGGGGTGTCGGCCACCGTGGTGCCCTCGGGCTGGAACGGAGCTCGCGCCATGGCCTCCCGTGGCTGACAAGTGGGACAGCTGGGCGGCGCTGCTGCGTGCTGGTGATGCAGAGGGGCGACAAGTGGCTTTGGACTCACGGTTCAGCTCACCGGGCGAAGCTCTGGTGGCTGCCGTGCTTATCCAGGGCGCGGCGGGTGCTCTGGTTCCCGGCCGGTGCACCGCCCGCTGTCCTTGCCAAGGGCAGAGGAGAGGCTGAGGGGAACCGACCAGGAGGGCTGGCCTTCAATGCTAGGAGGAGTGCAGGCCACAGCAGCTTCAATTTTGCAAAATTTTTGCCATGCCAATCTGTGCACGGGAGGTGTTTGATGAAATGCCTCAATGGGGCAACAAGTTTTATTTGCATAAAAAAATTTGTGGAGATGGTCTGGTCCAAAACAAAAGCCCTGCCAAAATCTGAGAATTTTTGGAGTTGTGGAAGATGGAGTTTCTACATGGAATGTGAATCTGATCCAAATTTCACTTGAATGTGAATCCGCAGACAGTGATCGAGAGCGACGTTGAAGTCCACCCCCTGCCGCTCCGTGTAGCCCTTGGACTCTAGCCGAGCCTTGTACTTGATCACAATGCCTGCAGGATCTCTCTTTACCTTGAAGACCCATTATTTGAGCCAGATTGCATGGTGGTTAGACGGGAGCGACGTCGGTGTCCACGTCTTGTTCTCCTCGATGGACTGGATATCATCCTCCATGACCTTTCTCCAGTTCGGGTCAGCCAGTGCATCTGCCACGATCGCCGGCTCCTCTGCAGTGACGAGACCAAGGGTTGCTCCCCCACAACCTCGACGATGACGAAACCTAGGCGCTCCTCGAATGTGACATAAGCTCGACGTACAGCTGCCTGCTGGCCAGATCATACACCCAGTACGACTTGGCCCCCTCCTCGTAGCCGATGAAGATGCCCGGCATTGCGCGATCGGCAAGCTTGTGCTGGCCTGAGCCCAGCTTCGACATGCGTCATGCACCCAAACATCTTGAGGTGGTGCATGCTGGGTTTCTTCCCGCTCCAGGCCTTGTATGGTGTCACGCCGTTGAGGCTGCGCGACGGCACATGGTTCAGCAGGTGCACGGCTGTCTTCACTGCCTAGCCCCAGAACGGTCCCGACAGTGCCATGGACTTTAGCAGACAGCACGCCATCTCCACCACGGTCTGGTTGCGGCGTTCCCACGCCATTTTGCTGCAGCGAGTAACGTGCGGTGGTGCAGTGCCTGACGCCGTTGAGCTCACAGAACTCGATGAAGTCAGTCGAATTGAAATCGCCGACGCAAATGGACCGAAATGCGAGTAGCTTGTAGCCGCGTTCGACCCTAGCCATCGCCTTGACCTTCCTGAAGAACCGGAGCGCCTCGTTCTTCGTCCTAATCAACTCAAGCCACATGTACCTCAAGTAATCATCAATGATCAACAAAAAGTACTTCTTGCTGTCGGCAGTGGGTGGCGTTATTGGGCCACAGAGGTCGGTGTGCACAAGCTCGAGGGCGTGCTCGATGTGGTATGCCGTGGCTTGCGGAAACGGGGTGCGGTGCTGCTTCCCGAGCACAGCCGTCGCAGAACTCCTCAACGTGCTCGATTGCCGGAATTCCACGCACCATCGCCTTCCTGGATAGGCTTTGAAGCGCTCGGTAATGGAGGTGGCCATAGTGGTCGTGCCACAACCACGCATTGTCGCCCCGCTGTACGAGGAGGCGCACTAGGAAGGCGAGCCGGAGCTGCACCGTGTACAGCCGGTTGCCGATGCGGTTAACCCGTGTGAGGATCTTGCGCGGTTGGTCAAGGATGCACATGATGCCGCCCTCAAAGGTGATCTTGCAGCCGTTCTCGTCGAGCTGTCCGAGCGAGATGATGTGGCTCCACAGGGAGGGGATGTAGTACACATCCGTGAGGACGCGGTGGTCGCCGGTGCGGCATTGAAAGAGCACCAAGCCCCTCACTCTGATGTTGATGACGGAACCATTGTCGAAACAAACAGTGCTGCTCACCGCCTCGTCGAGCTTGGAGAATATTCCCCGCATGCCGATCATGTGGCTACTGGCGTCGGTGTTGAGGTATCACAGCCCGTCTGGTGGGGGGACTGGCACCACACGCTCTTCTTTGAGGAAGACGCTAGCCACGGCAGAAGCAACCTAAAGGCTTGCCAAGGCAGCAGTTTTCGCTGCCCTGGCAGCGGGAATCACTGCCATGGCAGCATTTTTGGTCGAGGCAGACGGGCCGGCTGCGTACGAGATTGCTGCCATGGCAATAGTTTTGGCTGCGATGGTAGCTGAAACCGCTGCCATGGTAGCCTTTTCTGGTTCCTAGGCAGAGTCCCCATCTTCGTCACCGACGATCACAGGAGTAACCCCGGCGGGTCCGCCTCCTATTGGGGGAGGTGCGTCGCTTCGCCCTGCTGATCGCGGTTGCGTTGCGCCTTCCGGCACTCCTTGGCCCAGTGGACAGGTTTGCTGCAGTAGCGGCAGTTCCCCTTCCGGCGTTCGGTGCCGCCGGTGCCACTACTCTTGCCGGCAATGTTGCCAGACTGTGGCCTGAAGTTCGAGGCCGCCTTGCCACCCTTCTCATCGGATGGCGATCCCTGGCCCCGCTGGCGCTACCGCACGACCCATTCCTCCTCGGTGAGGAGGAGTTTCCCGACACAGCGGTCGACGTCGTCAGGGTCGTGGCTCTCCTCCACGGATTGCAGAAGATCGCATAGCTCCTCAATGGTGAGCGTCTGTAGATCGACGAAGGACTCGATCGTCATTGCCATCTGCCGATACTTGCGCGGCATCGCACACAGGAATTTAAGCACCGCGCGGTACTCCGTCATTCAGGAGCTGAAGATCATTCACAATGGCGGTGATACGAAGAGCAATATCCTCGATGGACTCACCGTCATGGAAGCGCACCTCCTGAAACTCGCGGCTCCGGACCTGCGCCCGGGCATCCCACACGCGCTTTCTCCCCATCCGGAGCGTCTTCAGCATATCCCATGCTGTCTTCGCACTGTCCTTGCCGGCAAGCGTGCGCACCATCTCCAGCGGGACCGCATGGAGCAGCACCGCCAACACAGCCTGATCGTCGCGGTCGTCGTCGCTGAACTCGATGGCCTCCCAGTGACCTTGCGCCTCGAGCTGCGCATGCATCACGAACTCCTAGTCCGCGTAGTTGGTGCGGGTGAGCGTCGGGTATTGGGCAGAGCCGTTGCTCTCCCTCACCACTTGCTCGCGCACCACCAGCTCGCCGCCTTTGCGGCGCGTGTGACTGCGCTCTCGGCACGAGACCAGCGACGGCGACCTCCTGCGTTGTGGTGGCGTCATCTTAGAGCCGCTCCCACCACCACCAGTGTCTCTGCCTTCACCATCGCGCTGCAAGGACTTCGAGCCAGCTATGGACCTGAACAGGCTCTGATGCCAATTGTAGTTGCAATTCTCTGAAGAACGCACACAACACTTGGACGCAAGAGATTTTGCGCAGCGCACAACCTTGCTGCATTTTCTGTTTTCTCTTTTATTTATACCGAATGATCAAAGGAAATGGCACTAGTCGCCCGACTAATTCGGCCACGATCCACCATATTCATCATGCCATCCCACGACCAGCTCGTCGAGGCCGAGAAGTACTCTAACAGAAAGCTACCAGCTCGATCAGGCGTTACATAACCTTTCGGCGTTATTATCTGAATAAATAACAGAAAAACGAACACTACCCGAAAACGTTGCCAGGGCAGCTTTTTGGCTGCCGTGGCAGCACAAATTGGCTGCCATTGCAGCGATTCAGATTCCAGAGAACGGGGTTTTAGCTAACAGTTCGTCCATGCGGCGGCTGCATGAAGAACGAAGATCGTCACACTACGAATCCCCGTTATAATTAGTTCATTGATTTAGAATCCTTGCGTGCATGAGCAAAGCACCCAAGCTAGCTCTCCTAGCCAAATTACCAGCTTCGCAAAATAATTATTATATTCCTTGGATTAGTTGCGCAATCTGGAATCCCTTCTTGACATACTGTAATCTTGATATGCAGAAAGGCTTTAGAGATAGATGCAGTTATAGTCAGATTTGTGAAGATATATATGTACAAGTCATGAGTGACTAGTGCACCTTAATTTGGTCGCCAAATAAAATCTCACTTTGCAATCTAGTACAGTTATATTCTACGTTAGAGCTTGCCAGAATGCCTTCATCAGGGGGAGGACCATTCACGACAGTTTCAGTTATGTCAGCGGTCTCGCAAGGGCGTTCCGTAAGGCCAAAACGCCAGCCCTCATGGTTAAGTTGGACATCCAGCGGGCATTTGACACGATGTCCTGGGAGTTTCTTATCAAACTGCTGGAGGCTAGACGTGTGGGCCGGAGGGTGATCGACATGTTGGCAGCCCTGTTTCGTTCCTCCACCACCAAAATTCTTGTCAATGGGGAGCTATCGGACAGCATCAGCCATAGAAGGGGCCTAAGGCAGGGGGACCCCCTATCACCCCTCCTGTTCGTCATCGTCATGGACTGCTTGGCGGCGATGTTCGACCGGGCTGTGCAGCTAGGGATACTTGGCCCCATTGGACACCAAAATCTGCCTTTCAGAACATCGCTTTACGCGGACGACGATGTGTTCTTCATCAACCCGAGAGCGTGTGAAATACAGGTTGTTAGGAGCATGCTGCTGCTGTTCGGGGAGGCCACAGGGCTCAAGTGCAATTTCTCCAAGTCATCGGTCACGCCCATATACTGTGAGGGGGTGGATGTTGGGTCGATCATTCAGGGGCTGGACTGTCCGGTAAAGCACTTCCCCTGTCAATATTTGGGCATGCCCATCTCGGATTCCAAACTGAAAAAAGGGGAGCTGCAACCTGTGTGTGACAAAATCCTTGGAAGGATGAAGGGATGGAAATTGGCCCTGCTAAGTCTCGATGGGAGATTGGACCTGGTTAAGAAGGTTCTGTCGGCAATGCCAATCTTCCAAATGATCGCAATTCATATGCCAACCTGGCTCGAAAAGATGATCGACAAGGTCAGGAGAGGGTTCCTTTGGGAAAGCAAGGAAGAGGCCACTGGCGGCAAATGCTTGGTAAATTGGAAAAGGGTCTGCCGCCCAACTGAATTTGGTGGCCTGGGGATCATCAACCTCGCGGCGCAAAGTATTGCTCTTCGTGCCAGGTGGCTTTGGCAAACGTGGACTGATGGGAATAAACCTTGGCTTGGTCTGGACATGCCTATCGACCCAAAGGTCAGGGCACTGTTCAATGCATCAGTGGTCTTCCATCTTGGCAATGGAGAGCGAATTTCCTTTTGGAAGGAACCGTGGCACAACGGCGTCAGCTTACAGAACACTTACCCGGCGCTGTTCGCGCACTGCACCAGGAAAAACTTAACAGTTGTGCAGGCGCTGTCCGATAGAAGGTGGGTCAAACACCTCAAGAGAAACCTGACGGCAGAGGCAACGCGGGAGTTCACTGCACTTTGGGCGGAGGTAAATCACATGGAGCTAGGCAGTGGGCTGGACACCGTCTCTTGGAGATGGACAAACGATGGCATCTACACAACACGATCTGCATACGCTATTCAATTCGAGGGCTGCTCCAGAGTGAGTTTTCAGAGCTTCGTTTGGAAATCCGACGCTCTCGGCAAATGCAAAATCTTTGGGTGGCTGGCTCTGCTTGGAAGGTGCAATACGGCCGATGTGCTGGCCAGAAAGGGGTGGCCGCATGGCCCGACTTGCGTGCTTTGCGCGGGGCAACCCGAGGACGTGGTTCACCTGCTGGCTGCTTGCCCTGAAACTGTCGATGTTTGGAAATCAACGCTGCAGCGCTGGGGGCTCCCGGCCACTTTTGCGCCATCGCAAGCAACCACATCGCTGCTGGAATGGATAGAAGAGTCCACGGCAACAATGCCGACCTGCAAAAAGAAGGCCTGGAGCTCACTAATTCAGTTGGTATGGTGGACTACATGGAAGGAGCGCAACGCCCGGATCTTCCAGAACAGTTATGCAACAAGGGAGGTGACGGTCGGGCGGTTGATCGAAGATGCCGGCATGTGGACGGTGGCGGGCAGGCGATTAGTTAACACCCTAATGCATAGACCCAGGGAACCAGACTAAAACGCCCTGACCAAGGCATGGGTCCGGTGTTTGAGTCACCCCTGGTGGCCCTGTGAGTTGTAACACTGTAAACTTAGCTGTTGTATGTCTTCTACCCCCCAAGATCAATGAAAAGCTGCGCTGACAGCATTTTCGTCGAAAAAATATATTCTACGTACATTTAGATCTACTACTAAGTGTGTCTAGGATCTGATCTCTATTGTTTACGTTCCACTTACAACCTGGCTTGCTTGATCCCCTTGGGACAATTTGTTTTGTCTGGCATTGTAAGACCCTTTAATTGTTAATATGCACAGTTGTACACAAGTTATATCTACACCCAAAACAAGCATGTAAAATGAAATAAGACAACCACTTATTATCATTCAGTATTTCTGAAGGAAAGAACCCCGCCTCTGTTTCCGGTGTGAATAAGTGATTAACATGCATGTCTGCTATATGATCCAGGCCGGCAATCTCCATGATTACGAGCTGGTGCTGACGATGCCATCCTACACCAGCCTCGAGTGGAGGGTGGTCATGAAGGCCTTCGGCGTGCAGCTCGTCCCCACCGACCCGGCGAAGGGGATGGGGGGCACTGTCCTACATGCTGACGATGCACCGAACACAGCAAGTTGTTGCCGGAGAGGGCCGGCTGCCCTCTCGCTCCGGACCGCGGAACGCCGATCCTGCCTGCGGACAACGAGGGTCTAGAACGGTGACCATGAGGTCATGTGTGAAAGGTAGGAGACAAACGAGACCACTCCATGCCATGGACCAGGACGCTTCAAGCCAGGGACAGAGCTAGGTACCTGAGCTCCACGACGACGCCCCCAAGAGGGTAACGACACAACGAGCGGCCGCCGCCGAGCCCGAAAATCAGACTAGGGTTTATACCCGGAGCCATGACACTGAGAGGGGACCTGCAACGACGCCCCCATGAGGGAAGCGACACCCGTGGGCATCATCGCCGTCAACGCCGGAGCACGGAGCCTCTGCTCGAAGCCTCAACTGCGTCACGCGAGATACCAAGGACACGAATCCACCCTGAAGGGAGGACCGTCGCCGCCAGCTCGAGGCCTCCAGGACACGACCAGGGAGCCACCACCGCCAAAGCACCGACGACACCAGGATCACCCACTGCCCCACCCCACCCCACCCCACCACGTCCACATAGCCACGGGGAGGAACCACAACCGCTGCTGCGCTGCTTGCCGTAGAGCCAATCGTGCAGCTGCAGCCTCACCTTCCGGGGACACCGCCGGGATGCAGATTTTTTTAGCATATGCACCCGGGCCTCGCTATCCTGGCTGCTCAATGTTGCTTTGAGATATGTGCTACACAACTAACTTACTACATGCAAATTTCTTTTTTTTTGTTTCTCTCATATAAAACATGTCTTGAACTTCAAACTTTGCAGCACAACAAAGCTTTCTACCTAGAATGTGGGATAAAACTTTCAGATTTTTTGGTCCAACATAAATACTAAAAAATAGATTTTTTAATCAAACAAATATCATTTTGTATATTTATGTTGGACGAAAAAATCTGAAAGTTTTATCTCACATTCTAGTTAGAAAGCTTTGCGGTGCTGCAAAGTTTGAAGTTCAAAGACATGTTCTATATGAGAGAAACAAAAAAGAGAAAAGTACTTGAACGAATCGCGATGCAGAAAATGAGTGGCTAGATAGGAAGGCCCCGGGTGCACATGCTAAGGGCCTGTTCGTTAGAGCTCCAGATCCTTATTTTACAGCTCCCTGCTCCTGATCCTCCGAGAATCTACTCCCCTGAGGAGCTGGATCAGGTTTACAAAAGCGTTCGGCTATCAGTTGACTCCTAAAACACTGATTTGTGGGTTGAGGAATAAATATACCGTACTGCCCTTATTGTGATACTTTTGTTACCCCTCTATGTATATACATCAGGCATAGCCTGCCATGTTATGAATATTAACATATGATATAGGAACGGGAATATTGTAGGGGGCGTTAGTTCAACATTTCATTTTAAGCTTTTATGAAGCATCATCTCACGTTGATTGCAATTATATACCATCACATGCGTGTGCTACGTGTGGTCCCATGATTATCACACAACGGTTGGTGTATATATATAACAATATATGTTTTATCTGTAGCAATTATTCCATGTATATATAATGAACATGAGCGATCTAACTGGATGAAATAAAATGCTCTGCCCATAGTTGTCTGGGAACAAAAAAGAGTTGGACATCACAAATATTCACAATATCTAGCTTGTAGATTCAGCAATTGCCTTTGCAAGGTCGTCACGGAACTTATCCATTGACCTATCACTCGTGCTTGATGTTGATGAGTCTGATGCATCCTGAGAAATAATATATTTCCTATACCCCCTCGGTATTGTCGGAACATAGTTAGGATTCCGATCAAATCTACGAAAATGCTTGTCAGTCATACCATGCTCCCTTATGAAATTGTGCAAAACCATGGTTGCTGCAACGATCATCTTTTGCTTGTACAATGGGTAGCTTGGCATCTTGAGAAGAATTCTCCATTTCATCTTCCATACACCAAAGTTCTCTCGATGACATTCGATTACTTGAATGCAGATGGTTAAATTTTTCTTTCTCGCCACTAGGAGCAACACCTCTTCGGAAGTCAGGAACATGATATCTTTGGCCCTTATATGGTGATAAATAGCCTGGACGATTTGGATATCCAGCATCAACAAGATAATATTTTCCTGAAATATAGATGTGTAAATCACAGCAGCATGAAATAGATGCAATAAAACACAACTTGATATGAACGTAAAGTAAAAAAAATACCTTCCGGAGGATGCGGGAAGACATCTTTATCTGCGTCTAATGCATGATAAAGCACACTGGTATCATGCATAGCACCTGGTTGGCCAATAGACGCATATGTGAAGCGCATGTCGAAATCACATACAGTCGTCACATTTTGAGTTGTACTACCTGATCTGCCAATATATCTAATGACATCCTTAGGCTTAACAGTTGCAAGTATGTGGGTTCCATCAATAGCTCCAATGCAGTCTTTGAAATGTGGCCACATTCTCTTATCATTTCTGATTCTACCATGAACAGTAGAGAAGTTTGGATCTTTTGGTGGCACAAAATCTTTAGACATCTTTACCAAGCTGCGCAGAACAAGATCAAACTTTCTACTGATTGTGTCACCAGAATGCTTGAATCGATTTTGCGCTCCCCGATTTGAGTGACATCCACCACATATGTACAAGAAGAGTGCTAGAGCTTCAAAAGTACTCATATGCGTAGTTGATTTTAGACCATACGTACTCACCAAAAGATCATGCAGATTATGAAACATTGTAGAATTCATACGAAACATGCGGTGACTCTCCCCTAGGGTGCTCAAGGTTTCTTTCACCCAGCCCATTCCACTGAGAATTGAAGTCCTAGGTTCATTCTTATCCAAGTACGTCGTGTGATACTTTTCCACAACAGTTACAGCAGAAGCAAGATTGCTTATCATCATTTCGTGTAGGTGCATCAGCTGTACATCTTCGTCATGCTCTTCATTGGAGTAATTGCTCCCTCCACTATCACTTTCGCTTGAGGACATCTATACATATAACATACATGAGACACTTTGCAATGATAAATGAGTCGATGGCAATAATGACGTACATAAACAGGAATAATATTCAAATGACTGTATTCATATAGATAATTTGTGACAAACCGGACAGGGTCTTACAAGCCAAATAAATAACTAAATGCAACATGAAAGATAGGAGTGTTGAAGGCATACTACTTATAGGAATGCCTTAACAATTACAACTAAAATATTATAATCTATTTGCCATACTTGGCATCATATTTCCTTTTAAGCCAGTCAAATCGTGCACTAGCATCAGGTATGGTCATAAACATATCTCTTTGTTCCTTCTTTACGAAAATCTCAGAAGCAATGAAGTGCTCATTAGTGCCGATGACACCACCACATTCTATAACCAGAGTCATGGCATCTTTGATGGTACAAACTGAGGCATCCTCTCTCTGTTTAGCAATGGATTCAATGGCTGCTTGCGACTTCTTGCTCAGCTCAACAATTTCTTTCAAATGGTGTTGCATGATCACAGAACCACTCCTTGATTTTTTTTTCTTTTCCTTCTATGGCACCACCAATTCTTTTTCCTTTATTATTAATAACTGGAGACTCATCTTCTTCCTCACTTTCTTTGTCCTCGTTCTCATCTCCGTTGTCTTCAGCATCAACATTCTGAGGACTCTGAGGCATGCTACCATTAGCAGGAGACCAATGGTCTTCACCAGTGTAGCGCAAGTCTTCAAAGATCTTGGCCAAGAGGTCCTCATTTTGAAGTCCAGCCTTTTGAAACCTACCACAACCTTGGTATTTCTGTCAATGCCAACTACTAAACATTAGACATCCACGGATAGTGAAGCAGTTGTTGTATGTGCAGAAAAATAAACAACGACTAGTAGCTCACTTTTTTGGGATTTTTCCAACGCTCGGCATAAGCTGTAACCGTTTGCTTCACAGGATCCCAGCCTATACCTGTCTCCTTTTTCAAACTCTTCCAAATGTAGTACGCACTTTTTAGTTTATCCCATTTGTTCTTAAATTGTCTTTTGTTGTACTGTATTCCAGTCTTCTGGTAAAATTTATCAATCACTGTCACATACCCAATATTATTCATATGTGTATTTGGGCGATTTCCAGCCTCAACTTGTTCCTTGAACAACTCACAAACCAAGCGAGTGTGTTCTTCATTCCACTCAGCAGTTGCTTCCATTGCTACTGTGTTCGGCATAAATTCACGTAAGCAGCAGTACCAGCTGCTAAAAAAATTAAATTAAATTGGAGATGCACGGAACAAGTCTGCTAGTATTACTACTAACATATGAAAGCATAAGTACCCTACAATAAATAAATTAGCTAGTAGTACTAGTAGGAAATCTGATAGTACGTCTAGCTATACATCTGCACTTCGTGCATAGTTATCGACAGCCAATCTGAAATCTATCTTGAATATACATGCTTTTCTAGGAACTGAGTTCCTCAATCAATCTTGGCACACGTCCTGTTAGAATTTGAGAGGGGATGCGAAAATCTTGATACAAGCAATGGGGACAGGTGAACATGAACCAATCTACAGCCTAGGTTTTGGGGATGGGCGCCATACCTTAACAGGATAAATGGAAGAAGTAAGTCGGCAGTGTAGCAGGTCGTCGTCGTAGCTCTCCGGTGACGGCCGTGGCTGCCGCCGGTCGCGGCCTTGGTGACGGCTGTGGAGTCGCCTCTCTGCACCACCACCCACTGCCCACCGCCAAGGAGACCGATTACCGGAAGGGGGATGGAAAGGTGCCTCCTTTCACATCCACCCGACCACGCCGGAGCTGGGCAAAGAAACCCCACCGGCGAAGGAGCTCTGCCCCCAAGCGGGCACGAGGCGGCTGCAGCCTGCCTGGACGCCGCCACCTCCACCTCCACCCAGGCCCATAATCTCAGCCCTGCCCCAGATCTGGACGAGGACCGGCTCGAGGAGGTGCTCCGGGCCATGTCTCGGGCGAGACAGCCACTGGCCCCACAGGCCACGGCCATCCCACCACCTGACGGCGGCCGGCTCCACAAGCGGCGGCATGACGGGCCAGATCCTCCAAGAGAGCGAGAGGGGAGATGGGAGGAAGAGAAGGGAGGGAGAGGGTTGAAGGGGAGCCCCGCCGCTGCCCACCACCGCCCGGGGCAAAGGGCTGACCGGCGGTGGTGAGGGAAGGGGACTAGCGGCGGCGGAGAGAGTCGCCTCCCGTGTCACCCGAGGTGGCACTAAGGGTGTGTTTGTTTGGGCTGCAACTTCTCCGGCTGCAGCTGCAATGGCTCCGGCTGAAAGGAGCGGCTGTAGCTGCTAGCTGCGGCTGAATGATTGAAGCTGAGGGGCAGCCGTTTGGTAGTTGTGTTGTAGCAGCTACGGCTGATGCTGAAACATGCTGAAAGGACTAAAATGCCCTCCATTGTTTTGTAAACTGGTTGAAATATTGATTGTACTATTATAATCATAAATGACTCGATTAAGATTCAGTTTTGCGGTACATGTCCAATTTACACTGGATTTAACTGAAACTACATTTCTTTGATAGTTTACACAATTTATTTACACGAAATAATTTATTAGACAATATATTTACTTATACATACACACACACGGACACACCACCCACGCGACGCACACACACCGCGGAAGGGGTCAATAGCTCCTGTGCGACACCTTTGAGGTGAATTGGAAGGAGTGCGACGTCTTTCGTCCGAATTGCCTTGGTGCGACACTTTTTAGCGAGGAAATGGCCCAGACACGACATGGCCCTTAATCTGAACTGATGCCCTCATTAGCTGTTAGGGGCTGGACCCACAACTTATCCACGTAAGCGCGGGACCCACCACTTGTCCACTAAGCGCGGGACCCATCTCTTCGCATCTAGAAGAGACGACCGCTTGTGCCCGTCCGCCCGCCGCCGCCCATTGCTTCCCCTTTCCCCATTCTTCCTCTCCTCCGGCGACCTAGTGCAGATGTCCACCTCCGCCGCCACGCACTCAAAATGGCGTCGGTATGGTCCAGTGCCGCTCACAAGGTGCCCTGACTGCCCACGCCCAGAGCCTCTGAAACGGTTGATCACTAGGACTGATGATAATGGAAATCTTGGGCGGGAATTTGTGAAGTTCTTGAGCAAAACAATGGCAGGAAGTGATGGCAAGGTTAGATCTCAGTTCTTAGCCCGTTCTTTCACTGCCGTTTGCTCTGATTTCTCCATATTTTGTTTTTTTCCCTCGAATTTGGAATTTAGGGTTCATATTGTTGTTTTCAGATCCTGAAGAAATGCACCCGTTTCGAGTGGATGGATGAATATGTTGAGAGGATTCAGTTCGAGGGCTACATTGATTCGAGCGGGGCCGCAACCTGGGAGCTCAATTTGGGCGGGGTGCCGCAGATGGAGAATTTGGGGAGCTCGGACAGAGGGGCGGGCAGAGTCGTGCCGATGGCGAGGTATGCGCGCAATGCTGAACTGCACTTGGAGTCTGAACTGACCGGGGAACTGAAGAAGATCAAGAAAAATCTAATGGAGATGATTGATTTGCAGAAGCAAGCAAATTTCAAGGAAGGGGGGTTCTATTGTTGTATCATTGCTCTGTTTTTGTTTTACTTGCTGTTCATCCGTCATTAGAGGGGGCATTTAGGTCTGTCAGGGCAGAGGATGCGATATGTGCGTCATGCCAAGTTCATGTAATTGAATCAAAGCAGAAATATTCAGTGTTCATGCTCTGTTCTTGTTCTTCAGTTAACAGAGTGCACACCCCCCAAATTCAGTTTCTAGAAAAAAAAATCTTGCTGCCGAATAGATGTTGGGCCGTGAGAAAATAACCAGGCCCAAATAGAGACCAGCCCACCCGCGTAGGGGCACCATCCCGGTTTTATAGCATTGAGGCACCCATGTTTAGAAAAAAATGCTTCGACTAAAATAAAATGTTGCTTTGGCAAATAAACCTCTAACAAACATATACTTCTTTACTTGTTTTTACTTTGGCCAAATTTTTATGTCGAATAAATGTTGGGCCGTATGTATTGTAACTTATTTTGTTTTGCTTTACATTTTTGTTGCTTGTCCACTATTGTTTTGTGATTGTTTTCATGCATGTCTATGGTTCCATGAAACCCAAATTAAATGGGGATATATGAAAGCCTCAGAAATCATTTTTGGAAATTATCAAGTTAAAATTCGCTTCAAATATGTCCAAGAAAATGTTCCTGTTTTGCTCTGAAAATATTGGCCAGAGATAAAATTCAAAGCAATATTTTTAGGAGCACAGAAATATTTATTTTGGGCATTTGAGTTAATCCAATAATTATTTGCATGAACTAAATTAGTTGCATGTCATAGTTGCATGTCATAGTTGCATGTCCATGGTTGCATGTCATAGTTGTATTAGTAACACATAGATCAATTAGATAGAACATCAAGCACATATATCAATTGACCAATATCAACTAGATAGAAAAAACAAAAACTAGATAGAACACATCAATATAGTAGCATAAGTAGTAGCATTGCATGAGCTAGATAGTACCACATTACAACTAACATAGATAAACCCAAGCACGACATACATAGTACCATTACAACTTATATAGATAGTTCAACCCAACACGACAATAATAAAACGGCACCCTAGATAAGATAAAACACCACCGGCTTGCTTGCTTGCTCCAAGACCAACTCCTCCATGGCCAACTCCTCCGAGCGCCATTCACTGCTCCTCCGGGGTGTTGTCGATGGGGTACGGCAGAGTGTGCATGCGCCCCGCGGTGGGGAAGATATTGGTGTAGTCCGTGAAGATGTTGTGGGTGGTGAAAGCGATGAACTCGCAGCCACACCAGAACACACGACCGAGGAGGTAGAACGCGTCGATGGAGTTGGTGAAGTGGGCAAGGATAGCAACCACAACCCCGTTGTGGATGACCTCCTTGACTCGGTACATCCTTGGAGATCCCCGATGGAGGTGGCCGAATCCGAACGCAAGGAAGGCGTTGGTGAAATCCCTTGCGCCCCTCCATCTTGACATCGACCACACACGGAGTGTGTTCTCGACGTACACGTCGGGGGGGTAGAGCGTCTCCGGCACGGTGGGGGGGAAGCAGAAGGTTGGCCCGGTGTAGTTCATGGCTGTGGCGGCCTGGTTTTGGGGTTGTTTGTGGTGGTGAGAAGAGGATGCAGATGGGAGAGGGTGGATGAGGAGGAGGAAGATGATAGGTGGCTTAAATAGCCCTAGTGCGACGTGTTTACACCGGGTGGAAGTAATGAGCGGGCGGTGTTGAGTGGCATCGGGGGAGGGGAGTGTACATGTGTGTACACGCATGGGAAACCGAAAGCGGCATCAATAGCCAGGCTGCGACGTTTCAGCGCTGCAAGCTCTGTGCCGTCGGTCGGGGTTCACGCCTGCTTGTTCTGTGCGTGTGCCGCCCGTGCATGCAAGTGTAGCCAAGCTCGCGTAGCACACTGGCCATTAAAAACGCGTGGAGAGATGAGCTCATGCAGCGGCTAGCGATGGTTGGGCATCTAGAATAGCCAAGCAGCGACATGAGCTCGAACGCTGCGAGGGCGCCAACAGCCGGCTGCGTAGCACACTGGCCATTAAAAACGCGTGGAGAGATGAGCTCGATGCCATGCATGCAGCGGCTAGCGATGGTCGGGCATCTACGCTGCGAGGGCGGGCGGCGCAGGGCTGTGCGCGCATGCATGCATGCTTTTCAGGCCTGCTCAAATCAGATCAGCGTGGTGTCCATCGGTCCAACGGGTGGGCCGCTTTAATTAAGCCCAACAATACATGGCCGGCCTGCTCAATCTTATCCAACGTAAAAAAATGACCAGCCAATGAACTAACATCCCGCGGATATGTGACGTGGCTCCCAATCCAGACCGTTGCTTCTGTTCACATCCATCCAATGGTCCAGTGTGCTGCGTGTTATAATATCCAGAGTTTTTGAATCAGCCAATCAGAGTGCAGCCCGCGGATCGCTGACGTAGCCCTAGTGCCTGATCCAGACCGTCCATTCACAGCGATCCAATGGCCCAGAGGGGTGCGGGGTTTTGATGGGGTTTTGAGGGGCTTTGAGGGGTTTTGAGAGGTTTTCGACGGTTAGGGTTGAGCATAACTAATTCAAAAAAAATCAAAAAAATATAAAACTTGTGCCGATCATCGTTCTATGTGACTAAGTATCTAGGAAAAATAAGAAACTTGGACTACGGATTTTTTCATGAAAAAACCTTCACAAAAGATGGCTACCAAGAACGAGGTTGTGGTGTATTCAAGAGAAGTGAGCAAGGGGTAAGTGTTAAACATGTCATAATTTATCGAAACGATCCAATCTCAGGACGGACTCTTATATACACACACTAGATGTCAAGTTTCCTTTTTTGGCTCATTTAGAGAAGGTCGAAAAAAAACTTGCTTACAAATGGGTCTGTTTTCCCTAGCTTTGGAGGGGTTTGGAGCTCATGTGGAGCACATTTTAAAATTGCTCCGATTAATGAACTAACATGAATAATAGTCCAGAAATCATTGTAACACCAATAGCACATACCAAATAACTTCAAATTTGAATTTTGGCTCAAATTTGAATTTCGGCTCAAATTTGAATTTTGGCTCAAATTTGAATTTTGTCTCAAACTTGAATAGTATTACACAAATACATATCATATCAAAGTAATACACAAGTTTTAACAAATTTTCAACAAATTTCAACAGCATAGTAGCAATACACAAGTTTCAACAAATTTTCACTTCTGCTTCCTCCTACCACTCAATTTCTTCTTCTTTTTACCAATGCTTGTTTTTGATTGTACAACACCCAGTTCACTCAAGCTCTTGATTTTCTTCACTGGACTGCCTGGAACAGCAGCTTTATTTCGCACCACAACAGTTGCAGTATCATCGGACCCAATATCATCAGGGGTTGGCAACACAACTTCCAATATAGGCTCAGTTGGCACCACATTAGATGGAATATCTTCAGTTGGCAACTCAACTTCCAACATAGGCTCAGCTTGCACAACATCAGCTGGAATATCTTCAGAAGGCAACTCAACTTCCAACATAGGCTCAGCTTGCACAACATCAGCTGGAATATCTTCAGAGGTACCCATATCTTCAGAAGGCAACTCAACTTCCAACATAGGCTCAGCTTGCACAACATCAGCTGGAATATCTTCAGAGGTACCCATATCTTCAGTTGGCACCAGAACATCAAAATCTTGCTCATCTTGCAGCAGCACATCCAAGTCTTGCTCATTTTGCACCACACCATCCAAGTCTGGTTGAATGTGTATTGTTTCACCAGAACTTCTCTTTTTTCTACAGCCATTGCCTCTTGCCTTTTTCTTTGGCCAGCATTCTTCAACAACAAGGGGCTCACCTGCATGTTTCCTCCTAAAAAGATAAAGCATGTCAACTGGTTAGTAATTGAAAAAGGCAACAAAATAGTAAACATGGCAAACATATGCCCACATACTTTGGCCTTTCAGGAGTGTAACAACATTTTGGAGATCCTTTTCGGTGCCCAAGTTCCTGGCACAGCTTGCATCTATTTTTGTTACCTTTTTGGGACCTTTTTGGCTTTCCATCATTCTTTCCCTTGCCCTTTTTACTACTCCCACCTTTCTCAAACCATGCCTTCAATCTACTCTCTTTAGGCCTGCCAGCCTTTCTTTTTGTTAGGGGAGGACACATGGAAAATTCAATTTCCACTTCAGGCCACTGAGACTGATCTGTAAGTGCTGGAATTGGAGTTGCATATGCAGCCTTGAATCTTGCTACTGAGTAATATTCGTGCAAATATGGGTGCATGTTTATCTTCGGTCGGGAGGCCAAGAAAAGTATGGCATGATCACATGGTTTCCCAGTGTGTTGCCACTCCAAACAAGTGCAATCATGCATTTCAGTGTTAACAACATGCCTTCTACCAGTTTTGGTATCTCTAACTTCAGCACCCCAAACAGAAGATTTTCAACAGATAAATGCGTAAGATTTCTGCTCCTGTTGACCACCTGTTGTACCACCGCAGGAAGCTTATCCCCTTGTAGACAATCCCCAATCCTTCTTCTCAATTCCCACAAGCGCATGATCATGATCCTGATTTGGTCAACCATGTCATGCACAGGCAAAAAATTTAACTGCTTCACCTTGTTGTTAAAACTTTCTGCCAAGTTGTTGTTGATATGATCACACTTGATGGCAGTGTTAAATCCTGACCTATACCATAATAGAGAATGGTAGGGGTTCACCCATGGACCAAACTCAGGGCATGCTGTTATTATCTTACCAAGATGATATGAATGTGTCTGTTTAGTGTAAGATCTTGCTGCTGGCCACATGCGACCAAATTCTTCACCTTTGAATTTTTTGATCAAATTCATCCACATATGGCCGAAGCACTCCCTCTGCTCACAATGGGGGAAAACATTCTTCACTGCGTTTTCTAGCCCTTTGCATGCATCTGTGTGGACTGCCAAAGGTGACACTGGCCCTATGCATCTTTTCAACTGCATCATGAACCATGTCCACGAGACCTCTGTCTCTGACTGAAACAAGCCAATAGCAACAGGGAACATCCAGTTGTGTCCATCCAAAGCATTGCAAGCTGCCAATTGACCATTCCACTTGCCAGTCAAAAATGATGAGTCTATGCTCAAATATGGACGACAACCTGCCTTGAAGCCATCAATGCAAAGCTTTAAAGCCATAAAAAACTTAGAGAAAAGGACTCTTCCATCCTCTGTTACCTCGGTATCTATCTCCACAACACTGCCAGGTGACCTCTTCTCCACCTCTGCTTTGAAATTATAAAGCATCCTAAAAGTATTTGCCCAGTCACCATATAATTGTTTCATTGCCCTTTGTTTTGCCTTCCACACCGTGTTATACTTCACCTTAATGGGGTATTGCTTTTCTAAGTCTACTTTAAGTTTCTTTGCAGTAGTGTTTGGTTTCTTGGCTAAAATAGGAGTGATCTTTTCTGCAATCCAAAGCTGTGATGTCATGGTTGATACTCTCTGTGAACTTGTAATACAAGTATGTTGGTGTGGGATTTGATTCACCCTAATGGTACTTCCATCAGGTTGGCGTCTAGCAGATATGTACCACTTGCAAGGCTTGACACTTCCATCAAAACCTCTACATCTTGCATAAAACTTCTTTCTATCAGTCCACTTAGTCTTGGCATCAAACTCATGTTTGACTGCATAAGTCTTGAAACACATCCTAAACTCATCCATGTTTGGGAACAACTTTCCCACTGCAATAACAGGGTTTTCCTTGTCATACACATGTACCAACTCATCATCATGTGCATCATCTACATCATCTGCAGCATCTTCCATCAGCTGTCCATCCACATCTTCAGTTCTATCTCTGGTAGCATCAGTATCAGTAGGCATACTAGATTCACCATCCTTCTCCTCCTTATCTTCATCAGCTACTGGAATGCCAAAAAATTTGGCCATCTCAGTGTCATCCATTGGTGCAATGACTAAATCAGTTGGGTCATTTAATTCTACTGAATTCTAATCAACAGAAACAACCCTTGCAACACCATCAGAGCCCTCTTCTGCATCAACCCCCTCAGGTAATACTGTCACTTCACCAGTACACATGGGCATTATCTGCCTCTCTAAAGCCCAATCATCATCTACCATCTGTGAAGCTAACTTTGAGGGCACATATCCAACCTTAGAATCTGATTTCAGATCAACAAGCTCTGCATGAAACATACTCTGGTTGGTTGTCCAGCCATCTTGTCGATCGATTTCATCAACCATCTCTTCACCATCCTTAATTCTCACATACTCTCCTTTCCAATTATCAAACCGTAACAATCCTACCTCTTGCTCTGGACCCCAAAAAATGCTCTCCCCAATTTTTTCCACCACATTCTTCACGGCCTGCTCTTCCATGCTCTGTAGGTCTTGTGGATCAATCTCTGCAAAATCAATCTCCCACTTCACAATTGTATCTCTCTCTATGTCCCGCATGCTACCATCACTTAGCTTCGCCTTAGAAGGAAGAAATTCCACAGTGAATTCGAACGTCCGAGCACCACCACCCCTGTTTGTCAATGGCGGGGCAGTGTGAGGTGAGCTAGCGGAAGCAGACGAGGCACAAATAGCATAGGTTGGAAAGGATGTTGTTGTCTCTGGCGGCTCCATCGCGGTCAGCCCCCCCTCCCCCCCACACCCCCCAAATCTGGATCAAATTGACCAAAAACAAAGGGAAACAGAGGCGGTGCGGTGAGATCTAACTCGACACACCCGAGGAGAACAGGACAGGGTTCCGGATTCACTCACCAGAGCCGCCGCCGTCGCCGAGAACGAAAGCTCCGCCGCCGCCGCCGGCTCACCGCCGGGAACGAAGAGGAGGGAGCAACACAGGTTCAGAAAGGGGTACCCGTTCGTACAGGCACGGGAAACGTTTCACCTGATGCACTGACAAGTGGGGCCCGTAACTAAATGCATTGCCAAGTAGGGCCCGCATGTCTTAAACATAACCTCACTCCCGTTGACGACCATTTCAATCGCCCGAGTGGGCCTTGGCTATTTGGGCTTCTGAAACGTCTCGCGAGAGCCATTTTCGTCAACTACGTCGCACTCCTTCCAATTCACCTCAAAGGTGTCGCACAGGAGCTATTGACCCCCGCGGAAGGCAGGCGGCCGGAGGCCAGCACACACACCACGCACGCACACCTCAACTTGCTGCTTTGCCAGCCGTCATCGCCACCATACGCTGTGCCGCTCGCTCACGTTTCCCTCAATGCTCTGCATGTATCCGCCACCGCTACGCTCTCTGCCTAACGTATGCAGTGACGAGGTCGGATCTGAGTCCGCGGCGTCCTGTGAGCTTGATGCGGTTGCGTCTGTGGGGACTTCCTGTGCTCGGGAGCGGAGCAAGGGGCCCGGCCTCCCGGACCGCACCGGAGCTACACGCCCACGCCGGGGTGGGCTAGCCGATATTCTGTGCTCGGGGCGGCGGGGCTGAGTCCGTGAGCTCGCGACCTCGCTGATGTTCGTGGTAAAGGTGGCGAAAAAAATATGCTCGTGGTGCCAGGTGAGGTCGGGAGGCTCCGAAACGATGGTCTGAGGAGCGAGCGAATGGCGGTGGCCGGAGATCGGGCTGGTGGCAGCGCCAGTGGTCGAAGGGGCCTCCGGTCGATGGAGACTGGGCCTGGTCTCTCGGAGAATAGGCTGGCGGACGAAACGAATCGGTAAGGGCAATTTGAGCGTTATATGGTGTTTGGTGGGAGGGCGGTTCGGAGCCAGCTGCTGCTGCCAGAAGCTCGATTTTCTAGCTGCGACTTTTCTGGTGTTTTCACGGAGCGCTCCGAGGAAGCGCTGCCTGTGTGAGATTTAATCCCGTGTCCGTGTGTGTATGGTATCCATGTAGGATATCATTAGTACATGATGCCCGTGCGTTGCAACGGGCCAAAAAATTCACAAAACTTACTTCACGTACAAAACCTGCTTCACATGCCAATACAAGCCAGTTATATCCGACTTGGACAAACCTTGAAATAAGGTGCATATGCGCGTGTATTGCCTTGGGTTGCATATGTCGAGACTCTCCCCCCAACCAGACTCTCCCCCCAACCCCCGCGCCGCCCCGCACGGGCGACACGGGGGCGATCTCGCGCCGCCGCCGCTAGGCTTCCCTGCGTCCCCTCCATTCCTCGCCGCTGCCAGAGGCTGGTGCCGGGCAGGCCTTGGTCGCAGCCAAGGAAGGTGGCGGCGGGGAGCTTCTCGCGCTCGGGCATGCGCCTGGATCGGATCTGCCTGATCCGTCTGGCTGTTCGGAGGAGCTTGCCTCTGCGTGGTCAGCCGGTGCGGCGATCCGGGGTAAGCCCATCGATCGGACCTGGCTGTTCCGTCTGATCCTTCAGGCCGTTCGGGACACCGGCGGTTGGGCTCGCACGGAGATGCCTGATCTGGATCGGGACGCCTTGTAGGCTTCGTCCCCTGCTAGGTGTGCTTCTCCATACGGATCTGGGTCGCAAGACTTGCCGATCCTCAATGCGGACGGACCTGGAGGTGAGATTTCAGATCGGGAGAAATCCCTAGGCGACCTTTCGGCCGCGGCCGCGGCGACGCCCGAGGGCGCCGCTTTCTTCTCCATGGAGACGCTCGTCAGATCTGCATCTACTTCCACCGCGTCATTTGTCTCCCGGGTGAAAGCCCTAACTGCGGTGGGTGGCGACGGCGCCTTCGGCGTCGTTCCCTTCTTGAAGGCGCCGCCTTGGGAGCTGTGTGACTATGGACACAATTGGGTGGGCGTTCGCGGCGATCTGGATTAGGAGGTGGAGCGGTGTTTCATCATACGCATCAACGACGACGGATCTCGGCAGCGTGGCGCAGTGGAGTCCCGGCGTCCGATGCGGGTTGGCGGACTCACGCAGGAGGGCGACGCTGTCTGGCGTCGTGGTGGCGTCGATGGCAGAGAGGCCTAGCAAGGTCGGTGCATCAGTTCTGCTCTGAGGATGGATAGATGGAAGGTGGAGCTGACGGCCCTTGCAGCGTGCGGTGCTCACTGGGAGTGTGCCGGACCGGTGTGTGACCCAGTCCAGGTAGTGGCTTGGATGGGGCATCCGGATTTAAATGTTAGGTTTTGGTGCGATATCTGTTTGGTATTAGGCCCGGACATTCGGCACACCTTCATCAAGGGGATAGGAGTAGCAACAGGCGTTGTCAAGATGGTGGCTTCAGGCTTATTGATGTATCACCTTGTATGGTCTTTGTGAATAATTAATAAAATGGTTGCATGCATCGTCCAGATGCAGAGGCCGGGGATACATCCCCCTTTTCTAAAAAAAAAAAAAAAAAGTGTTGATGTCAAGAGGCCACCCCAACGTCTTTTGTTGGCACATATCTAAGCTCTGCACTTCCATCATTGTCACCTCATGTCTTTCTCAAATTATAGATTTTGTACACGGCAACGTGCAGTACATGGAGTTTGAATTATCCTCTTTCATTTCCTTCCTTATTTCTTCTTTGTCACCTCATGTCCTTCTCAAATTAGAGACTTTCTACACGGCATGTATAGCATCATAATCTGGGTACGTCCGTTCTTTTATTAGCAGTCACTCAGCAGCAGCAGCCAGCTTCTGATTGTGTGCAAGTTTTGCACGTATTTCAATTGGTGCTACTGCATGCAAGGAGTCGAGGTGGTACTATGTTATAAGAGTCCGAATCCTGTTTAATATGTGTATCCTCTGCTAGCTCAACTGGCAACGGCTGACTGGTTAATTGGCTGGACCAGAGGGCACGAGTTCAATCCGTCATACTTGAATTTATTTTTGCGTGCTATTTCGCAGAATAGGTGGGCCGCTGCGTCAGCTAAGTTGGGCCATTGCGTCGGGCTAAGTTGGGCCACTGCATCGAAAATCATAGTGTTTCCCTTTTTTAACGAAGCGTTTAGTGCGTACTTACCGAGAGGAACATATTAGTACAACGTACGGGCAGAAGCCTTAGCTCGTTTAATAGTATATATATATATATATATATATATATATATATATATATATATATATATATATATATATATATATATATATATATATATATATATATAGAATTCCTAGTCGGTTTGGGTTAGATCCAGCTTAGTAGTATATATAAAATATACTTGCACCCCCGTGTAGTCTTTGTACCAACGAAAAGTAAAGAGAGCAATAAAGCAAGGCTCGATACGAGCCTTTGGCGATCCACCAAAATCAGTTTTCCTCTGTACAGTTTATTCGTTCGCTGAGATTACGTGAGTTCCGTCCAGCGTATTCCGCCAAGATCGATCAAGCTGCTTGCTTGCTAGTTTGTCTAGCTAGCTTCGCACGTACTCCCACACAGTTTCTGGTGATTTTTGTTCCAGCGTTTCAAAACCAACAATTGGTATCTAGCGAGGCTCTAGATACCACGTGGCATGGCCCTTCCTTCCGGCACCCTTTTGTCGACACGACCGATCTTGCTAGGAGGCCACACCACGTGCGTCACCCTTCCCTGCACCAGACCAAGAGGAACCTGCAGCAAGCAACTTACCACACCCCACAATTAGAAGGTGGGCTCCACTGGGAACTGAATTTCAATTACTTGTCTCTTCTTTTCTTAAAGAAAACTGGAAGGGTAGTACGTGCCCCATTAGTCACTTGTTTTTTCCTAGACCACAGCCCGGTCTACGTTTTATTACAAGAAGAGAAAGTTGTGCGGGACGACTCCAGCTTTACACACAGCTTAATTACACCGCTAGCTAGCCGCGCCGGTGATGACTCCAGCTTTACACCAGTACAAGAAAGAAGCGACCACACACATCACAAACTTAAAACCGCTGGCATCACAAGGATCCTTAATTCCTCGGGGAATTGTATCACTCTGGGTAATTCTTCACTGCTGGACGTACTCAGGCTCCTCAGCATCGGCAAGGTACAACGTGTGGGCAGCGCATGCCACCACTTCACTACCAACTCATTTTGTTTCATAGTTGTATTTGGTCTGGGTACTCGTGCATGGTTCGCATGAGGAATCTGATCCAAGGTCCCTTTGCTTTATTCAAAGAAAAAGGAAAAAGGAGGAAGAAGCAAAGAAGCAGACAATTCCATCGTTGTTCTCTACTTTGATGTAGCCCAAAGCAAAGAATTAACCACCAGCTATGGATGGATGGATGGATGCATGCTTTGGCAAAAGCAAAGCCAAAACACAAGCCCTCCAGTAAAATCCACATTCATTCGTTCATTGCTCCTCCTTCATATCACCTACCTCACATTAGCATCTTTCTTCTCTACCAACGAAGCAGTGTCTGCCTGCAAAGTCAGGTACTATACCACTAATGCTGCTATATGTATGATCGATTCTTTTGCTATCTATCTATATATCTTATGTGAATTTCCCACTAGCAGTATACTATGCATTGACTGACAATGTTTGTTCATGCACAAACATAACTAATTCCTACGCTCTTTTTTTGAATTTTTTCCCACGCTCATTTGGTAACTACCTATGTACTATATAGCAGCTAGCAAAATAATTCATCTCTGGAGCCGCAGATCGATGGATTAGATTGATATATGGAGCTTCTTTAGTAAGTCACACTTGCTCTCCAATGTCACCCTTTTCATTCCTTCATTGCTCTTCCTTCATACCACCTCACATAAACATCTTTCTTCTTGTGACGCCACTACCTCTTTTGCAGATAACTGTTATCAACAGATATATACAAGTAATTCTTCTGCTATTCATCATCAGCACACAAGATCAGTGTGTCTGCCCGTCGAGTAAGGTACGTACAACTGCTACTACTATATGATTTTCCTTCTTATGCTCTGGTTACTCACACTTTAGTTGTTTCCAAAATGAACGTGTATTAAATATGCATCGTCTGACAATGTTTGTTCATGCACAAACATAACTAACTCCTACGCTCTCCTGATATCCACCAGGTGCTTGCAAAATAATCAGAGATCCGTCTGGATGTGCAGATCGATGGGTTAGATTAACATCTGGGGCATCATTTCTTTACCGGGCCTTCATTGAAATAATAGTCATCATGCCGCGAGAGGTATTTTTCTACATATACATGCATGCAATTCTCATAGTCTAGACTGCTAGTCCTACTATTTCAATTCTTATTGCTCAAAATATAACAATTAAGTATGTGAGGGATGGTTATATTAATTTGTTCTTGAATAAAAAAATTATACGTTCAAGATTTACATGTTCATTAGTTCGCTCCAAGGATGAAGCTAGCAATTAATGGTGGCCAAGATCTAACACACACATACAATCAGTGGACACACACATGCACGCACGCACACGCAAGCGCCGGGACTTGAAGCATTAGAACACACTTGTTCCCTCTCGTCTCAACTGAGCCACCACCAGCATATCAGTTCTCACACTCTATTCTAACCTATATTGAAGACGTTCATATATCGAAATGTCCCACTTAAGAAGAATTGTCCTGCATCCCATGAGACAATGTCGAAAACCTCGTTACTAATCCTCAGAAGCAAGCCACCCGAGTGGCCTGAAGCCGACACCCATTGCCAGCTGAACTTTTCGCTCAGATTAATGGAGCCCAGGTCTAAGTAGGTGAAATCGGCCCCACGTAGTCTAATTGCTCCCTAGCAATATATTCTTTCAGCTGGGTTCGACGTCCAGCGTGCCCGAACACCCTGATGTTCCATAAGATGTATCTCATTTAAATCACCCGGTTGTGGAGGTGGACCCTTGTGACTTCACCGCCTTCGTCGTTCTTTTCTTCGGCTTGGGTGCAGATGGACCCTCCTACTCACTCTCGTCAACCTCAGTCCCTACTGCGGTTGCCGCTTCGGCCTCCCTGGTCAACTCTTCTTCCTTCTTTTGTTATGCAGCCGCCAGCGAAGCTTGTGCCAATTCTCTCGCAAGGATCATTGAAAGGATTTCAGAGCGGGAACCAATAGAAGATTCTAAAACCACCGCACTATCGTCTAGAACTTGTAAAACACTATCGTTTGTACATTTATTAAGACCATGAATTCGGGGAGAGGATTACCTGGTTTCTTGAGGTTTTCCTCTGCAGTGAGGTGTTGGGCTCGCTTGAGCGCCGACAGTTCCCCTCCCTTCGCACGCGTACTCGTTCTGGTTGGCCCACAAGTCACGGAATGTCCAACCAAGAAAAGAACCGAATGTCCAATAGGCACTTTAACAAACACGTCATGGCCACAGAATAAACCCTTCTACTCCCACGACCCTTAACTCTTCACATGAGAAGGATTGGCATCGCCTAAGAATGTGATGGACCAAAATTGTATGTCCTTCATGATCTGCTATTCCAAATAAGAACTATTGACTAAACAATGAAGATTAGTACAGTCTACTGTGAGCTGTTTCCATCACATGTGCCATAGGCGGTGATGGCTGCTATAGTATAGCCGTTAGAGGAGCACACCAAGGCTCGCTTCTACTGACGCTATCCTCTCCACCCCGTCCTTGCTGAGAGGGCAGGAGATAGTAGCAAGAGGAGGTGGAATCCTCGGGTGAAAAGAGACGGAAGATGCAGAGGATGGCGGCGGCGATGAAATCTGACTAGCGGGTCCCATATGTCATTGCTAAGGAAGTGTCTTGGCTCATATTCGGCTTGAGCCGATCTTTCAGCTCAGCTCATACTCTTCTATCTCTCACTGGTGGCAGTGTACAAGGTGGAGGCAACGACGACGGAGATGGCAGCTGCCACCAACTTGCGGCTTCTCCTATGTACCACCCCCTCCCCCCGCGTGCTGATCTGGCAAGCTCCCCGGGCTCCCTCATCACCGTCCGATTGGGAAGAAGTAGCTCCCCAATAGACAAAAAAGTAGCACCGCCATTTGGTGTGAGAGGGAGGGCCCGTGCCGCATGTGGTGCAGGAGGCAGGCAGATCCGCTGCCGGCCATGACTTGGAGGAAGGCGGCGGCACGAGGTCAGGTCTTCGTCGATGGCGCGGGCTCCGACTCCAATGGCAGGAGTTGGGGGCAGCGCTGCTGCCTTGGCCCATAAGCAGGAGAGCAGGTCCATCTTATCGGCGGTGCGAGGTGCACTGCTCAACCGAACACAGTTGCCGTCAACGAGAAACTCAGACACCTGACTTGCGCTCGGGGGAGTGGGGTTGGAGCCGGTGCCAAGATCTACCATCGTTTCTAGCGTCTCCGCCCCCACTAGCGAGGTTGCCACATCCGCCGTCTCTCTTCTAGCTTAGGAGGGTGAGAGAAATGAGAGAGCAGTTACGGGGTGAGCTAGTGTGTGTGTGTGTGTGTGTGTGTGTGTGTGTGAGAGAGAGAGAGAGAGAGAGAGCAAAGAGCTCGACTCAGCTCAAGCGGAGCTGTCTACCAGAACTGAGCCGAGCCGTCGCTCTAGTGACTGACATGTGGGACCCGCTAGTCAGATTTTGCGTTAACTTATTAATCGTTGCGATTACGGGTATCAGTTAAAAACTCCTGGAGTTGTGGTTTTGTGTTATCTCAGCCCCAAAGGTTGTGTATTGGTGCAACTTCCTCTATACAGTACTATATATGTGCATGAGCGGAGCCACAGCAGGACATGGTTGTACATATGTACACCCATTCATTTCGGTTCTCACTCTTGGAATGTGTAGTTGCAAGTTTAGTGAGAGTATTTAACATATATTTAGTTCATTCTAATTAACTAGGATAATACTAATCTTGAACTCTGTGCACCCATTCCTCTATACTTGGATCCACCACCGTATATAGGGATACAAGGCAATGCACGTACCCATAAATGCCGCAGTCCGGCGGAGTACCTAATTAACTAATGCGTGCTAATTGCAGGTCTAACTAGCTAGCTTTATTCAAAGAAAAAGGAAAAGGAGGAAGAAGCAAAGAAGCAGACATGGAGACAATTCCATATTTGTTCTTTGCTTAGCTCAAACCGTAAGCAAAGAACCTGCAGCTTTGGGAAAAGCAAAGCCAAACACAAGCCCTGCACTGCAGTCTCTAAAATATCCCCATTCATTCCTTTCATTGCTCCTCCATATCACCTGTCACCAACATCTTTCTTCTGGCCCAACGAAGCAGTGTCTGCCTGCAAATTTAGGTACTACACTACTAATGCTATATTTATGATTAATTCTTCTGCTATGTATATATCTTATGTTAATTGCTCTCTCGTGGTATATTATGCATCGACTGACAATGTTTGTTCATACAAACATAACTAATCCCTGCGCTCTTCCGGTAACTTGCAGCTAGCAACATAATTCATCTGGGGGTGCAGATCGATGAGTTAGATTTCTGGAACTACTTGTCTTTGCCAGGCATTCATTGAAATATATCAGTCATCATGCCTCAACTGGTACTTATCTTATCTGCGTATATACACAATTGCATGCTATTCTCACAATGTAGAGTAGTACATTTATCACATGTATTGGATTGGATCTTGAATAAAAGTGGTTCTCAGGTTCAAGATTTTAAAAGAACTCACTCCACCGAGTCATGTTAATTAACTACAAACTTGCACACTGTATTTGTCTGACCCATATATATCATTCAACGGGCCCTAGCTAGCTAGCTTCTACCTCAGCTGCTAACAACCAAACAGCAACAAGTACGTTGGCGCTAGCTATCTATCTCGTCCTAGCTCCCTCGTCTCCTCCACCATCACCTTCCCAGTGACGATCTCACAGAGGCCATCGCGTATGCATCAGTTTTGTTGATTTAACGCGTACGCCTTCATCTTCGAGGCCGGCCCTGGATACACAGGAGCTACCGCATTAGTGGATAGCCTAAAGGAGGAGGAAACATGGTCAAAATATGCCATGTTTGCAGCCTTATCGGCTAATTCAAGACCTTAAATATGATGTGACGGTTAGTGTCCGGTCTCTCAAATGGTTTGTGTCCTTGGTACATATATAAGCATTAATCCCCAGTACCGATTTACGGGTACATTCATCGTATGACAGAAACCAGCAGTTCTGGTTGGTTTGCACTTAATTTGCTGGCTGTCCACCTAAATATTTTTTCCCTGAAAAGCACATCTATAAGGACACATCAAATGTTATAGGAAATAATGTAAGAAAAAGCAAATACCAGGGCCACATGAGGACTCATAGTGGACAGTTCCGCCACGGTGGTCATTTCCATGTGGTTGGATTCAAATTGGCAGCCTTTCCCACTGATCAGCTCAATAGGATGCAGAGTAGCATGGAACCTGCCCATCACCTCGCCAGTCAGGCCACAACATAGATGTTAGGCAAACAGGCTCAAAGTTATACAAAAGTCTACCTGTTGCGCAGATCACTCAACAACATCTGCATTACCTATGTTGAGCATGAACCTAAGGATGGCAATGGGTAGGGTATGGGGCGGGTAGACCAATACCATACCCATACCCGTGTGATCAATGGGTATAAAATTCTACCCATACCCGTACCCATGGGTATGAAACTTTACCCGTACCCATACCCGACGGGTATCCATACCCATTGCGTACCCAATGGGTAGATCAAACAGTACACAAGTTATTTGTAATTTCACATTCATCATAGCACAATTGAAAAAATAACATTGATCTCAACTCAATAACAAGCAGATGAGTACATGATAATTATCTCAATTCAAATTGACAATTGGTGACAACTTTAACATAGGTTAACAAGCTCACGACACAACATAGGTACACTTGTGAATCATGGGTAAGGTTCACATGTCAGTATAAATGGGTAGGGTATGGGTATATCCATGGGTAAAAGGTTAAACCCGTGCCCTACCCATGACTTAACGGGTAGGGTATGGGTACTACCCGCGGGTATAAAATTGTACCCATACCCTGCCCATGCGGGTACGGTACCCGCGGGTACCCGTACCCATGGGTAAAATTGCCATCCTTACATGAACCATAGCTAGAGGACAGACTTAGTAACGTCGTAATAAACGCACCAAAGAAAGGGTTAGCATGGAGTTACTATTACTAAGGGCAAAAACATTGGTAAAAAGTAACAACAGAAAATACATCATCGGACATTCTAGCTTTCTGAATGTGCAGCCCATAATCAGAGCAACCACCCTTTTTTTGACAATATTTTTATCAGTTTGTTTGAATTAAGATCTTCCGTATATGCAGCATTCTCATTCCAAAGGGACACCATAGATATGCCCCTAGGCAGCATAGCAGCATGGTCTAATCAGCAGCAATCAACGTTGCATGATTAAAGAAAAAACCACTCACAACACATATGGAAACCGTAATGAACTAACATGGGAAAACAATCCGGACCTTGTATATGTGAGATGTAAGGTCCTTTTAGGAGTCGATTGGGCTTTAACATCAACTGCCACGAAGGTGATTTACTCATTACTATCTCAATGACATATGCATAATTCTAAAATAATCAGCAAAGAAACAAAAGTAGTCACTGAAAATCGTAGACGCCACCTAAAAATCACTGTCCAGATGAACTACGAAATAGCATACTCTTTTCAATATATACCATTAAACTATAGCAAGGGCCATGGAATTATCTATTGCTCAACATAATTATCACTGCTGGTGTTGCATCTAAAGAGCTTTTGAAGACACTGCATTGCTAAGTTTCACAAAACATATTCCTAGAGACAGTTACAAACTATCTTGAAATCGACATCAAAGAGAACACCTAAAGGGAATTCAGTAGCTACAAATCATCAGCACTAACACAAAGACACTACTTTCATGGTCATAACACAACCTGAACAACAGTGTTGGGATTAACATTGTAAAATTGACTCCCCATACATCGTATGGCGTATCTATCCACATCAATAGTGAAATCCACTTTTGCTTTGAAGGTATCTGTCCACAGTAAAATGCCTATAACACTTCTAAATCTACAGTCAAGTGTTGGGTCATAAAGCACACATAAACTCCTGCTAGTTTTCTCAAAACAAAAACCACATGTAAATCATTAGAGAAAACTCCTCCATGCATCAAACCAACACTACAAAAGAAAAAATGCCAGGACAATACACTCAACTGCAAGTCCTGACAATGCCTATCTCAAGAATAGATCAAGGATTGCATCTCAACAGAAGACATTGAATCCATATTCAACTGATAACTGCACAAAAAAGTTGATAATGCACCAACAGATGAAGTGTTACACCACTCCAGCTACTGGTTGCTTGCATAAATCTCCAAATTGACTTGCAAACTCTTGCTTCACTTTCAGAGTGGCAACTATCAGGAGCTCACCAACGCAGCAAAGGATATGAAATCTACATAGTAGCAAGCTGAATTTGCTAATCATGAGAAGTATTACCTCAGTCTTAACATGGCTTATTCTTTACTTGAGATAACAATCTACAATGCTCTTTTGTAATTGCTGCAACTAAAATGCATCATGATCGGAAAATTGTTTAAGAATAAATCAACACAGAGGACTTGTGGATAAGGAAAAAAGCATTACCATGTGAAGGATTGGAACTATGATAGCTCCTTATCACGAGGAATAAAAGAAAAACCTCCTCATGTGTCATCCTAAGATCCAAGCATTAGTTTTATTCACCATAGCAAGTTCCCATATCCAATAGTCATCAGCTATACCCTATTATCATTATCATTACCGCCGATCAAGAGCATAGCATATATTGCTTAAGCTGGAGAGAAACAACTTCCATTATTTATTACTGAAAATAAATAAGGAAAATTTCTTCATATGCCCAATTCTCATAAAACAGTAATAATCTGCTTTAATGGTAAAAACATGTACTCTTACAATAGAAGACAATAAATAGCGAAGCATGTTTGTGCGTTTTTATTCCATCTCTTGTGTAGTATGGAGCAGATTATAAGACAGTAATAACCATATTTCCACAAACCAATCATTCTCTCTGTTACTTGAACGGCCAAAAACCAAAATTGAAGGACATATACAGCAATGGTGGCATTCCTTTCATCCTAACTTATCTAGATGCTAATCTAGCTGTAACTAATGCACTCCCAAGCTGGGACTGCATGCATGGATTGACATCTCCCCTTCTTTATTTTGAACCAATTTTTTGTTGGTAAACATGTCTACAGTCAGTAGTAATAAATTGTAACAATTGGCCAAAAGGTGTTTCTCAGTTGTACAGATTTGTTGAGACATAGTATTACTTACTCAAATAACATGTCACCACTTGCGAAGGGATAGCCATGGTAACAAGAAACTATATTGCCATCTACCAAAGGTTAATAATAGGTCGACATACCAGCCCTATTCTTCTATTATTTCTTCCACTTATTTGCTCTTCTCAACCTTTAATTCTGCACTTATATCGAATCTCGCTATGGAGTTCAGACATGAGCACTACAAAGGAACAAAATAGAAGTAACGGTATGAGTAGACTCTGGCACTGATATGGTGATATTAGGGGTATCATGGACAAAACTGAAGCAGAAAGCATTCCCTTGTCATCAAAAAATTGTCAGAGCATTACAACAACGAAGGGCCAACTATACTCTAAAGTTACTCTACTGAATGTTCATCAATGTTGAATTCTTGCTTTTCATGAGCAAAAAGCCAAATACACTACTGAATATTACTTGCAGTAACACAATTAATACATAAGTTACTTGGAAGTTAAGTCATACATGTTTGGTATAGCTAAAGCACGCACAATTAAGAAGAACACACTGCAGTTCTTTACTAAACAATAACTCATGTATGATTGTTATAACAGAAAATGCTTACCTAATGCACGGACGAAGAAAAGCATCAGATTAAAATGAAGGCATTGAGAGGGAGGTGGGATGTGAGAAAAGGATAAGGACGGAGAGAGATTGGAGATTGGACCGAGGACGGTGACGGCGATGTCCATGCGTTATGGTGACGGGGTGGCGAGGACTTGCCCGGGTAGGCAACGGGCGGGGCGGTCAACCAGCCGTCGTTGACCCGGGTGATCTTGGGGTGGAAGTGCGGTGACGACCTGGGAGTGAAGCAGGTCGACCTTGGGGCGAGGTGTTCCGGTCGACGGCCGCCTGGCCATCTCGCTCGTCCCTTCCAGCGGTGGGGCTTTGCAGCCGGCACAGCGACGCAGAGGAGGCACGGGGGGCAGAGGAAGAGGAGCCTTGGGGGAGGGGAGCAGGGGCAGTGGCCCCTGTGCATAGGGGAACCCAATCCACTGCTAACCGGGAGGGCCTACATGCCAGTGACTCACTCGGGGGACTAAATCCTTTTAACATTTGGAGAGCTGCTAGGGGATGAACGGGATTCCCTCCTCTCCCAGCTAGCTCATCACTGTCACCGCTATGGTCTCTGGTGTCTGATTACACTAGGCTCCAAATAATAATACATTGGGTCGCCCCCCCTCCCCCCCCCCCCCTCACCCCACCACCCCCGCGTGGATGACCTGCCACCTGCCGTGGCTGACAGTACCACTGCTGGTCTGTCCGATTAACACAGAGTCACACACACAGTGGAACTACGGTCCTGCCTTACTCTAAGCCTGTATGAGTGCCGACGCCCTAATAATAACAATACATAAGTAGGTGCACCTTTTGTATATACTAAGTTGCTAGACGAAAACTGCAAAAGTGAGTGACCAGAACTAATTGCTATATCAACTAACAGCTAGGAAACTACAAGAGGCCGGCACCCACATGGCAGTCAAAATTCAGAAATTGATGAAGAGATGATTTAAAAAAAATGGTACAGCCTCAACTGCAAGTGCACTGAACCCACACCTGGGGGAGCACAGCGTCCCTGTCAGTGTCATGCGACCCAATATGAAGGTTCAGTCTAGCAAGCAAGCACCACCGCCACGGCAGGCGGCGACCAAGTGCTGGTGCACGGCAGCGGTGGCTACGGCCAGCTCAGTCGACAAAGAGATGCGGAAAGGTGATGTAAGCTAAATAAACTAAAACACAACAAGCAATTGACACACAGCGATCATATTACTACTCATAGGCATTTTGTTGAACATATGACAAACACAGGAAAAAAAAAGAGAAGCAGGGATATATAGGTAAAGATTAGTGGTGTTGCTCACATGGGGAGGGGAGGGGAGAGGTCGGCCAGCCTTGAGCTCTTGGAGCTCGCGGGGAAAGGCGGCGTTGGGAAGGGAGAGGTGGAGGAACGAGGTGACCTGAGCGTCGAGGAGGAAGGTCAGCAGCGCGTGGGGAGGAACGCGTATTGCTCGTTTGTGGATCTCTAGGAAGGACGGGGACGGGTGGCGGTCACCTGCACGTTGGAGAGGAGCGAGGCGACGTGTGCATCGAGGAGGAAGGTCGGCCGCGGGCGGCGGCGGCCTGCTCGTGGACGGCCACGCCTAAGCGTCGGGGAAGGCGGCGGTTGGCAGATGACGGGGATGGGCGAGGGGGGAGGTGGCCGACGGAGAGGGGACGGGGCGTCCGGACTGGAGTAGAATGATGGAAGGGGAATTGCGCGTACTTGTAACAACATTAAAAAAAACCAACAAATGCATACAGGTTAGTCCCATCGGCGTTTAATTAAAATTTCCAACATATGCAGGCATAGCTACAGTACAGAAGAAGAGAACGCACGTACGTACGTACCACTCCAAATTAAACATGCGATTCTTTTTCAAAGCATCCAAACATCAACACGTACGTACACGGCGGTGAAGAGCACGCACGTATGTGCTGGGAGCTGCTAGCAACCAAACAGCAACACGTACGCGCTAGCTATAGATCCCTCGTCCACCATCACCTTCCCAGTGACGATCTCCACCTGGTACATGCATGCGGCCTAACGCAGCACCGACGGTCTTCCCATCTTCCATCCTAGCTGGAACAAACGCATAGATACTGGAAATTGTGGTCATGGCTAACTGTGTGCCCGTACGAGTGCCCATCCATCCATGCAGTTTATTAGTGTTCCTAATAATAACAAAACAAAGTAGCTACTAGCTGCACCTTTTGCATATAGCATGTTACAAGCTGGATGAAAACTGCTAGTGAGCGACCTCAACTAATTGCCATCAACTAATTATGCAGTATATTTCTGCGAACACCGTCGAAGAAGCGGTGCAAGGAATAATCCCTTATCTGGAGGATACGAGCAGCACTGCACACAAGGCCATATATTTTAATGGATGGCGTGGGCTGGCTGCTTCGGCGGTGCTCAGAGCCATAGCTGAACACCCTCCGTCATCTCTGCTGAAGAAATTCGACAAGATCATCCACGTCGATTGCTCGAGATGGAAAAGCCGAAGAGAACTGCAGAGGATAATCGCACAAGAGCTGAAGCTTCCTCAGAGGGTAATGGATATTTTTGACAAGGAAGATGAGGAAGATGATTTCAGAGGGGTAGATGAAGGGTCCAGAGCCGAGATAAGATTTGTTGGAAGAGAGATCCTTCGGGTCATGATGGGGCAGAAATGTTTAGTGGTCTTCCATAACGGGAGCGACAACACAATTGACTTGAATGATTTGGGCATTCCCCAGCCGGATCAGTGGTTTGTATTCAATAGAAAAGTATTGTGGACCTTTCGAGGAAGGCTTCGGCTCAACCCAAGAATTAGTGAGAAGGTGGATAATTCCCATCTTTTTCTTTATAATGGCTATTGGAGTCAACGTTGGAATTATTTGCTGCGAACACCGTCGAAGAAGCGGTGCAGGGAATAATCCCTTATCTAGAGGATACAAGCAGCACTGCACACAAGGCCATATATTTTAATGGATGGCGTGGGCTGGCTGCTTCGGCGGTGCTCAGAGCCATAGCTGAACACCCTCCGTCATCTCTGCTGAAGAAATTCGACAAGATCATCCACGTCGATTGCTCGAGATGGAAAAGCCGAAGAGAACTGCAGAGGATAATCGCACAAGAGCTGAAGCTTCCTCAGAGGGTAATGGATATTTTTGACAGGCAAGATGAAGAAGATGATTTCACAGGGGTAGATGAACGCTCCAGAGCTGAAATAGGATTCGTCGCAGGACAGATCCTTCGAGTCCTACTAGAGTACAAATGCTTAGTGGTCTTTCATAATGGAAGCAATGATATGGTTAATTTAATTGCTTTTGGCATTCCTCAAGCGGAATTTTTTGGTACTAAGGTATTATGGACATTTCGAGGAAGGCTTCGTTTGAACACAGGAATTAGTGAGAAGGTGGATATTTCACATCTTTTTTTTTATGGTGATGTGGGTCCTTATAATATTTTGCTTAAAGAAGAGGCTAGAGAAATTGCTGGGTACACGGATAATCTTGGTGAAGCAGTTGAAGAGTGTTGCTTGTATCTGCTATCACTAAATTCTCAGGGGGGCAGCATCATGGACTACAACTGGGCCACCCATGCTTCTAGCTTTTGGGTATGTGATGGGATTATACAAGGAGGTCAAGATGACGAAGCATGGGAGGTTGCAGCTGCTCTGCATCAACAGATAAATATAGAGGATTATTCATCTAATACCTTGCCCTCTTTTGGTCATATACTGAAGACTCCTCCGAAGCGGTGGATATTGTCCAAGGACAGCCCTGTTGTGCATCCAGAGTCAACGTCATTTTTCCTTGCTGCAGTCGCAAGCGAGTCTGATCCTCCATTAAGACCCTTATCTAATGACATGTTTCATCAATCGGAGAATCTTCATGTGCTCAAATTATGCCGCTGCACCTTCAGTTTTTCGTCACCTCCATTCGGTTGTTGCCACAGCTTAAGGTTCCTCGGATTAGATGGCTGCAAGGATCATCGGGTAGAAGAAGATGAGAAGCAAGATAGACCAGCAATGGAATTTTTCCAGAGCCTATGGGTTCTAGATATATGTCACACGGATTGGGAATTGGCTTTATCACCGGAGATAGCAGAGCAGATGGCTGCAAACATTCGGGAGGTACATATAAAGGAAGGAAGGATTTGGTACCATAGTTTTTCATGGCGGCAACTGAAGAACCTTCACAAGCTCCGAGTGATTGAGCCTACATCCTCATGGCAGAATGGCGAAATGGATGAATTTACAAATATGGTGAAGATGGAGTTCCTCGACTTGTCTGGGGATAGTACAATTCAAGTTTTGCCAAGTATGTCAGGGGCAACTAGCCTCAAGATTCTGGTTCTTGATGGTTGTGTTGGATTGGAACATGTTGGCCCAGAAGGTCTGCCGCCCTCACTTGAATCCTTCAGCTTGGATGCACGTGCAAGAGGGGATCAGAATAAGGAACCTAAAATCTGTAATATCTCTTTGGCCGGTTGTGCAAGATTGGTGAAGTTCAGATTGTGTGGATCATTTCCAAATCTTGAGGAGCTGGATCTATCAGGCACATTGGTCAAAACACTTGACCTCAAAGATCAAGTGGTTCAGGCCCCAAGCCTCCAACAAATTATTCTATCAGGATGTCTGCAGCTCCTTGCTATTCTATGGCCAGAAAATGGTATGCCAAAACATACCGTGTTACGCATTGATTCTCTAGTCTGTCGTGTTGAAGCAGAACTTCATCAAGCATATGCTACTATAATGGACATAAGGTTTCTGCAGACCTTGGTATTAGAGAGTAATGATGAGTTCTGTTGGAAGAGTACTAGGTTCCATTTAAATCTATGTGTCCCTTGTACCAACAAAGTTCAGGAGCAAAGCTACAAGGAGAAGACTGCCATTGGTAATAGTGGGCAAATAACGGGTCCTCCTCAACCAAAGTCATTAACCCCCAATACTTACAACACCTACACGGATGTCATTGTTGACAACATGACTATTGATCACGACTACAACAGTGCATCGCAATTTCAACCTCTGGGCTCCCATGTGGAGATTGGTGATGGAATTAGTTTCAGTAGAATGGAGAACACACAAGGAAAGAATGCATTCTTCTTTGTGATGAACAAAGCCGAGTCGTTGCATGTGCATGACAATTCTTCCATCACCACTGTCATCCCTGAACACATGATGGCCATAGGTGGCACACCTGAATGGAAACATCTAAAACAGTGCCATGTGGTGAGATGCCCCAAGATGCACACAGTCTTCATGACTAACTATTATTATGGCTACTTCTTTACAGAAATAGAGACCTTTTGGGCGGCTGATCTACTGATGTCACACTGCATTTGGAGCAAAGGAAGGACCTACAGTGGCACGGAAACTAGTTGCTTTGCCAAACTGCGGAGCATACACCTATACTCTTGCCCAAGGCTCACATTTGTGCTTCCGTTATTGTGGGGTATTCAAGGATCATACTTGCACAATTTAGAAAATCTCCACATTGTCAACTGTGGTGATCTAAAGACGGTGTTCCCTGTTCATCCTGTCCTAAAAGAAAATGTACTTGAGTTCCCAAGGCTGAAGCACATCCACCTATATGAGCTCTATAAGTTGGAGCATATATGTGAGGTCAAGATGCATGCTCCCAAGCTTGAGAGGGTATGGCTCAGGGGCTGTTGGGGTCTCAGGCGCCTCCCAGCCGTTGGCGGAGATAGCCGTCGCCCCGTCGTGGACTGCGAGCAGGACTGGTGGGAGAAGCTGGAGTGGGACGGGCTGGAGGCTGGCCACGACCCATGCCTCTTCGAGCGACGCCACTCATCGCATTACAAGAAGCCCTTGCCCAGAGTTTCTGTGCTTTGGTGAACTGACCGTACTATCCAGGTACGTGCGCTCTTCATTGTTTTGCATCTTGCTTCATGCAGGTGTCATAATAGATGATAGTTGGTGATATGTTGTGTAGGTTTGAGGCATGGTGGCAAGACCTATGACAGTGGCGGTGGACGCCTTGCTGCTTTCCGCTGCCATGACGGTTCAAGCCAATAAACTGGTGTTTGCTTGCCAAGATGGTGGATGTGTGTTTCCTTCCTGAAGAATAAAGTGGTGCTAGCTAGCTTGCTTGATGCCGCACCTGCATGCATGCTTAATCATCTCTTTGTGTGTGTCTCCACTCTCCAGGGAGAGTGAGACGACTTGTGTATCATTGTTGGTGTGGTTTGTTTTCTGTTTATGTGTGTGCTGAGTGTGCCAAGGACCAGAGATCGTGTTTGCCTGTGTGTTTCCCTTCATTCAGATTCAGTACAGCTAGCAGCATGTGTACGTATGCTGGACTGAAAATGCATGGCTTGGTGTGATGTACATGGATTATATATCAACTGAATATTCATTTGGTTCCATTACCATGTCAGTCGTGGCGTGGTTAGTATTATTATTTACTACGTACATCTACTAACTGGGGATAGCATTTCGTTCCAGTAGCTTTAGCATTCTGTACAAACCCGAGGATGGTTATCCCTATCAACCTGCTTTGCTATATATATATATATACCGGGTACGTGTTGCAGTTACAGTCTGGCAGATAAGCAGCACGGCGAGACGACGGCGTTGCTAGCTCGCCTTCAGGTGGGGTGGGGCCTCAAGAGGAAAACCTTGACAACTCCCGCGAGGACATGGAGAGAAGATCAAGGCCCTCACCACCAACTAGTCCGGCGTACTAACCATAACCAGCTGCCGGCCGACTTGGGGGGCATCGACCTGCTACTGCTATGCTTCCTGGACAGCATACATGCACCAACTGCTATTCTGTCATCATTAGCTGAAACGAACTTGATTTTGCACATGGGTTGTTTAAATTTGTAGCACAACTGGCCAGTTGATGATTATTTCAATCAATTGTCAAAAAAAAAGTGTTCTTATCCGGTTGAACTCCATTCAACAAATCAAATCCTGTCAGATTGTTGGTCATAACTGATAGCTAATCTGTTGCATGATCTAGCACACATCTTGTTCTTATTTCTGAATAATAGGACCGGCAGCGTGCACATGTCCACGTACGGTTCAGTAGCTTCAGTTAGTTTGTCTGTCAGTAGATTCAGTTAGTTGGTTAGCTAGATTTGCTCGCCTGACCGGTTCATGGGATGGCATGATCGCTACGGTTTGTGCGGGCAGCGTAGTTGCTCGATCTCAGCTTGGCGTCATGGGATGGCACGACCAGTAGGCCGGCTTGAGACGTTGGCGTTTTTCTTGTAATTCGGCAGCCGTTTGAGCTTGTTACCAATAACAGAAAAGCAGAGAAAAGCTGCAGTTCAGTGCGCAGCACAAAAACTTCTATCAGACTTCTTCTTCCTCCTCTCGTAAAGCTCGATCGTTAGTGCTAGGCAACAACAAGTGGCATCAGAGCCTCGGTGGTGTTCGATCCATCCTAGGCTACGGCGGTGTCTAATCCGCCGGATAGATGGCTGGCAGCGACGACGAGAAGGCAAACAAACAGCAGGAGGAAGAGAAGGCCGCTGCGGAGGCGGCGGCACCGGAGAAAACCCTGGTGCGTCACTCCACGGAGGAGGGGTCGGGGGTGCACGTCGTCAAGCACGTCGTGCACGGCGGCGGTATCAGCATGCCCCCGATGATGCTCACGCGTACGAACTACACTGACTGGGCCATGATTACCAAGTTGCAGCTACAGGCCGACGAGCTGTGGCGCGTGGTGGAAACCGGCCAGGGCACGGACCGCGAGGACCGGCGCGCCATGATCGCCTTGCTCAGGGTGTGCCGCCAGAACTGATGCGCATCCTGGGTGGCAAGACCACGGCGAAGCAGGCGTGGGACACCCTAAAGACCATGCGGGTCGGGGTCGAGCGCGTGCGCGAGGCCAAGGCGCAGACTCGGCGGTCGGAGTACGAGGGCCTACGGTACAAGGACGGTGAGGGACTCTGCGACGATCATCGATGAGCTCAAGGTCCTCGGTGATCCGGTGGACGAACACAAGGCGGTCCTCAAGGTCCTGCGGACGGAGCCGCGACCGTATCGAGAGATGGCGGTGCTGATCGAGTCGCTGGTTGACACCAAGCAACACTCCCTCGAGGAACTCTGCGGACGCCTACTTGTCGTCGAGGAGCGCGAGCGCGAGGAAGCACCCGCGTACGGCGCTCCACTGCTCCTCACCGCAGACGAGTGGCTGGCACGCCAAAAGCAGCAAGATCAAATCGCCGGCTCGTCTGGCAGTGGAGACCGACGTGGCTGCGGCAACGGTAAATGGAAGAACTTCCAGGGCGGCGGAGGCCGTGGCCAAGGTGGTGGCCGCGGCAACGGGGGCACGGCGACACCCAAGCGCAAAGGTGACTGCCGGTACTGCGGCATCACAGGGCACTGGGCGAAAGAGTGCCGCAAGAAGGTCAAGGATCGCGAGCAGCAGGGGCAGCAGGCGAACGTCGCCCAGGTCGACGTCGAGCAGCCAGGCTTGCTGCTTGCCGCCTGCGCGGTGGTGGGTGGCGTGGACATGGTCACCGTCCCACGCGAGCCGGCATTGGAGCAGATTTTTCTCAACGAGGCGCGGGTCGTGCCGGTGGCCACAGACGATGACCGGTGGTACCTTGACACAGGCGCCAGCAACCACATGACGGGGCGTCGCGACATTCTATCTGAGCTCGACGAAACAGTACGAGGTACGGTGCGATTTGGTGATGGCTCTGTTGTGCAGATCCTCGGCCGCGGAGTCGTGTTGTTCTCATGCCGCAATGGTGAGCACCGCGCACTCGCGGACGTGTACTACATCCCTCAGCTGCGCACGAGCATCGTGAGCCTCGGGCAGCTCGATGAGAACGGGTGCAAATCCATGATCTGTGCAGCCCCATTACTCTTGCAACAGCCAGCCGAAACAAGTATTTTCTGTTGAACGTTGATGATTACAGTAGATATATGTGGCTTGAGGTGCTGAAGAGCAAAGATGAGGCCTTTCGGTACTTCAAGAAGATCAAGGCGCGAGCAGAGATGGAAAGCGGCACCAAGCTCCGAGCGTTCCACTCTGATAGAGGTGGCGAGTTCATTTCAAAAGAATTCGCCTCCTACTGTGAGGAACTGGGGATTGAGAGGAACACGACGACGCCATACTGCCCCCAGCAAAACGGGGTTGTCGAACAGCTAAATCAGTCCGTCGTGGAGATGGCGCGCAGCCTCATGAAGGCCATGGATGTGCCATGTGCGTTCTGGGGCGAGGCCTTGCGCACCGCAGTTCACATATTGAACAGGTCGCCGACGAGAAGCTTGCAGGGCATCACTCCGTACGAGACGTGGCGCAAGAAGAAGTCAGTGGTGGATTACTTCCGCACCTTCAACTGCGTCGCGCATGTCAAGCTCGTCGGACCCGGTGTGACCAAGCTGGTGGACAGATCACGCCCCGGCATCTTCCTAGGGTACGAGCCGGGCACCAAGGGCTATCGGGTATTCGACCCGGTCGGCAAGCGCCTGTACATCATGAGCGATGTGCGTTTTGAAGAGGATTGGCGCTGGGACTGGAGCAAGGGCGGTGGCGAGTGGCGACTCTGAGCACGCTCACACCAGGGAGTTCATGGTCGTGTACTCCGACGCGGGGGTGCCCGTAACAACCACCTACACTGTGTCCTCAGGCACGGCGGCCTCACCCCACTCGCCAGCAAACATCCACGGAGCCGAGTCCACCTGGTGATTTGGTGTCGTCGCCACACACGCTGGTGGTGGGGGCGGGCATGCCCTCAATTGCCGGGCCCAGTACCTCGCCACCGATCACGCCACCCGCCATTGACGACGATGTGTGGGTGTCTGCGCCCAGCGGCGAGACCTTCGACTCTGAGGGGTGCCGCTCCGGTACAAGACCGTCGAGCACCTCATTGATCACGCCCCGGCACGCACCCTCGAGTACAGCGGGCTGTGTCAATCTTCAGCTGAGGAGCTCGCGTCCGTCGATGAGGCACTAAGCGAACCAGCGTGGCGTGACACCATGGAGGCGGAGATGGAGTCCATACGCACCAACAACACCTGGGAGCTCGCCACGCTCCCGGCTGGCCACTGCGCAATCGGTCTGAAATGGGTGTACAAAGTGAAGAGAGACCCAGCTGGCAATGTCGTCAAGCATAAAGCGCGGCCGGTGGCGAAAGGCTACGCACAGAGGCAGGGGATTGACTTTGATGAGGTCTTTGCTCCTGTGGCGTGACTGGAGACGGTGCACATTTTGCTCACCGTGGCCATGCACCGGCGATGGAAAGTGCATCACATGGACGTCCGCTCGGCCTTCCTCAACGGTGACTTGGCAGAGGAGGTCTATGTTCACCAGCCGGTGGGTTTCGTCGACAATAATAGCACTCACAAAGTGCTCAGGTCGAAGAAGGCCATGTATGGACTCCGTCAGGCGCCGCGCGCTTGGAACGCCAAATTGGACTCACTAGTAGAAAATAGGACTTTCGTCACAGCTCGATCTACACATTAGTCCCGGTTGTATTACGAACCGGGACTAATGTGAGCATTAGTCCCGGTTCGAGCGGCTAGGGCGCCGGTCGGCCATTAGTCCCGGTTCAAATGGGACCTTTAGTCCCGGTTGGAGACACCAACCGGGACTAAAGGGGCCGATACCCTTCTTTAGTCCCGGTTGGAGACACCAACCGGGACTAAAGGGGTTGAGGCTTTAGTCCCGGTTGTACTGTAGCTAGC